>JARGCV010000090.1:2607500-2802500 GCA_034064705.1 Bothrops alternatus
TCACTCCCTGAATATTAACAAAGCAGGAGAGAGCCTGTGGCTTGAGACTAAAGCTTCTGCCTAGCATGCAGACTGCCCAGGTTCGAATCCCAGAAAGGGTGAGTTCTGACTGAAGAGAGTTAAATAACTCGAAATAGCTATCTCAGAAATCCCTTATTTCTTTGTTAACAATTTTAAAAACATATATATATTTGTGCTTGCAGATGGCTCTGGGTTGAGCTGAAACAAGCAAAGGAAAGAATGATTTCTTCCTCCCATATTTGGGTTTACAGGGTGCAATCTAAAAAATAACCACTTGACACACATATTCACTCCCTGAATATTAACAAAGCAGGAGAGAGCCTGTGGCTTGAGACTAAAGCTTCTGCCTAGCATGCAGACTGCCCAGGTTCGAATCCCAGAAAGGGTGAGTTCTGACTGAAGAGAGTTAAATAACTCGAAATAGCTATCTCAGAAATCCCTTATTTCTTTGTTAACAATTTTAAAAACATATATATATTTGTGCTTGCAGATGGCTCTGGGTTGAGCTGAAACAAGCAAAGGAAAGAATGATTTCTTCCTCCCATATTTGGGTTTACAGGGTGCAATCTAAAAAAATAACCACTTGACACACATATTCACTCCCTGAATATTAACAAAGCAGGAGAGAGCCTGTGGCTTGAGACTAAAGCTTCTGCCTAGCATGCAGACTGCCCAGGTTCGAATCCCAGAAAGGGTGAGTTCTGACTGAAGAGAGTTAAATAACTCGAAATAGCTATCTCAGAAATCCCTTATTTCTTTGTTAACAATTTTAAAAACATATATATATTTGTGCTTGCAGATGGCTCTGGGTTGAGCTGAAACAAGCAAAGGAAAGAATGATTTCTTCCTCCCATATTTGGGTTTACAGGGTGCAATCTAAAAAATAACCACTTGACACACATATTCACTCCCTGAATATTAACAAAGCAGGAGAGAGCCTGTGGCTTGAGACTAAAGCTTCTGCCTAGCATGCAGACTGCCCAGGTTCGAATCCCAGAAAGGGTGAGTTCTGACTGAAGAGAGTTAAATAACTCGAAATAGCTATCTCAGAAATCCCTTATTTCTTTGTTAACAATTTTAAAAACATATATATATTTGTGCTTGCAGATGGCTCTGGGTTGAGCTGAAACAAGCAAAGGAAAGAATGATTTCTTCCTCCCATATTTGGGTTTACAGGGTGCAATCTAAAAAATAACCACTTGACACACATATTCACTCCCTGAATATTAACAAAGCAGGAGAGAGCCTGTGGCTTGAGACTAAAGCTTCTGCCTAGCATGCAGACTGCCCAGGTTCGAATCCCAGAAAGGGTGAGTTCTGACTGAAGAGAGTTAAATAACTCGAAATAGCTATCTCAGAAATCCCTTATTTCTTTGTTAACAATTTTAAAAACATATATATATTTGTGCTTGCAGATGGCTCTGGGTTGAGCTGAAACAAGCAAAGGAAAGAATGATTTCTTCCTCCCATATTTGGGTTTACAGGGTGCAATCTAAAAAATAACCACTTGACACACATATTCACTCCCTGAATATTAACAAAGCAGGAGAGAGCCTGTGGCTTGAGACTAAAGCTTCTGCCTAGCATGCAGACTGCCCAGGTTCGAATCCCAGAAAGGGTGAGTTCTGACTGAAGAGAGTTAAATAACTCGAAATAGCTATCTCAGAAATCCCTTATTTCTTTGTTAACAATTTTAAAAACATATATATATTTGTGCTTGCAGATGGCTCTGGGTTGAGCTGAAACAAGCAAAGGAAAGAATGATTTCTTCCTCCCATATTTGGGTTTACAGGGTGCAATCTAAAAAATAACCACTTGACACACATATTCACTCCCTGAATATTAACAAAGCAGGAGAGAGCCTGTGGCTTGAGACTAAAGCTTCTGCCTAGCATGCAGACTGCCCAGGTTCGAATCCCAGAAAGGGTGAGTTCTGACTGAAGAGAGTTAAATAACTCGAAATAGCTATCTCAGAAATCCCTTATTTCTTTGTTAACAATTTTAAAAACATATATATATTTGTGCTTGCAGATGGCTCTGGGTTGAGCTGAAACAAGCAAAGGAAAGAATGATTTCTTCCTCCCATATTTGGGTTTACAGGGTGCAATCTAAAAAATAACCACTTGACACACATATTCACTCCCTGAATATTAACAAAGCAGGAGAGAGCCTGTGGCTTGAGACTAAAGCTTCTGCCTAGCATGCAGACTGCCCAGGTTCGAATCCCAGAAAGGGTGAGTTCTGACTGAAGAGAGTTAAATAACTCGAAATAGCTATCTCAGAAATCCCTTATTTCTTTGTTAACAATTTTAAAAACATATATATATTTGTGCTTGCAGATGGCTCTGGGTTGAGCTGAAACAAGCAAAGGAAAGAATGATTTCTTCCTCCCATATTTGGGTTTACAGGGTGCAATCTAAAAAATAACCACTTGACACACATATATATATATATATATATATATATATATATATATATATATATATATATATATATATATATATATATATATATATATATATATATATATATATATATATATATATATATATATATATATATATATATATATATATATATATATATATATATATATATATATATATATATATATATATATATATATATATATATATATATATATATATATATATATATATATATATATATGTGTGTGTCAAGTGGTTATTTTTTAGATTGCACCCTGTAAACCCAAATAAACCCACACATATCCACTCCCTGACTACTAACAAAGTGGGACAGAGCCTGTGGCTTGAGGCTAAAGCTTCTGCCTAGCATGCAGACTGCCCAGGTTCGAATCCCAGAAAGGGTGAATTCTGACTGAAGAGAGGTAAATAACTCGAAATAGCTATCTCAGAAATCCCTTATTTCTTTGTTAACAATTTTAAACAATATATATATATATATATATATATATATATATATATATATATATATATATATATATGTATGTATGTATGTATGTATGTATGTATGTATGTATGTATGTATGTATGTATGTATGTATGTATGTATGTATGTATGTATGTAGCTGATAAAACCTGTCCATTCTTCACTGAGAAAAACATAGTGGCTTTGTTGGCATAACACACTTTTCCATTATTAATTGAATCAGAACTGCTTATACCATCCAATTATGAGTTCATAATTACACAATAAACCCTGAAGTTGAATTCAGCCAACATATAAAGTTTAAATGTGGCTCATGGTGTCACACAAACACAACCATAGATAGCAGTGATCTCATCTTTACTAATATAATCTGATGAGAAGACAGATGTTAAGAGTCTTTCCACAATTTATTGCATCACTGCCACCATAACAATAAAATGTCTGAATTCTTTGGTCCTATATTGTCACAGCAACAGCCAGATGATGATGCTGTAAACGGTTACTCTAAAAGTTCTCAATGACTGACCAGGATTTGAAATCAACTTTCCTGATTTGTAGCCTAGGGCTAATCATTGCAGCAGTCTGGCATAAAAGGACGTTCAGGGTTGCATCTTATTCTTCCTGGAAAAATGAGAGGCAAAATAGCTGTCCACTACCTCATTGAAAATGTAATCCAGAAACAGAAATATCTGAATTTTGGACAAAGTCTTTGAGGCTTTACTACAGCTCCCCGAGCGTCGTAGACTACACTCCTTTCCACTACTAAAAACACGTGTTTCTCTCCCAAGTCGCAGAAAAGAACTGCCTCCCGCCCTTAGCCTCTCCATGTATTAAGCTCACGATTTCTGCTCAGCGCACTCCCTTTCAGGGTTGGGGTGGGGGCGGGGGCGGTGTGTAGGCTTCTCCGTGTTACACCTACCCGGCTGGGGGGGAGGGAGGGACGCAGGAGCGAACAGTAGCAGTGGGCGCGTCCACCGTCCCTGATTAATTTGATGCCGGCGAACACTCCATAACTTGTAAGCAGGAGTCTTGGGAGAGGGAGGAGGAGGCATAAAACACGGAGGCAGTAGAGAAAGGCTGTAAGGTTTATTAGTTGTTAAGTAAAAAACCCACGCCTGCATCCTGGTGTCCGGTGGAGTCCGAGGAAACACGCTGGCTCCGGAGGAATGGCGAAGCGAAAACACGTGAATTAAACGGACAGCTTTGTGACAGCCAGTCACAGCCGCGGTCTTTCCTGTCAGAGGCGAAATGATTCCTCCGGGTAACGCGACTGAAGTCAGCCTTGAGAGGGTGGAGAAGGAGAACGACATTCAGCCCCCCTCTCCTGCCTCCACTACCAGCCAAGAATCAAAGGTATCTCGAGCGTCGGGGTGTGCGTCATATATCCATACTGATACACATGCACGCAAACACTCACATACAGATGTTTATCTCCAGCGCGGTAACCAATTTTTCATCGTTTCCTATTGGAACCTTATGTGGCAAAACAATTCTCCGAAATGGCTCTGGAGGAATTGCGTAGTTGGTTTGGGTTTTTGGATTGTTACTGAAAGTGAATGTGTTTCAACGGATTCTTTAGTGGGAAAGTTTTCAGGTATTTATTCCTGGAAGAATGGGAGGCATTTAATTGATTTAAAACAAAGCAAAAAATCATTACTACCTATATCTGGGGCTTCATTAACTGAGGCTCATAAATTACTCACAACTGAGGCTCATAAATTACTCTATTGAATAGACTGCAATTTATTTGTTATAGAAAAGTTGGTTACTGTTTTAAATGCTTTGCAGGAATTTTGCAGTTTAACCAGTAAGTAGATCAGCTGTTAAAGGCTGATCTTAGTTTGTGCCAGGACAGCCATCCTGTAACTAATAGGATTTCCTCTCCATTTCCTCACCATTTTCTAAAATGATTGTTACTGGCCCGGTTAGCCTCACTTGCATAATATCAGTCAAGTTTCTTTCTGTTTCCAGCATTTCAAAACTTAAGTGATTTAGCAGACAAAAAGTTTCTTTGGATAGGATCAATCCGTGATCTGCAGACCCCTGGGGGGGGCTTGATGTAATCATAGGGGATCCAACAAAGGCTTGAAGAAATATTATGATTTCAATCTTGAGTTAATTCTTGGGGGTCCATGGTCATGGTTCATGGCCAGAAAAGGTATTTAAAGAGTGTCTGTGGTGAAGAAAAAGTTGAGAACCACTGGATTCAATTAAATCTGGAGCAGGTTTCTATAAAGGGACTGAAGCGAATTAAAGAAGCAATGAGGCATTTCTCTTTAATGTGGGCCTATTATGAAAGGCTAGGAAGTACCTAGGGGGCTCAGCCACTTGTCCACTGAATACATCAACTAAAGAGACTTTTTTTTCAAAGACCAGACATTCAACCCAAATTGTCGTACAATATTGCAATAAAGTACTTCAAATATGTGACAATGTGATATAAATTGTGTTGGCACTATTTTTCAGTGATCCCTGAGAATAATACTACATAATGTTTATAATGTCAAAGTAGAGTCAAGATAGGATACAGAGTTAAAGGCATTTTAAGAAGGATCAGGGTCAAAGAAGTCTCAGGGAAGGATGGGGCATTCAAAGGAGGGAAGCACCAGGAAGACAACTGGAATGTTCTTACACAAAATCATTTTCAAATGACTTGCATTAATTCAATTGCAAATACAGCTTCCTTAGCTTCCAGTTAGTATTGTCAACTCCAGGAATTCAACCTATCTAAAGAGGCAATGAGGCTTCAATAAAATACCATTACTTGGTGAGAGAGAGGACAGACACTGCTGTGATTTCCCTTTCCCATTTGATCAATATAATTCCAACAAGCATGTCAAAGATAGAAACCAACCAACAGGATGATGCTCTGAATCATATCATATAATCAATGGAACTGCTCTATGCTATAATGAGAAGTTAGATCAAAGATCAACAGTGTGGCCTTGTATCTGTTTGTGTTGTGGGATACAGGGAAGACTAAAGTGACTGATACATATATTAATTTGTCCTATGGGAAAGATAATTGGGTCATCTTGAATTTATAACAGGATTGCAGTCTAATCACAGGAAATATCAATTGTTTTAAATTTTTGAGTGAGTTTGATGCTATTTGAAGTATCATATTTCTTTTTGATAAAAGTGGATATAAATACTTCGTGGGAAAGCACTTTTGACATTTTGGAAATATTCTCAGTTAAATTTTTACACATAAAATGGGAAAAACCATATTTTAAATTATAAAGTATGAAATGATAACATTTAAAATCTAAATTACTCTTGAATTTTGAAATTCCAATTCTCAAATTTTGGAGCATTCTTCGATTTGACAGTTTTCTGATGGTCATTATATTCAGTTAACTAAATTCAAATGTTGGTATAAATAGTTAAATTATGCTAGCTTTAAAACTATACAAAACTCTTAGTATGTTTTTCAAATGAAGAATAAAAGAGTACAGGTTTCTTTCTGCTACTACACATTATATCCTACATGATTGGTTTGGTGGAAAGCCATTTTTCTTCTGAAATATTGATAACTAAACTTTATTTTGATTTTTCTTGTTTTTTCATAAACAAATTATAAACTCAAAACTTAGTGCACATACTTTAACAAAATTTATGCATTTTCTAAAAAATAAAAAATAAAAACAATGGCCATCACCAAATTGGAAGCTTTTAGGACAAGAAGATTAAAGGAATTAGAAAAAGGAATGGGGAAAGTATCCTTTTTCTATCTTGAAGTTTCTGCTTTTGTGAGGGCCAAGCCACGCTATGAGACTTATGGTTTGTCCAGAAACTTGAATAAAAATTTGAACTTTAATAAAAACCTGAATAAAAGACATTATAAAATGCTTTTTATAATTTTGTTTTGTGGACACATGATTGGAAAAAGAAGAGGGCTTTTTATCTAATCACTGCTTTCTTGTCTTCTCCTTACCCTCCTGTGCAACAGGTGCTATAACGTGCTGCATTTCCATAGGGCAGCTCTAAATCAGCTGGCTTCTTGGGGACTGTCTTAAAGTCATAATGTAATGTACAGCAAGTTTCTCAGTGCTGTACTGTGTAAACACATCTCAAGGTGGCTATTTCTGCAGTTTACTCTTAAGATCTCAGTAACTACTTCTATAGCTGCTTTTTAAACCAAAGCCAGATGTGTTGTCATCAAAGCAAGCTACAGCTGCTATTTTTATAACCCTTTCTATCTTATGGCCTTTAAAAAAGAAAAAGAAAACACTGAGAGTGTTTTCTAAACAAACTGGGTACTTTGTCATTTTTGAAACCATATTCTATGAAATCAGTAGGGCTTATTTCAAAATAAACATAATTTAAGTCAGATTTGAAGTGCAGAAATTTGGTCCTTATTTCCATTTCATTTAAAATTGGTTTCAAATTACGGTTTAATGGGTAGTTGCAAGTCGGACATGCTGTTGTCCCATTTAAACCACATTACTTCTGCATAATTTGGCAAATATATGTTGCTGAATCCAATGTTCCACTGAGTCCTAGACATTTACAATTGGGGAGAAAAGAAAACCAGGACAAATGTAAATTCTCTAGTTCAAGCCAGAACATTTGACAAGTTTATGAACTGAGTTAGACAAGCAATCACCTAGCTCCTTTGGCAACTGCTATAATCCTAAACATTGATTTGAAAAGTTCATTGGAACAAGGCATGCTCTTTCAAATATGAAATATTACAAGAAAGTACAGTTTATTAGGTGTTCTGGTTTCTTCTGAAAAAGTGAATCAACTGATTTTAATACTTATTTGGCCCATTTTTTACAACAGACAAATCTTCCTAGTAAATAATCATTTGTTTAAACTATTGCTTGCTTTTATATCTTGTTATATTTCATGAAGGTTTTTTCTGTTTCCATTTGATCTTTCCTACATTTCTGTGAGGTGTGTTGGGCTGAAAGGAATGATGGTTCAGTTATTTTATGACCAAGTAGGGTCATGTTCCTGATCCTGAAGTTCCATGCTTTCTAAAAGATGGAGGCAATAGATGGTTTGTAAGCACTGCATATGTCCCTCCAGCACTATTTTTTTTAGTTTCTCTGTCTTCTCAGATTGCTCTGCTGAAATTCAGTTGCAAAACAATGGTTTTCGTATTTACATTGGGAATCAATTGGAGTAGATGGATTATGCCTTCACTAAGATTAACAAACTCTTATTTATTTTATTTGTTTCAGAGGGAAAAAACATGGTTCAGAAAATATCTGCCGTCCCCAACTAGAGAGCCAGTTGGGACATTAGTATTGTATGCTAAAGCTTTTCATGCTGGAATCACTTCTGGCTCTTGATGGATGGTTTAAATTTCTACCATGTAGAAACCTAGTTTGTCAATGAGAAACATAGATTCATCTGTTCCTTTCTGACCTCATAATTTGGTCCCCCCCGCATCATAGATTTATTCAGACACGCAGCCATTAATCAGGCTGATAAACTCAAAGTATTATATTTTCTATCACCTTACTAGAAGAGATTATCTTAGTACCTACAACCTGAGATGATGTCATAGCAAATTACAAGATGAAATGTGTCTGATTTTTACATGTCACATTATTTGCAAATTGGAAAAAGACTATAGAAACTAACTTATATATTTGGTTTCATATATGCTTAAGTGCATTGTGTGTGATACCTTTAATCCTTTTGTGAAAAGTAATTGAGTAGAGAACTCAGCTTTCCAGGCCCTACAGCTATGGTGGGAATCCTCTAATCCAGGGGTGTCAAACTGCCGGCCCACAGGCCGGATGCATCATTGGGAAACCACGCCCACCCCATTGCCGGCAATGGCGAAAAAGCTCTGATACATTGTGCGACGTCATGTGATGTCGCGAGTTGGACATGTCTGCTCTAATCCATAGGCCTAATTCAGCCCATAGAAGTTCCTAGTCTAGTTTGTGCACAGCATATTTTAATTACTTGGGAAAATAATAAAAAGGCTAAACTGACTTCTTTAACTATTAAGGTACTTACAGACCGGCAACTCCTAATATGTGCAATCATTTTGTCCTGCATTTCTTAAAAAAGCTATTTTGTGATAAGAAAATAGGAGTGCTGGAAAAGAGAATGAATAGAAAGCTGTCTGAATGAGGCAACAAACTTCATAATAAAAGCCTTGTCTGTGAAGGCACGTGTTTTAATTTAGGCAAATAGGATTGGGTATTAATTCTGAGGACAACTGCTAAGTACATCCTGATAAGTATTAGCAATAGGTTAAAATTCTCATATTTGGGAAACCAAGGTGTTCTGTGCAAAATGTTCTTTGCACTTCTCCTTCAATAGAGTTCTCTCTTTTAAATATTGTGATTAAAGACAAAAATCATTCTAATTCCTTCTTTAGGTTCACTATTATCTGAGTAGTTGTCAGATTCATAGACTGGTAGTGATGTATTTTAAATGACTGTCAGGTGATTGCAGATCATAATGCCTTGTTATAATGACTATTAAAAAAAAGAACTCCCTGTTTCACTGAAGTCATTGAAAATGGAAATTATTTATACCAGTTTCAAGGTTGGTATGAAATTGGGCATCCTATAGGGATATATCCAGGCATGGAAGAAGTATGGAATATATCAAAAGTATATGCCTCCCTGGGGTTAGTTTTTCTTCCTAGGCTGGCAGTACTTAACCCAGCCTCTCATAATTAGTAACAAATCACTTAATTCCCTTTAGCAGAGAGATCCTCCATGTAGGATTGTTGAAAACAGCAATCTAAGGGAAGTCACATGGTTAAATAATTTTCAAAAGTTGCAATAACATATTATATATTTGAAGTGTGCAGTTTTTCTCCAAATTGATGCCCCCTAGAAATATTAAGATTTCCCACCTAGTGTGGCTAAATCTGAAATTGAGATCTGAAAGCATCAAGAGGGAGTAAAACACTGTAGGGAGTTTTTCACTAGAAATTTATATTCTGTCTCTAGTAAAGAGCATTTATTGATGGAAGGAAGATGAATGTACACTGAGAGTGATAGGAGATTCTGTAAAATATTTTGTGGATATTGAGCATATTACATTTAGGCGCTTATAGCAATAAAATGTATATATTGCTTCATGGTGTTTTATAGCTATGTCTAAGCGGCTTACAGAGTCAGCATATTGCACCCAACAATCTGGGTCCTCATTTTACTGACCTCAGAAGGATGAATAACCTTAAGCTGGTCAGGATCAAATTCCTGGCAATGGACAGAGTCAGTCTGTAATACTGCATTTTAACCACTGTGCCACCACGGCTTCTAATTGCTGAAAAAGGAACAAAACATAATTTTCTAAATGAATTCTGTGTCTATTCTTGTCTGAACAGTTACATTAAAAATAGGAAGCTTACCTGATGAATATATTTGTATCCCAATGAGCCTTGGTTCCATAGACTCAATGAGAAAGCAGTTAGAACATAACAGCTAAGCTAATAGCCAGTGAGAATTTGCTCAAAGATCATTTACAACATATTGTTAACTTTTCCTTCAAAAAATTTCCAGAAATAACCCACGTCATTCATATAACAGCCCCACCCCCACTGCTTAGACAGTAAATATATTTTGATTAAATTTCTTAATATAAAAACCTAGTCTTCAGCTGGAGTCTTTTCAAAGCTAATTATTTTAAAATCATTGTTTGTTTGTTAAATAAACTCACATCATTGTATTTCCTGCTTAATGGAATTAATGCACTCTGAGTCTCCACTGGGGTACGTTACCAGCTACTGAATATTTTAAAAGGCAGAGAATGGCATATGGACAGTTTATTCAGTCTGCTGAATAAACAGCATACAATGTGCAGTTGGAAGGGAACATGAGAACAACTCTTTAAAATCCCCAGAGAGGATTTGACACTCATCTGCAGCTCTAAAACTATTCCCACATTTCAACATAAAATGGTAAGTATTGTGAATGAACAAGATTTGTAATATTGAAGAAAGAGGAAAGTAATTAACAAGTCTTATTCAAATGGTGTGAACATTTCAAATAACTATTTTCATGGATCAAGGAAAAAAGTGCTGTATGATTGTGACTAGCCTGCTTTTAAACTTTCAGATTTAGATTTAGACTGTTGGAAAAGTCATTTGATGTGTCTCTCTTTTTCCTCTGTCTTTGCTTTTTCCCAGATAGCTTTTCAGTTCTATTTTATGAATAGAAGATTAGTACATTGGAACTAGTATGAGTAACTTGAAATAACATATTCTGATTCAAATCAGTATTATTATACCATCCAGAATAGAATAAAATATTAATTTCTTTCTAGGGTTAAATAGTACCGCTATGTAGTAGTTAGCATGTAAAAATCAAAAAGTTGCTTTGGAGTATGGGGTGCATCAACATAACAACTAATGGCAACTTCTTAAAGCAGTTGCTCTTTTTCCAGGCTTACACAATTGCCTTCCACAGCTAATCTCTGAATAGGATGCGTTTGATTTAAGAAATTACCAATGAGTATCTCCCCATTTTTATGGCAGCAAGGCAATTCTAAAATCTCAACTAATTTTCATATTTTCCTTCATACAGCAAAAGCTTATACAATAATTGTTTTTAGATTAACTACTACAATATTGGCAAGTAAAGCACTTGTGCATCATGGAGATATAAAATGTGGCATATTGTCAGATTTGCAAATTTGGCAGTAACTGAATAAATTGCAACTGACTACTGTTGTATTATATTATTGTGATCCAATGCTTCTATGCCCACGTTCTTTTTAGTTTACCAAAATTTCATTTCTTTAAACTGCTGTTGAGTTTCAATTTGTGAATATTACAAACAGACATAGATAGATAATCTACTTTTTTCTTATTCTGTGCTTTTAAAAAATAAGTCAAAATACTCCAATAATAGTTCTTTTCATGATAAAAAGATATGCATTGAAACATTACAGTTACCTATCTGTTTTGGCTTAAAGTTGGCAGAAAACAAGAAGATAATCTTAAGTGGTGAACTTTAATTTGGAAATAGTACAGTCAGAGTGTCAAACATTAAACATTGCTGTTCATTCACATTAACAAAAGGTTTTATTGTGCTGGTTGCAGACAATTTAGGGAGAGTAGAGAAGGAGAACAGGTTGTAGTTCTTTACTACTCCCTTTGCAATGGATCAGTGGTTTGGAGAACTTAATGAACAAAGAAATGGGCCCCTATCTTGGAACTGCTTAATCTGTGATATGAAAGCCCACCATAAACTTTATCTGCAGTATGTTTTTAATACTTTTCATGATTTAGATATTAGTTATTTAGCTAAGTCACGGATATTTTAAACCTGTTGATTTCATGCTGTCATGTGCTACTTTGCAGGCAATATTTTATGGAAGAACTCTTAAAAAGTTTTTGTAATGGTAATAACCCTGTATGTATGCTATCAGATCAATAATAATTTTATTAAAATCATGTGGAGACTCAGTTACCTGGACTTACAAGTCAATTAAAAAATACTTCTAATCTATAAAAAACATGAGGCAAATTGCAAAGTGTTATCTGTGGTTCAAAAAATACAAGTGCTGTGCAAAACTTTTCCTAAATGTAAAAATGATGTGTCCAAATGCAGACCTCTAATTAAGAGCAACAGTTGGAATTTCATTAAAACTATAATAACTATCATTAAAAATTTACACTCTTAGCTTTCCTTGCTCTCCCCTTCTCAAAATGTTTCTGAATTTAATTGCATAAGTAATAAGAGTAACACTGTACACAGATTACGAATTTCTACAATATTTACATGGGGAAGGGGGAAGGACAATTGCCTCTATGCTAGCCATGGAGGATAGGGCAATCTAGTCCTCTTTTTCCAGCCCTTCTGCTTATTTGCAAGGAATTCCATATCTTCTGCACACAGTTTCTTCTAGGGAAGACTTACCATACTGGTTAAAATTGCTTCCCGTTCTCCTTCCTGATAAATAAGGTTTCTTATCTCAAGAAAATTGACTCTGTGAAGAGTGCCCTGGTCATTCTCAGAACAAAAAATTAATGGGGCTAAATGACATTGACAGTGGATCTCTTGTAATTTGAAAACAAATAAAGGTAATTAGAGCAGGTTGTCTTAGACCTACTACTTGAAATTCCTTAGGCAATTTAAGGCAAGGTTGTTCAATTAGTAGTCTGTCAATCAACCTTATTATTTATGGTCATATAAATATACTCAAGTAGCAATAATATTAAGGATGGGATCCAGTTGTTTCACCATTCTCAAAGAGTTTTGGAACTACCCTTGAATTCCTAAATCAGTTCTTTAAAAAAAAAAGGAAAACGATCAACCTGATGAAGCTGTTTTTAAATGGAGTATTATCCAAATCCAACAAACACACTGCCTTTTTTAAATGAGCCTTGCTTAAATAAAGCTAGTGGCTCCAAATAGAAAAGAAAATGTTACTTATTATGTATACATGCTAATTAAATACAGACTACTCCAGCAGAAAATCTTTAGTATTTGATGCTGACATGCTTTTTATAATAATAATGTTATATTTCTTTCCTCTTTGGTCATGACAAATCAAAGATTACTATTAAATATGCATGTAGCAATTTTAAGAGATGATTGATAGATAAATAGATGATAGATGATAGATAGATAGATAGATAGATAGATAGATAGATAGATAGATAGATAGATAGATAGATAGATAGATCTATCTTAATTCTTCTCTGAATTCTTCTCTGTAAGAATAGCTTTTCTCTCAGTATGATCAAATAACATCAAAGTGCAGTTTCTATATGAAAGAATTATGGCACTTGATTTTATGCATTTGGAAAATCATTGAGCCAGAACATTCAAACAGTGCGTTCTGATCCATTGTTTTCCTTGCTTTGTTGTTTATGATTCTTGAATTACTGTTTTGTTTCATTTTTCATATTTTGGGTGAGGGTTTAAAGTGGAAAAAAACCCCTATATGTTTAAAATCATGGTAATGAAAACATATCTTTGTTTGTTCTGGTAAGCATAGTTGAGAAATTAAGAAATATTAATTCACTTTGTATGTATGAATGAGAACCAGATTCATTAAACCTGAATGGTTCTATCTATAAGGAAATAGTAGAATACCAAAGAGGTAACTATTTTGTAATAAAAATAATACAACAACAAAAGCTTATAAAAATTATAAGAACCTATCATTGATCACACCAATCATTTCCTGCTTCAACTGAATTTTACGGCCCCAATCCTTCCCCGCAGGGAGGCAGAACCGATTAGGTGGTTCCGCCCCAGACGCCTGATGGATCCAGTTGGTTTCCAGACGGCGCTTGGGGAATTACCGAGCTCTCTCATTCACAATTTGGCGTAGTCCCTGGTAGCGGCATGGAATATGGCCGCGAAGGGGGCTATTGACCGGATTGCGCCTTTGCGACCTCTCCGTGGTGCTGGCCCCAGGAGGTCTCCTTGGTTTACCGAGGAGCTCAGGGGGATGAAGCGCCATAAGAGACATCTAGAGAAGCGATGGAGACGAAGTAAGTCCGGATCTGATCGAACCAGACTGAGCTCATTCATTAGAGCCTATCTGAAGGCGATTAAAGTGGCAAGATCTTCGTATCTTTCTGCTTTGATCGCGTCTGTGGAATCTCGCCCAGCCACCCTGTTTAGGGTGACCCGGTCCCTCCTTAACCCGAGGGGTCCGGGGCCTCCCTTGCAGGGTAGTGCCGAGGATTTTAACAACTGTTTTGCAGACAAAGTAGCTCAGATCCGGGCTGACTCCAATTGTGAAGCAGAGTCAACTGATAATGATTCAGTTGAGGGGACAGAGGCATGTTCTTGTCCAATCATCTGGGGCGAGTTTGAGGCTGTTATGCCTGATGAAGTGGACAGGGCCATTGGAGCTGTGAGTTCCGCCACCTGTTTGTTGGACCCGTGTCCCTCCTGGCTGGTTTTTGCCAGAAGGGAGGTGACACGTACCTGGATCCAGGAGATTGTCAACGCTTCTTTGAGGGAAGGGTCCTTTCCGGCTCCCTTAAAGGAGGCACTCGTGCGCCCCCTCCTCAAGAAGCCTTCCCTGGATCCAGCAATTCTGACCAACTATCGTCCGGTCTCCAACCTCCCCTTTGTGGGGAAGGTTGTTGAGAAGGTGGTGGCACTCCAGCTCCAACGGTCTCTGGAGGAAGCCGATTATCTGGGCCCTCTACAGTCTGGGTTCAGGCCCGGCTACAGCACCAAAACTGCTTTGGTCGCTCTGATGGATGATCTCTGGCGGGCCCGGGATAGAGGCCAGTCATCTGTCATGGTGCTTCTTGACCTCTCAGCGGCGTTCGATACCATCGACCATGGTATCCTTCTACGCCGGCTGGGGAGTTTGGGAGTGGGGGGCACCGTGTTGCGGTGGTTCTCCTCCTATCTCTCCGATCGATCGCAGTCGGTGTTTGTGGGGGGTCAGAGGTCCACCTCTAGGTTACTCCCGTGTGGGGTGCCTCAGGGGTCGGTTCTCTCCCCCCTACTTTTTAACATCTACATGAAGTCACTGGGAGAGATCATCCACCGGCACGGAGTGAGATACCATCAGTACGCTGATGATACTCAGCTATACATTTCCACTCCTGGCCATATCAGTGAAGCGGTTGAGGTGATGTGCCGGTGTCTGGAGGCTGTGAGGGTCTGGATGGGCGCTAACAGATTAAGGCTCAACCCTGACAAGACAGAGTGGCTGTGGGTGATGCCTCCCAAGGACATTTCAATCTGTCCTTCCATTACTCTGGGGGGTGAATCTATAGTCCCCTCGGAGAAGGTCCACAACTTGGGAGTCTTCCTCGATCCACAGCTGACATTGGATCATCATTTGTTCGCTGTGGCGAGGGGGGCATTTGCCCAGATTCGCCTGGTGCACCAGTTGCGCCCTTACTTGGATCGGGAGTCTCTCCTCACAGTCACACATGCCCTTGTCACCTCGAGGATCGACTACTGCAATGTTCTCTACATGGGGCTACCCTTGAAGAGTGTTCGGAGACTACAATTAGTGCAGAATGCAGCTGCACAAGCGGTTGTGGGCCTGCCCCATCGTGCCCACATTTTATCAACTCTCCGCATGCTGCATTGGCTGCCTATTGGTCTCCGAACGCAATTCAAAGTGTTGGTTATTACCTATAAAGCCCTTTATGGCATGGGACCAGGATACTTACGGGACCGTCTTCTGCCACATACTTCCCTATGACCGGTGAGAGCACACAGGGTTGGCCTCCTCTGGGTCCCGTCAGCGAAACAATGTCAGCTGGCAGGCCCTAGGGGGAGGGCTTTCTCTGTTGTGGCACCCACCCTCTGGAACCAACTGCCTCCTGAAGTCCGCGTTTCTCCCACGCTCCTGGCCTTCCATAAAAACTTTAAAACTTACCTCTGCCAGCAGGCCTGGGGATGATTGTGGATTGAATGGTGAACATGAGTGGGTGTTAGTTTGTTTTTAGATATTTTTGTTTGGACTTGTATTGAAATTTGATGTTTTATATACATGTTGTTAGCCGCTCCGAGTCTCCGAATAAAAGCCCGAATAAAATAAATAAATAAATAAATAAATAAATAAATAAATAAATAAAGCAAATTAAATCAATTAAGCAATACAAACCATAAAAGACAAGATTGTCACCAAGGCCAGTCCAGAAGTCTGGCATTCCTATTTCTCAGAATCAAAAAAAGTTTTAAATTCAGCTCTCACATGTTTATCTTTGAAAACTTGGTTTTCCTCAATTTACTTTTCATCCTTCTTAACCTCATTAGTTTCCACAGAACAAGTAATTCTATAGAGCACAATCTTTGGCATGGTGACCACGCACAATGTCTTAGAAATTTAATACTTCTTTTCGCTTAGATGTGACTGATCTTGAATTTTGTTTTCTTGAAATCTTCATTCAGAAGAACAAAAGATAGATTTAGTTGCAAAATGCAATGCCTATTATTTTAGTATATCTCTATCTCTATACATGAGAGCTTTTCATATTTATGATAAAAACATAAAGTTGAACATCGTTATACATTTTATCATGTAAATAATAGCATTTGCAGTCGTTATCATATTTCACAGAGCATTTAAACCATGTTACAATACATACTTTAAACTTCAACTCACATTTTCTTGTTTTGCCTATTTTTTTAACCTTAAAACTGGACTAGTTTCATTAAAATTTAACTAGAAAAACTTAGAGCAATATAATTCTTAAAAATATGTCGATATTCCATAGCATTTCACTTTCATAGCTTTTAGAATGGCATTGGCTTCCAGCTTTGAAGCAAAACTTATGGCTGTACTTTTTTCCCCCCCTGAAGCATAGCAATTGTTGTGATCATGTAGACAGGTTTCAAAATGCCAAAAATGTAATAGTTTCACATTTATTTCATGCTTCAGCTTTTCCCCCCAATCTTCTTATTTAGAATTGGAACGATGCACGCACACATAAAAATCCCTCTGTACCCAATGTAGCGATATTGCACCAATTAAAGCTATTTGTGAGCAAGGGAGGAAACTATTACCATCTTAGATTAGATATGTAGTAGAAAATTGATTGGCGCGAGTGGAACACAGATATATTTTCATTGTTGTCATTGTTGCTGAAAACTTAAAAAGTAAACAGAAAAAAGCTTTAAAACTTGTGAGAATTGAATTTCACAAGAATTGGGGGGCAGGGTAGGTTGAAACATCAAAATAGTTTCTTAAGTATTGCATAAAATTTCACTGACAATTAAAACTAAAAGCAATTGTTTTTCCCATAATAAGTACAAACTTAATCAGATTCTTAAATTACAGAAAAAATAGATGTATTGGAACTAACAGGAATTATGTTGAATTATATTTCGATTCAATTGTTAGTTCATCAGCAACACATAGTCAAGCTCTTCGAATTTTCTTCAGACTTGTTTCTTGTTTCTTGTTTCTTTTCTTTTTTTGAAGATACTTTTTATTTTGTGGCTTCATTAGTTGTAATGCAAATACCCAAATTTATGTTTAGTCAATGTGTCTCTAAAATGATAATTTTAATAATGAAAATAAAGGTTCATAACCAAGCTATAAAACATTTTGATTACAGTAGATTTGAGAGACTCAAGTTTACTTCGTTATAGTACATTATAACATAAATCTTTTTAAAATAAATTTAACAACTTTATAACAACAGACCAGATTCAGAAACAAGATCTTTCTAGATGTTGCTTTTTTTGCATCAAATAATAAATTGACCATAAAGGGTAACTGAGACTTTTTCTATACCACAAGAAGACATTTTTCTTTAACTGGTCTTTTAATTGTTTGGTATAAAATGGGAATTGTAAACACTGTTCACTGTCATTATATTATAAAGTATACAAAGACCACAAAAAAGAGTGTTTGGGCCAATGGTACATATTTACTGTAACACCTTTACCATATCTGCATTAAGATGGCCTGAATTAATTGCTGTATCTGCATATTTACTGTATCTGCATTAAGATCTGCATTAATTGATTCATATTTCTTTGACCCAAAGAACACAGTGCAGTTCCCAAAGGAGAAAATACATGCAGCTGATAGAAAAAGTGAACCTACAATTAAAGCAGTGGATTAGTTAAGATTTCTCACTTGATTCTCCCTCCAATTTTGCTGGATGCAGAACTTTTTTTTCTTAGTTCTTAGTTATAAAAATTTAAATTCTCTTCCTCAATCTAAAGCCTTCCAAAGTCAATGGATTTAAAAACACATTTCAGGATTTCTCATGAAGATGGAGAAGCCTAATTTTTTTTCACAAGCATTTTCTTTTTTTCCCCCTTAAAGATTAATAAATATGCTTTCTATGGGCATAATGGCTTTTAAAAACTCCATTGGTACCAATAGATGTTTTAATTTTGTTTGTTTGTTTAACTTCGCTTTTTTCTTTAGTACCAAAGAAAGAAATAAAACTGCAGTAATCCCACTTGACCAAATATATACTTTAGTGAAATTATTGAGGTCTGACAGAGTATTAATTGGACTGCATTATATTATAAAATAAAATATGATATTAAGACAAGTAAAGGACAAAGCAAAACAAAAACTATATAATTCTCTTGCTTCATTTTGCATAGATTGATTTTAAAAAAAGAGGGTTGACTTAAAAGACAAATAAAATGACTCAAAAAAGAGTTTGGATAGTTAATAACTTAGGTGAAAAGAAGCATTGCAAATTTGTCATCTTTATTAAAGCACACATTCTACAGCCAGGAGAATTACTATATAATCTCAGAAGAACTGTTCTCTTCTTTCCTAATGTGCAAAACAGGAACCTGTTTAGAGTCTTCAGTCATTAACTGCAGGAATCAGCATAATGCATAAGAAATATCTGTGGGTTTGCATTGTCACATAACCCTCTCAAAGGCTGTATGAATATCCATAGTAGCTTCAGTATCCATGCCAGGAACTAGAAGTTATAATAGGGCTCAGTGAGAAATATACAACCATTGGCCCCAGTAACAAGAACAATAACATAAAAATAATGTACAGATTATTGTGTCATCTAGATTCAGCTTTACTTTAAAGTTTTTCCCCTCTCAGGATGGATTCAGGAGCCACTATTTCTGTTTACAACATTCACAACATATTGTGATAAATTGAAATAGCAGCTTCTGGATCCAATCAACTGGAGCTGTCATTGTCAGGATGCTGGAGAAAACCACTAAGTTGTAGGGCAGGACCATTAAAGGACATCTGGTTATACCTGAAGATGTTCATAGCTTTCAGCAATGTTAACAGATAAAAGCAATGATCTTCTTCTCTAAGTCTCTGCAATATAAATAATAGAAATCCCCGTAGTTAAAAGTAGAAGCAAAGGAAAAGGAGAAATGGAAATTGCAGATATATGACAAGGTAAAGCTCTGTAAGAGTATATTATTTGCATGTTGAAAGTCTGCAGTTCAATTCCCATCAATTCCAATTAGTGATAGAAATATCTAGACTGGACCTTTGGCTAGATGTTGTTGACAATATTGTATTAGATGGATCAACTCTGTGCCTTGATATAAAGCAGATCCCAGTTGCCAGAAAAACACAGTTAAAATCTGCCTTTTTCCAGTGACTTCCAGTGGCATCAGAGAAGCAGGTTAAAAATAATTAAAACAAAAAAGACAATATGATGAATTCTTGTGAGTGTTAACAATTTACATTGATAATTTATATTTATATATAAACACATGTACTATATATTATAACTAATATAATCAGTTAAAACAAGTTATCAGCTTTCTATATGCAAGGATAGAAATATAGATGTAGATGTAGATGTGGAATGGAAGACCGATTAGGAACTGTAGTGGTACATTAGAATAAATTGACTCAAATTAGAATATATCTCTTTGGGATGCATTTATAAAGTTCAACTAATTCCAAGTATTAAGATACTTACTTTCTTAACTTTCAGGTTACATAGAAAGAAATCTTTGAACTTCAGACAAGGTGTACCTAGAGTTTCTCAGATTGCTCTATTTTTTTATTATTCTGAATAAAATAGGTACATTTAAATTTTATTTTGGAAAAGAAAATTCCAGTGTGGAATTCGCTTAACAGTATTTATTTTCTATTACATTCACTTTTTCATATATTAAATATAAAGCCTTTGAGTTAACAATTGAAGATAATATAAAGATAACAATTTATAAGAGACAAGGTATTGTTAAAAAGTTATAAATCTTTACCATAATTGCAATTAATCATCTATGCATACATAAAATACAAAAAGTGATTATTTGATATATAGTGTATACTACATTGGCTTACTAAATTACCCTTCTGTCTATTTTATAATGAAGCCAGCATTTCTTTGTGTTTGCAAACAATGCTTTTCTCTTTGCCAATTTACAGTAAAGTATGTCCTAATAATACTTTAAATTATTTAAATGGGGCCAACCACCCCAAAAGTTCAGTAAGGTCCTTTGCATGTGAGGTAGCTTATCTATCAAAATGGCATCTATTACATTTACTAAGCATTCATAACATTTACTAAAACTGCCTCAAAATATTTCTTAGTAAAATTATGTAGAAAATATATACATTTGGAGATTACAGCTTAATATAGTACACGATTTGGAGAAAGTATATGTCAACAAGTGTTGACAGGCAGATTCTTGTTTCTAAATGGTTGAATGGTGCTGAATTTTGAAAGGAAATGCATAAATTAATATATGCAATTCTGACATGGATAAAAGTACCTGTTGAAATTCTTAAGTTTTTAGAAGATACTATAAATGATTTATATAATAGCATCCCTATGAACATATAAAAATCATTCTCAGAAAAAAATGGGTCCCAAGCTCTTTGAGGGTAATTTGTAGGATAAAATACCAAAAGGTTGAGAATCATTGATTTTGAAGATGCATTGCTGAGCACTTTGAAGGATAATACAGATCTTTCTTTGTGTAATAATGGACATGTATGGAAGGGCACCCCTTTATGGATTACTGCCTTGTCCTGGCGAAGGGCTTGCATAACTCAATGAAGCCATGAGCTATGCCGTGCAGGGCCACCCAAGACAGACAGGTCATAGCAGAGAGTTCTGACAAAATGTGATCCACTGGAGAAGAAAATGGCAAACCATTCCAGTATTTTTGCCATGAAAACCCCATGGACAGTACTAAAAGGTAAAAAGATATGACGCTGGAAGATGAGCCCCTCAGGTCGGAAGGTGTCCAATATGCTACTGGGGAAGAGGAGAGGGCTAGTACTAATAGCGCCGGAAAGAATGAAGCGACTGGGCCAAAGCCGAAAGTGGATGTATCTGGTGGTGAAAGGAAAGTCTGATGCTGTAAAGATCTCTTCTCCATAGGAACCTGGAATGTAAGATCCATGAATCATGGCAAGTCCATCACTGGCTGTGAGCTGAATGTGTTTGTATGTTGTGTGAATGGAATTAATTTTTTAAATTTTTAAATTAATTGTGTTTTTGAATTGCTTTGTTGTTGTGAGCTGCCCCGAGTCTTGGGAGAGGGGCGGCATATAAATTAAATAAATAAATAAATTAAATAAATAAATAAATTAAATAAATAAATAAATAAATAAAGCTAGACATAGTCAAACAAGAGATGACAAGACTGAACATTGACATCTTAGGAATCAGCGAATTAAAATGAACAGGAATGGGTGAATTTAACTTAGATGACCATCAGTTATACTACTGTGGGTAAGAATCACTCAGAAGAAATGGAGTAGCCTTCATAGTCAATAAAAGAATAGGAAAAGCAATACTGGGATACAATCCCCAAAATGACAGAACGATCTTAGGCAAACCATTCAATATCACAGTAGTCCAAATCTATACCCCAACCACTGGTGCTGAAGAGGATGAAATTGACTGGTTCTATGAAGCCTTACAGCACCTTATAGAATCAACACCAAAAAATGATGTCCTTATCATCTTGGGGGATTGGAATGCTAAAGTAGGGAGCCAAAAGATAACCGGAATAACAGGGAAGTTTGGCCTTGGAGTACAAAATAAAGCAGGGCACAGGATGATAGAATTTTGTCAAGAGAATACAATGATCATAACAAACACTCTTTTCCAACAACCCAAGAGACGGCTCTACACATGGACATCACCAGATGGTCAACACAGAAATCAGATTGACTATGTGCTCTGCAGCCAAAGATGGAGAAGCTCTATACAGTCAGTAAAAGCAAGACCAGATTATGAGCTTCTCGTTGAAAAATTTAGGCTTAAATTGAAGAAAGTAGGAAAAAGCATTAGACCACTCAGGGATGAACTAAATCATATTCCTGATGAATATACAGTAGAGGTGACAAATAGATTTAAGGAATTAGATCTGATAGGCAGAGTGCCTGAAGAACTATGGATGGAGATTCGCAACACTGTACAAGAGTTAACAACTAAAACCATCTCAAAGAAAAAGCAAAATTGCTGTCTGAGGAAGCTTTGCAAATAGCTGAGGAAAGAAGGGAAGCTAAAGGCAAAGGAGAAAGAGAAAAAGATACACCCAATTGAATGCTGAATTCCAGAGAATAGCTAGAAGAGATAAGAATACTTTCTTAAATGAACAGTGCAAAGAAATAGAAGAAAACAACAGAATAGGGAGGATCAGAGATCTCTCCAAGAAAATTGGAGATATGAAGGGAACGTTTCATGCAAAGATGGGCATGATAAAGGACCATAATGACAGGGACCTAAGAGAGGCAGAAGAGATTAAGAAGAGGTGGCAAAACTACACAGAAGAACTATACAAGAACGAGCTTAACGTCCCAGATAACCACGATGGGTTGGTCACTGACCTCAAGCCAGACATCCTAGAATGTGAAGTGAAATGGGCCTTAGGAAATCTGAACAACAACAAAGCTAGTGGAGGTGACAGTATTCCAGCTGAGCTATTCAAAATTTTAAAAGATGATGTAGTAAAAGTGCTACACTAAATTTGCCAGCAAATTTGGAAAACTCAGCAGTGGCCACAGGATTGGAAAAGGTCAGTTTCCATTCCAATTCCAAAGAAAGGCAATGCCAAAGAAGGTTCAAACTATCAAATCATTGCACTCATTTCACATGCTAGTAAAGTTATGCTTAAAATCCTACAAGCTAGACTCCAGCAATATGTGGATCGAGAACTACCAGAAGTACAGGGAGGATTTCGAAGAGGCAGAGGAACTAGAGATCAAATTGCCAACATACGCTGGATCATGGAGAAAGCTAAGGAGTTCCAGAAAAACATCTGCTTCATTGACTGTGCTAAAGCCTTTTATTGTGTGGATTACAAAAAATTATGGCAAGTTCTTAAAGAGATTGGAGTACTAGACCATCTTATTTGTCTCTTGAGAAACCTATATGCGGGTCAAGAAGCAACAGTGAGAACTGGACACGGAACCACTGATTGGTTCAAAATTGGGAAAGGAGTCCGGCAAAGCTGTATACTGTCACCCTGCCTATTTAACTTATATGCAGAGTACATCATGATAAAGGCAGGGCTAGATGAATCAAAAGTTGGAATTAAGATTGCCGGGAGAAATATCAACAACCTAAGATATGCAGATGCTACTACTCTAATGGCAGAAAGTGAAGAGGAACTAAAAAGCCTCTTGATGCGAGTGAAGAAGGAGAGTGCAAAAGTTGGCTTGAAACTCAACATTAAGAAAACCAAATCATGGCATCCAGCCCTCTCAATTCCTGGCAAATAGATGGGAAAGAAATGGAGGTAGTGACAGATTTTATTTTCCTGGGCTCCAAGATCACCTCAGATGGGGACTGCAGCCAAGAAATTAAAAGACGCTTGCTCCTGGGGAGGAAAGCTATGGCAAATCTAAACAGCATAATAAAAAGCAGAGACCCTGCCAACAAAAGTGTGTATAGTCAAGACCATTGTTTTCCCAGTTGCAATGTATGAATGTGAAAGTTGGACCATAAGAAAGGCTGAGCGCCAAAGAATTGAGGCCTTTGAACTATGGTGCTGGAGAAGACTCCTGCGAGTCCCTTGGACTGCAAATCAGTCCTAGAAGAGACTGCGACCAATCAGTCCTAGAAGAGATCAACCCTGACTGCTCTTTAGAAGGCCAGATCCTGAAGTTGAAACTCAAGTACTTTGACCACCTAATGAGAAGGAAGGACTCACTGGAGAAGGGCCTAATGCTGTGAAAGATTGAGGGCAATAGAAGAAGGGGACGACAGACAATGAGGTGGCTGGATGGAGTCACTGAAGCAGTAGGCGTGAACTTAAATGGACCCCAGAAGATGGTAGAGAACAGGAAGACCTGTAGGAACGTTGTCCATGGAGTCGCAATGGGTCGGACACAACTTTGCAATTAATAACAACAACAATGGAAGGGCAGGTAATATTATATGATAGCTGTCATCATAAAAATTACATAAATTACTTAACTCACAATATTTGTATGCTATTCTCATGGGTGGGTGATAGTGTCATGGTCCTAATGGATGACTGCATGTCTCAGTAATCACTTTGTATTGGAAATGTGTTTGTTTCATTTTGTTTCATTGTAAGATACTGTCTATCTGATAAACTCTAAGTTGCCAGTAAGCAATATTTGGGGGGAAATTATGGAAAAGACATATCTTGTAGTGCAGGATTCAGATTATTCTGAAACCTTTTTAAAAGCTTGAGGGGGGAAATGTTATATTAAGGAGAAGAAGGTGAATATTTGAATGATTGTCTATTTAAAAAGGAACAATTGTGGTTGTTTTACTGTCTAAAAATCTAGTAAGTAAAACACCATACTTCTGCAGAAGAAGGAAAAGAAACAGTAGGGTAATTGAGCCCAATTTTCTTAATACCTTTTAATATTGATAATACATGACATATGATATTTATGTCATTGAAATAAATAAAAGGTGAGTCTAAAATTGAAAATTCTCCTGAACTTTTTAGATATTCCTGCAACGAATTGAATGACAATGTTGCTATGTTTATCTTTAATGGAGAAGCTCCTGCTAGATCTTTTTCTGGATTTGATGAAGGCCCAGAAAAAAAGTCCAGAAAAAAATCCAGCATTCCATTTGTTGCAGGAATATCTGAAAAGCTCAGAAGAATTTTCAACCAACACAACATACATGTACATTTTAAACCCAAGAATACACAAGGGCAGAAGCTTGTCCACCCTAAAGTTAAAACACCCAGACAAGAAACTGAGCAATGTGATATATATAATACAATGCAGTGAGACATGTGCAGATGTGTACATTGGTAAAACAAAACAACCACTTCATAAACACATGGCACAACATATGAGATCAAGCCCATCAGAACAAGATTCAGCTGTCCATCTGCATTTGAAAGACACAAAGGCCATTCTTTCGAAGACAGCAAAGTCCACATTTTGGATAGAGAGGATCATTGGTTTAAAAGAGACGTAAAAGAGGCCATTTATGTGAATAAGAAGCAGCCTTCTTTCAACAGAGGGGGAGGGATAAGACCAGTTTATAGTGTAGCTCTTGCAGAAATCTCCAGTTTACAGTGTAGCTCTTGCAGCAATGCCAAGATGTTTCCACAACCAATTGTACCCTGAGGGCAAAGATAAACCCCCAAAGGGCATCAGGAGCTCTCAGGAAGAGTGGTAGCAGGACAGATGATTGCAAAAAAATGCAATCCTTCCATCCCTCCCCCCCATCCAGTCAGAACTTTCCTTCCATAGCCCCACCACCTAGTCTCAACTGTCAATATGTATCCTCCATCCCTCCACCATCACAACTGATGAAGTTTCTTGGATGAGAAACTAAACTTGTTCTTCATCCTAAAAGGGAAAAAACAGTCCAGTTGCCTTTTGAAAAAGCACTTTTGAGACAACTATGACCTGAATGCCTGAAGATCTCAGACAAGTATAATGGGAGACTTTTTCAGCATTACTCTATGCCAAGGCTTTTCAATCTTTTCACCCATTGTACCACTTTTAGGATATCGCACTATCCGAGTACCACCAGTCACCTAGCAAGGTATCAAAAACTTGATGACCAAAAAAAAAAGGAAAAAAGTGATAAAGTACAGGTAGTCCTCGACTTACAACAGTTCACTTAGTGACTGTTCGAAGTTACAATGGCACTGAAAAAAGTGCCCCCAAGCCACAGCCGAGCAAGACACCTGCCCGTTAGGCGGCGTTCTTCCTTCTGTCTGAGGTTTTCATTGTTGTGAGCATTTCTGTTGAGGATTGGCAGCGGGGGTGGGGTGGGGGGTGTTTGGTTTTTATTCTCCCCATTTGCTGGGTGGTTGCAGCAGGTTTTGGTCACTTCACATGACCGTGGGACACTGTGACCATCATAAATATGAATCATTTGCCAAGCATCTGAATGTAAATCACAAGACCCTGGAGATGCTGCAACATTCCAGCTGATCGACGCTTCTTCTGGGCTCAGCAGAAGCGCCAGGATCAGTGCTGCTTTCCAGCTGATTGGTATTTGTTCAGGGCTCAGCAGAAGCACCAGCTGGAGCCTGGCATTGATCCTGGTGCTTCCACTGAGCCCTGACAATCCCAAAGAAGCACTGATTCTGGCACTTCCGCTGAGCCCTGACAGCCCTGCAGCTCCAGCCATCTCTCTCTCAGGCTTGTGCAGTGCTGCCACCAGTTCAGCTCATTCACCTCCCCCGCTATCACTTTTCTAGGATGGTCGCATACCACCTGTCAGGTGCTAATGTACTGCAGGTGGTACCCGTACCACTGGTTGAAAAGCCCTGCTCTATGCTATTCAGCAACCTATTCCTGTGCAGCCGACTATCCTATTCCTGTGTAGCCGACATTGCACCAGAAAATTACATATAAAGGTCTGTACACAAATGCTAGAAGCATTCGAGCAAAAATAGGGGAATTGGAATGCTTGGTGAAGGAAAATAATATTGATATTATCGGCATAACAGAAACCTGGTGGACAGATGAAAACCAATGGGACACAAGGATTCCAGGTTACAAATTGTATAGGATGGACAGGAGAGGGAGAAATGGTGGTGGCGTGGCCTTGTACATAAATGAGGAGTTAGAATCTCATGAACTCGAAATTCAAGAAAATTCAAACTCACCCACAGAAACATTGTGGATAAAAATCCCAGGACAGGAAACTAATCTGACGTTAGGGATCTGCTATCGCCCTCCCAACCAAACTCCAGAGGCAGATTGCTATTTGGAAAATGAATTTAAGGAGGCCTCAAAAAGAAATAGGGTAGTCATAATGGGGGACTTCAACTATCCCCAAATAGATTGGGTAAATTCTTGTTCTACACATGATAGAGAGACAAGGTTCCTCGACATGTTAGCCGATTATTCCCTTGAGCAGATGGTCATGGAACCTACCAGGGGAAAGAGGATCCTGGACTTGGTTCTAACTAACACACAGGATTTGGTTCATGATGTCCTCGTAACCGAGCCCATAGGAACCAGCGATCACAACACAATAACCTTCAACTTAACCATGGATAGCAAATTGTCAGTGAAAACTAACACAGAGACCTTAAACTTTCGCAGAGGGAATTTTGACAAAATGAGGAAAATAGTAAAGAAGAAACTAAAAGGAACAGTAAAAAAAGTCAAATCCCTCCAAAATGCTTGGAAACTGTTTAAAAATACGTTACAGCAGGCTCAAATAAAATGCATTCCTAAAAGAAGAAAGAGGATTGGAAAGTCCAAGAGGATGCCAGTATGGCTTACGAATGAGGTAAAGGAGGTTATTGGACAGAAGAAAAACTCATTTAAGAAATGGAAGGCTCTTCCTACCGAGGAGAACAGGAGGGATCACAAACTCTGGCAGACCAAATGCAAGGCGATAGTCATGAAAGCCAAGAGAGACTTTGAGGAGCATATAGCCAAGAATATTAAAAATAATAACAAAACCTTTTTTAAGTACATCAAAAGCAGGAACCCAACCAGAAAATCAGTTGGGCCACTTGATAACAATGGTCAGAAGGGGATAATCAGAGAAGACAAGGAGATTGCTGAGAGACTAAATGACTTCTTTGCTTCCGTTTTCACCGAGGAGGATAGAGAACATTTGCCTGCCACTGAATTAGTTTTCCCAGGGAGGGAAATAGAAGAATTAAACCTGATAGAGATAAACAAGGAAGATGTTCTTGCATGCCTTTCTAAACTAAACGTCAACAAATCGCCGGGTCCAGATGGCATCCACCCTAGAATTCTCAAGGAACTCAAGTGTGAAATTGCTGAACTTCTAGCTAAAATATACAATCTTTCTCTAAGATCAGGCACTGTACCGGAGGATTGGAGGGAAGCAAATATAACCCCGATCTTCAAGAAAGGATCCAGAGGTGATCCAGGAAACTATAGACCAGTCAGTCTAACCTCAGTTCCAGGCAAACTGATGGAAACCATTATTAAAGATAAAATTACAGGGCACATAGAAAAACAGGCATTGCTGAAAGAAAATCAACATGGTTTCTGCAAAGGCAAATCATGTCTTACTAACTTGTTAGAATTCTTTGAGGGTGTAAATAAATACATAGATAAAGGGGCCCCAGTTGATATTGTATATCTTGACTTTCAAAAGGCTTTTGACAAAATCCCTCACCAAAGGCTCATAAAAAAGCTCTCCAGCCACGGAATTAGAGGACAGGTCTTGTCCTGGATTGGTAACTGGCTAAATTGTAGGAAGCAAAGGGTGGCAATAAATGGACAATTCTCCGGATGGAAAGAAGTGAGAAGTGGTGTACCCCAAGGTTCAGTTTTGGGGCCTTTACTTTTTAATTTATTCATCAATGATCTGGATGTAGAAGTTAATAGTGAGGTAGCCAAGTTTGCTGATGACACTAAATTGTTCCGGGTTGTGAAAAGTGAAACTGATTGTCGGGAGCTCCAGAAGGATCTCTCGAAATTGTGTGAGTGGGCAACAAAGTGGCAAATGCATTTTAACCTAAACAAGTGCAAAGTTATGCACATCGGGGCAAAGAACCCCAATTATACTTACCAACTGATGGGGACCAAACTTTCTGAGACAACCCAAGAAAGGGATCTTGGGGTTTTGGTGGACAGCTCTATGAAGATGTCAACCCAATGCGCAGCAGCAGTAAAAAAAGCAAATTCCATGCTTGGCATGATTAGGAAGGGAATCGAAAATAAGTCAGCAAGTGTTGTATTGCCTCTGTACAAATCGATGGTGAGACCACACTTGGAGTACTGTGTACAGTTCTGGTCACCGCACCTCAAGAAGGATATAATGGAACTGGAAAAGGTGCAAAAAAGGGCAACAAGAATGATCAAGGAAATGGAGCGCCTCCCTTATGAAACCAGATTGCAACGCCTTGGTCTCTTCAGCCTTGAAAGATGGCGTTTAAGGGGTGACTTGATCGAAGTGTATAAAATCATGCATGGGATAGAAAAGGTGGATAGAGAAAAATTATTTTCTCTATCACACAATACCAGGACAAGGGGGCACTCCCTAAAGCTCATAGCTAAGAAAGTGAGGACAAATAAAGGGAAATATTTCTTCACCCAGAGAGTCGTTGATTTATGGAATTCACTTCCTGAAGGGGTCGTGACAGCTGTCAGCCTTGACAGCTTCAAGGCAGGGCTAGATAGATTCATGGATGCAAAGTGTATCGGTGGTTATTAAAACGGATGTCCATGTGCCGCCTCTATGTTGGTTGAGGCAGGCAGGATTCCCTTGAGTACCATTTGTTTGGGGGTCAAGGGAAAGGGAGGGTTTTGCCTTCTCTTTCTGCTCAAGATCCCCATGTACATTTGGTGGGCCACTGTGTGACACAGAATGCTGGACTCGATGGGCTTTGGCCTGATTCAGCATGGCTCTTCTTATGTTCTTATGTTCTTATCATTTGCTATTCTTCCAATATGAGCAAAACTGTCATGATGTAATATAGTAATATCCAGACATTTCTTTAGATGCTTCTTCCATCTAAACCAGAGCTACATTGATCGTAACCCTGAGCAATATAGGAAGCAATGTCCTGAGCATTTTCTGAAATATGCTTCCTGAGGCCTTTATAGCAGGAGTTTCAATCACATGTTCATTCATTTGTTGCCAATAATTCTTGCTCGTGGAGTATGAAATATTTTCTTATGCATGAAAATTTAGAATTTTTAATGTTGCTACTTAAAGCTCAGCTTTTATTTTCCTAATAAAAGAAATTAACATTGAGGGGTTAAGGGGTGATTGATTTGCCCCAAAAAGAAGAACAAATTGGAAGAAAAGCAAACTGGAAATATTTTGCATTTGAATTGGCAATTATGTTTTATGATAAAGGATTTTTGATTTTGTAATCAAACTGCTTATGTATAAGTCTTGCAGAAATCATTCAGAGAGGAATTTTGTGCACCTTTCTAAATTCAGTCCTCAAAGCTTTGAAGTTGTTGTTCAAAGCCTTAGACAAGCTGCTTTGAGACTCCACCAAATTTTCTGCCTGCATGAGTCTTCTATGCACGCTTTGCAGAAGATATTGATAGGGTTACTTTTGTGACAGGGTATATTATTTAATTATCTGCAAAAGTGCATTATTTATTTTATCTGATAAGTGCTAGAAGCAGTAATAGTATATTAAAATTGGACCTTTAAAATAATATGTGGTGGATTCCAGTCATTTACCAAAACTACTAAATATGTCTCACAGTTTTAAAAACAAAACAGATTTTATTGAAATTGTTTGAATTGATTATAGCCTATAGGTGTAAGCAAGAGGTCCAAGTGGATCAAAAAATGAAACATGCTTTGCTATTTTCAAATATCAACATGGACTAAATAGAGATTAAGATGGAGGCTTCTTTGGTATTTACTCATAAAACGTTGGCAATATCAAATTTGGTGGGATAGATGCATATAATTTGTGTGAGCTGGTTAGGATGCTCAAATGCAGCTTTTCCAAATCTGATAAGTCAGAGGGTTTGATAATTGTGAAACTTGCAATCGGGATAAGGGGAATATGGAAGTAGGGAAGCAAGGTTTTAATTAGGATTTTTGGTATATGATTTACTCCATGTTTATGTGTTTCAAATCAGGCTGTAAATTCAAAATGTTTATACTTTGTATGTGACTGTTTTGTTGTTGTCATTGCACAGTATTGAATAATTTCTTATACTGTACCAAACCTAAATAATTTCTGCCTGAAATAAGATTAAGGCTACTGGAAAGAATACAGCATTTCCTAATAAGTGCATCTTAAGAGGAGGATCTTAACATGAGCTTGAAATAAAGGCAATATATAGCAGATCTGATTTGGATGATGTCTTCTTTAGTTAAATGTAATTTAACTGTTTTTTAATGAGAACAACATCTGGCTGATGTAAGACTATTTGCAAAAACTAAGTTTTTAACTGGAGTTTAAATCATTCAATCAGAGCATCCTTCTTTTGTGTTTATTCTCAAAATTCATTTCTTTAATGAAAGGTCAGAGAGTACTTAACCCCAGGATGAGAGATTGGAAGCAATCATAGAAACATAGAAAGCTGCTTTATATTTAGCCATACCATTGGGTTCATCTAATACAGAATTATCTGCACGCTGACTGACAACAACTCTCCAGATAGAGGGCTATATGGTAGATTACAATTATATCAGAAGGTCAAAAGTTGAATCCTTTTAAAAGGGATTCTAAGTAGCTATTGAGGTGAAAAGATTCTCTTTCCCAGAAATCATTGAGTGCAATTCTCATGTGGGTGCCCTCTAATTATTTTGGCTCCCATAATCTCTAGTCATTAGCCATTTAGCTGAAGATTGCTGCAGTTAATCAAAGATTCTGGAGGAAAATTATCTTAGATGAGGACGAAAAACTAAAAACATGAAGGACACTAGGGATGATATAGATATGGAAAATATAACAACTGGACCAAATATCACTATGGAGGAGGTTGAACATGCAATAAAAATAGCAAAAATAAGAAAAACCATAGGATCTGATGATATCCCAGTAGAAATTTTAAAATTGCTAGAAGACAATGAGAAGAATTTTTTACTGCAATTTTTCGGTCAAATATGTGAAACAGGAAAGATACCAAATGATTAGCTAAAATCAACCTTTGTGACAATCCCCCAAAAAATAAATGCAATACAGAACAATAAGAAATACAGAACATCATTTAGGGAAACCAACAACCTGAATGATGATGATGTAGAAGCGAACTGAAATAAATTTAAAAATGCAATAGTAGAGGTAACAAATTCAAAACAGAGAGAAGGGTACCACAAGAAACAACAGTGGATGAACGGAGGAAATTCTTCATCTCGTGGATGAAAGAAGATCTTATAAAAATAAAAACAAAGAAAAATACAATGAATTGCAGAAAACAATTAGAAGAAAAATTTGAAAGGCAAAAGAAAAGTGGTTTGCAAAGAGATGCAAAGAAATAGAAGAGACAGAACGTATACATGATAATTTCAATTTATACAAAAAAGTGAAAGAAGCAGCAGGCCTCTACAAAAAGAAAACCAACAACTTAATTGACAAAGAGGGGGAAATTATCTTAGATGAGGATGAAAAACTAAAAAGATGGAAGGAATATATTGAAGAACTTTTTGAGGACACTAGGGATGATATAGATATGGGAAGTATAACAACTGGACCAAATATCACTATGGAAGAGGTTGAACATGCAATAAAAATAGCAAAACAAGAAAAGCCACAGGATCTGATGATATCCCAGTAGAAATTTTAAAATTGCTGGAAGACAATGGGAAGAATTTTTTACTGCAACTCTTCAATCAGATATATGAAAGAGGAAAGATACCAAATGATTGGCTAAAATCAACCTTTGTGACAATCCCCCCAAAAATAAATGCAAAGAAATGTACCGAATACAGAACAATAAGCTTAATGAGTCATGCCCTGAAAATATTCCTGAGAATAATTCACACAAGAATATACAACAAAGTTGAAGAGCATCTAGGCAACACATAATTTGGTTTCAGAAACAATCTTGGTACACGAGATGCACTGTTCAGCATTCAGGTTCTTGTACAGCATTGTAGAGATGTCAGTCACAGTGTTTACATGTGCTTCATTGATTTCAAAAAAGCTTTTGATAAAATAAGACATAGCAAACTATTAGAAATCCTGAAACAAGGGGGACTAGATGACAAAGACATCCAAATCATAAAGAATCTATATTGGCATCAGATAGCAAATGTGAGACTAGGCCAAAATACTCAACTGATGCAGAAATATGAAGAGGGGTCAAACAGGGATGTATTCTGTCTCATCAGTCTGAGTCAATCTTCAATGAGTCACTGGAGAACATCGATGCTGGTATCAAAATAAATGGTGTTTGGATCAACAATTTAAGATAAGCTGACGATACAGTTCTGCTTTCCAGTAAAAATAAAGACCTTTAGCTCCTCATCAACAGAGTCACAGAAATATTTGAAAAATACGGTTTGAAGCTTAACACCTCAAAAACCAGGATCATGGTCATCAACAAACAACCCGTTAATTTACCACCAATAAATTCGTAAGGAATACCATTAGAAAAAGTTGAAAGGATCACACACGTCGGTTCTAATTTACATGAAAGCTGGAATGTGAGCACTGAAGTAAAGACAAGGATAAAGAAAGCTCGAACAGCATTCTTCAAAATGAAAAAGGTCTTCTGCAGTCACAACATAAGCCTAAAATTGAAAATCAGGCTTGTCAGATGTTATATTTTTTTCTATCCTGCTCTATGGAGTAGAGAGTTGGTCTCTGACAGAAGGCCACCTGAAGAGACGAGAAGCATTTGAAATGTGGATTTACAGGCAGTTGTTAAGTATAAGGTGGGTTGACAAGATCAGAAATGAGGTGATAAGCCACCTGGGAAAGCCAAGGGAAATCATCAAAACAATGTTAGAATATTTCAGGCATGTGATGCAACATCCAGAAAAATATGGCATACTCCATTTAATCCTTTCCTGCCAAAGCATGCTCCTTTTCATTCCCTCTTCACTCACTGGGTCAAGACCAGATCAGCCAGCAGGCCCTGCTTCCTTTCTCTCTCTTTTCCCTCCGGCCTGTCCCCCAAAGATACCCATCCTTATCATCTCTCTCTCTCCCCTTTGCTCTCTCCCATTTCTTGCCAAAACTTCCTCCTTTCATTCCCTTCTCTTTCTTCCCCCATGCTACCTACTCCCCCTGTCCAAAAAACTCTTTGGTCCCCCCAAAGAGTGAGAAGCTATTCATTTGGGGTGTCAGGGGATGGATCAGAACTTTGTCCAGCAGTGAGTATTGCCTCTTCTGTGCTATGGCCCAGAGTATCATATGTTAGTCTGCTAGGGGGATGTATCACTCGTTTTGGCCTTTGTTCTTTGGGCTCAGCTGTAACGAGGCTTCTCTCACTCAAGAATCTCCATGGCTGGAGCCCATTCTCTGGTTCTGGCTGTTGCAAGGTATGTGGGAGGATTGGGTCTTCCTCCAGAGGCTCATCTGGCCCAGGGGTCTCCAGAGTTGGTGGCACCCTTTCTTTTCTGGCAGCTGCCCAGACTGCTCATCAGCCCTCCACTTGATGTACCAACAACTTGTCTCTGTTCCTGAGCTTGAGGTACAAATTCAGGGGCATCTGGCCTCAGGTGCTCTGGCCCCATCTCAGTGCCAGATGTGGAAGAAATTGTTCCAATTACTCCAGTGACCACAACTAGTTCATAAGCCCTCTTCCTCATTGCTGTCCTCCTCCTCTCCTTCTATGGATGGAGAAGGCTAAGCTCGAGTCACTGGTCTCCTTGCTGGGCAGAGTTCAGTTGCCTTTGGCACAGGGAAGCTTGTACTGCCTTGTTGAAAGGCAGTAGATAATTTCATGCCACACTTTCAGAGGCTCTGCACTCCAATCAGATCTGATACACTGGCAATCCAGGTAACTTCTCACTGACAATGTATGGCTGGGAGATCCGTCAATTCACCAGTTTATGCTCCCCAGAAATACACACACTCAATCACCAGGTTGCAAATCTTGAATTCTCATCTTCAGGTCATAGTTCCTCTTGTTTCTCTGTTCTTTGACCCTAAAATGGGTCTGAGAGCCTTCTCCTATGCCCTCTTTAGATTCCTCCTCAACTAGTTCATATAGCTCTAGTGTGAAGTGAATGAGGTCTCATCCAGGGAGATGCAAATGCTGTATCTATCGGCAGTCAAGCTTGCCTGCCAAACATCAATCAGTATGGAGTGTACCCCATAGTATCATTTTCCATGCTATTATATGCGTGCATAATGGCAGAAATTTGTTGCGTCCAATGTTGTTGCTTTTCTGCACTCAGCATCCCTAGCAAGAAGAGTGTGATTGAACCTCTCAGGCTGTGGGTCTCCTTGTGGGTAGTAGGGAGTGTGCGACTTCCAAATGCCCAGTAGGTCCAGCAGTTGTTTGATGAGCTTGCTCTTAAAATCTCTGCCTTGATCAGAATATACACACTGAGGTATCCCATAATTCACAAAGAAACTGTGGTGGTGCATTGATCCTTCATTGGGAAGGCATATGCATAGTGAATGAAGTGATCAGTCACAACTAATACATTCCCCTGTTCACTGATATCTGGTTTCAGATACAAGAAGTAGATGCAAACTAGATCCATGGGCACATGACTTTGCACATGTCCCACTGATGCAGCTCAGGAGGGTAGGGTTTTTCGCTGGATAGAGTGTAGACAGGTCCTCAACATCCATTTTCATATAAGGCCAGTAGAATTGATTTCTCACTAATTTGAAAATCCTCTGTGGTCCTAGATGTCCATGCTCATTATGTAATGCAATTAGCACTGCTTCCCTATGTTTTTCTGGAAGAAACAGCTGTCACCTTTCCTCAAATCCATCTGAAGGGGCCTTACAATAAACTACATCTCCTTGGAGCTGTAACTTGTCCCACTCTTTATGCCACAACTGAGCTCTTTTTGGGGACTTGGTTAGCAGGATCTCTGGCTGACCACTTTCCAGGACCCTTGCAGCCAGGCCACAAAGAACGTCTTCCACCTGATCCCTTTTCAGATCTTTCTTGGTCAAAACAGGCACATCCTCCTCTCTAATTTGGATGGGGTTGCAGTACAGGTTAGGGACACTCATGGTACGACCCTTATTGCTTCTGCCCCTGCTGCTCCTCAATCTTGGTGTTTGACCCCTTGATACAAGGCTTGAATATCATCAGAGATTAATAGGGTCCACTCTCCAACATGTTCATTGGGACTATGATGTCTCCTTGACAAGGCATCTGCATCTCTGTTCCCCACACTCAACTGGTACCTCAGCTGAACCTGAACCCAGAAAGGACATCTAGCCATCGATGTCCCATGGTATCAAGTTTGGCCATCATGAGCAGGTATGTGGGTGGGTTGTTATCCATCTTAACCTTGAATTCTGCCCCCTACAGGTAATCCTTTAGTTTATCCACCAGCACCCATTTAAGGGCTAGGAACTTCAGTTTGTGGGTGGAATAGTTCTTCTCAGCTGGAATGAGGCCCCTGCAGGTATATGCAACAAGTCTCAGGTGTCCACTATGTTCCTGATACAGTACTCCCCCAAGACCATCTTGGCTACCATTAACATGGAGTTCGTATGGCCAGTTTGGGTCTGCAATGGCCAAGACAGGAGCATTTGTGAGGCTCCTCTTCAGTTGATTGAAGGCCTGCTCACACTGTTCTGTCCACTCTGCCTGAATTGATCCCTGGGACTTCCTAGGTCCCTTATTTTGATGGAGCTGGCATGAACTGCCAGACACATCCTCCACCTCCTCATTATTCAACAGATCATTGAGGGGACATGCTATATTTGCAAACCCCTTGACAAACCTCCCATAGTATGAGCAGAAACCTGGAAATGATCACAGTTCAGCCACATTTTGGGATCTGGGCCAGGAAGTGAGGGCCTCAAGCTTTGTGGAGTCAGTTGATATCCCTTCTCGGTGACAACATGACCAAGGTATGTGACAGGTGATTGGTAAAATTGGCATTTCTCTAGGGTCAGCTTCAACCCTTCTTCATGGAGCCTGGTCAGAATCATCTCCAGGCACTCCTCATGTTTTTCAAGAGTCTCACCAAAAGCAATGATATCATCTGGGTACACTAACACATCTATCAAATTCATGTCTCACACCATCTGCTCCATAAGTCACTGAACGGTTGCCATTGACTCTGACAACCCTTGAGGCATCCAATTGAATTCATAGAACCCCAAGAAAGCAGATAAAAGCAGTTTTCTCTCCATCATCTGGATGTGTAGGAATCTGATGGTCTCCACTTCTCAAATCCAGCACACTAATAAGTAACTTTGCTCCCGATAAGCAATGTAAGGCATCTTCAATCGGGGTAATATACTGATCCAAAATTGTCCTCCAATTGACGGTACAGTAATCTATGCACATCCTCAGGACCCATTCTTCCAGATTACTAGGGGAGAGGCGTAGGGGCTCCAAGATTCTTGGATGATCCTAGTCCTCTTCAACTCTGCTAATGCTCTCTGAGCTGAACTTAAGGGACCTGCCAAGACCTCTCTCAGAAAGGCTTATCTTCTGTAGATGGATTTGATGTTAAATCCTCCTAGCATACCCCACATCAAATTCATCTTTTGAAAACAGGTTCAATGCTGCCTCCAAAGTCAGTTTCTAGCCTCCTCCTGCCACTCTGGAGTCAGCTATATGTAGAATTAATCTGTTGAAATCTCACCCTCAGTCTTTTCCCCTATATCGAGAGGTATGACGGGTTGGCTGGACTCACTTGTCCCAACATCATCCAGTCCTTCAACCTCACAAGGAAGTTGGTAACATTCTGGACTTCAACCGAGCCTCCTCATTCAAGCTGGTGTGAAGCCTGTGAGCAAGTCTCTACAAGGCAGCCCTTTCTGTTCCATTGGTCTGGCTTGTGCCCATGCCAAGGGTGTGTTATAAACTTTTTAAAATCCTTATTGATAGAATCAATATGTATTCTCAGGATCATCATCTTCTTCTTCTTCCATTGGCACAACTGCAAATTTATGCTCTTCTTCATCTCCTGAAAATTGAAAAGCAAATCCCAGTTTTCTATCCACCAACAAGCTTTCTGTTACTGGCTTTATTTTCTATTCATCACTGCTTTCCTTGCCTGCTGAATTCAAATTTTCATTTTCAGCTTCATTTTACGAAAATGATGTGGCAACAGCACTGTCCCTGATTTTTTTAAATGTTATACAGTAAGTTTCAATCCCCAAATTAAATATTAACTTATAAATCAAAGTATCAATAGTATATTTCCTTCCCACTTCTAAAAATAATATCCTTTCCAGTTTCTTTTGTTTTTACAAGAGACCTTATGTGCTAAGACAAAAATTAACATGAAGTGTAATGGTTTTTGGAAATCCATTTTCTTAATGAACTACAAGTCTTTTTAAGAAAAAAATAAGATACTGTGGCAATAAAAACTGGAGTTTGTAGTGTCAGTTTTCATGATACAAACCTTTTAAGAAAGATGTGTATAGAAACAAGAGTCTATATTAGGAATAACAGTATTAAAAACAAAATATGTTGGAGAAGCTTGCATATCAAACAAACACTTTTTGTATTTTTATTGAACATTAAAGAAAAAAATAATATATAAACAAGCATCTAGAAGACAGGAGTGATGAAATTATAATATAAATGAACAAGCAACGGATTTGGAAATATAATAGAGGTTATAATTTTCAGTATAATGTAATTATAAGTAATTTATTATATTATATCACTTTAGCCAACTATTAAAATCTAAACTAAGACTAAATGTTGAGAACTGTGGTCAACCTGTATAAATCGCTGGGTACAGTTATAGGCTATAATCAGTTCAAGCCATCTCAGTAAAATCTGTTTTGTTTTTAATACTGTGAGATAAAAACATAATTCATACATAAATAAACACAATTTTTTGATGTGGTATTTGCTTATGTAATACTCTAGAAACTGTTTCTAATTGAATTGAATTTTTTATCAGATTTGCTTTCAAGTTATATTAGATACCAAAGTACAGTCACACAACTTAGATATTTTAAGTAGAGATCATTTTCCAGAATTATAAGCCTTACAAAATTATCACCAAATATAAAGAAAAGATTGGACCTACTTACTACATTTCCAGCCATTTTCAGAAAATGGATTGTTCATTTTAGCAATCAGAACTAGAGCAATTTAGTCTAATGCCAGTAAAACATACCAATTTTCTCTAAATACAATGTTTAGAGAAACTGTAATGTTCTTCCATTGGAAATTCCCATTGCGGTAGTTCTATTCTTTCATTCAGATTCTGCATCCGTGTAATTGTGCAATCTTTGACTTGTTCAAATAGTTCACTGGTAGTTTATAGAGAAGGCCCAGCAAATGTTCTGAATGTGTATTATAAGACTGTAAGATTTTCAAATTAATCAGGACTTTCAATATACATCCTTGTTTCTGCAATTCTTTTAGTATGATACTACTTATCTGAAAATACAAAAGAATCTAATCAGTTACAGTAAGTCAAACATTGCTGTAAGTTTGAACTCTACAAAATGAGCATAGAAACTCAATTCTACAGCATTAAATAAATTAATAATAGAAAGGAGCAGACAAACACATGCAGATATATATATATTACAAATCAAATTGGCGGGGGGGCTAAGCAAAGGTTCAAAGAAAACTATGCTAAAATCGGATGTTCCTTCAAGGAATAGATTCTCATTCTTTTACATTCAAGGCTATGATCAATACCAATTGTTATCTCATATTCTATAAATATTTTGTAAATCAGCATAAACAATAGATGTTAGCTGCCTGACAAAATCTTCATATTCTTGGAAAACATAATGGGACACCAGATAAGCTCCGAAGGTATAGTAATGCTTCATTCACATTAAAAATAACTTATTTGTGGAAAACCTACTTGCATATAATAACAATAATTTGGAACAGGGGGAATAGAAGAGTTTAGCCAAGCAGTGGCACTGAGTTAGCAGGGAGGAAACCTTACAGACATTTCATTATAGCCTCTTGTTTATGGGTGCAAATCTGAATCTTTAAGCCTGCATGTATCCTTCAGGAACTGTGCTTTGGTTCTTCAAAGCCCTCCCAAAAATTGCCAACAACTGTAATATTTAAAGAAATAGAAGGTGGATGCTATATGGGAAGTAAATGCAGCAACTATGTTTAATTAATTTAATTTAAATTAAATTAGTGTTAGTCCCACTCAGTTTTGGGATTCAGTTCCCAGCACACTATCCAAAGGCTAAGTGTAGCTCATGAGTCCCTGAAATCTGGGTACTAATTGAATGTGCTTGAGTTCAGTGTGGCAAATATGCAGGTGACTTGCAGATTTGACTGAAGAAAAGGATTTGAAGGGTTTGAAACAGGGATACCTCAAATGCCTACTTCTCTGTGAGAGGTCTAAACTAGGTAAGTTTGATGCCCTCTAACATTGCCAACAGTATTACTGGCTTCCTTTTTTGCCCCAGAGCAAATTAGAACACATTTCCTCTTGTGCCCTCTTCCCCATTGCTAGGCACAATGCTCTATTACTTCTGTGGCCCATTTCCCACAGTATCCCTCCCTCTCCCACCTATTTTGAGGCCAAGTATTTGAACTGGCAGCAAGCCCATGCAAGAGTAAACAAGATTGGGAGAAGCCTGGTGCCCTCAGAGTTTCAGCACAACTAGGACTACAGCAGAGCTTTTGCTGATATCCCACCATTTCCATGAACAAGCTGGCAGAACTTTTTTCCATATTAATTGTGTGGAAACGAATGAGGTTAACTAGCCAAGGCCACGCAGAACTGGAAGCCAGGCAGATTTGCCTATGTCTTAGTGTCACCTGACAAGGCAAATATGTAGACTTAAGATAAATGAGATGCTGATATATAATTGTATAAATAGCATATTGGTTAGAATTGGTTCTGAAAGTATATAAAATTCTCTGATTGATGTTAACTTCTTTTACCCAGCTTGCATCTTATGGCATCTGAAAGCTCATATTTAAATAAATAAATAAATAAATAAATAAATAAGATTGGCTCTATTGCAGGTTTGTGATTACTATTGAAGGTGTCTTGTCTGTCTTAGAATTTTAGTTATTTGAAATTGCCTGAACACTAAATATCAATGGGAATTGCATATAATGGCTACATGCCATGTGTTCTGAATTCTGCCTTTGGGGGAGAAAAATGCTATTGTTGATTTTTTTTTTTCAGCTCCAGAAATTGAAACGATCACTTTCTTTCAAGACCAAAAGTTTGAGGAGTAAAAGTGCAGACAACTTTTTTCAACAAACAAACTGTGGCACGAAGCTGCAAGTAGATTTGCTATCAGAAATCACCTCTAGATCAGGGCAGCTCCCTAATTTGGAAAGTCAAAACTCTACTCCAACCAATACCCATCTCCAGCCAGAAGACAAGACTCACATTTTTCAGGAACACATCTTCAAAAAACCCACTTTCTGTGATGTCTGCAACCATATGATTGTTGGTAAGAAAGATTTTACATTTTACACTTTTTGTTTTTATTATTACAAAGTAACCTTTCTAGGGAAGGGAGTGATCAAAAGTACTTAGATTGATTTCTTGTATTTGTTTAATACATGCAAACTACATGGAAAAAATTGTATCTTTTTATGTTTTTGTGTATAAAAAGTGATCCTCTGAGAATCACTGTTTATGAGAAAGTAATCATTTCTACTCATGACTGTTATATTTAGAAATTCTAAGAACCAACTTTCTAGAATCTAGAATTAGCTTTCCAGGTTTATGTAGGTCAGCAGCAAAGGAGATACAGTCATGATGAGAAAAACATGCTTAAATACTAGCCAGCAAGAAGCTAAGAAAGAGATATATGATACTGATTAAGAACAACACTGTTAGTAGAAAGTTTATGTTCTTCTTTCTCCACTATATTAAAATATATATACCTATAAAAATGCATCAACTTTAGAGCTTTACACATGGATTAATTTATTAATTAGCCGTACTATTATCGAATTTTATTCGCTATAGTGACTTAGATGGAAAACATTTTAATTTTCTACACATTATTTGAATGCTAGGTCTCTCATCTGTGTCAAATGCAGGGAGCCTTAAAAGTGTGAATTCAGATGAATTAGAAAATTTGGCATGAGCACAAATCTATTCAAAAGTGTTCAAAGAATGAACAGATTAAAAAAAAGACTTAGATTAGTTATTTTATTCTTTGCATGTTACATTTGGGTTTAATTTTTAAAAAATACAGTTAGCCTTTATTTCTCATACTGCAACATGGAAAGCAATGGCAGATATTGTAAGTACTGTATCAGCCCTTATGTTTTGGGAATTCAAATCTTCCTTCAGCTCTTATTTTACTTTTTGTCTCTTATCAACTATTCACTATTCTGAGCTAGACAGCTTTTGCTCTGCTTCATCATGAGTCTGTCTCCTTGGGAACATTTATTAGAGGCTAAGGAGAGGGCTATACCACATAGTCTTGGGAATTACTGCTTTAAAATCCTAAAAGACACCATGGATAAACAAGGCAATTCACACTAACATGAACTTGATCAAAGGCATGTTTCACACATCACATGACAATCAATCAAGCAAACAAGCAAACAAACAAACAAACCTTTATTCAGTCATAGACAGCAAGTAGAATACAGAAAACCACAGTTAATTAAAATAAAAAAAGAAATGTGTTTATTTATGTATGTATGTAGAATATGTATGTATGTATGTATGTATGTATGTATGTATGTATGTATGTGTTATGTCTGGCCACTCTCAGCTCATTAAAATCCACATAAAGATGTCTTTAATAGTTTTTAATTAACACATTTCAAACGAAGTCATTTCAAAGCAAACTGCTGGCATTATTTTGGCTGGAACGGCCAACACCGATTTATTTACATTTAGGATAAATAAGCTATCCTCCCACCTTCCAATTTAAAACACTCTTTCTTTATCACATTGTCCAAGACATCATTATTTTTCGGTAGGTTTCAAAAACACCAGAAAACTCCGTTTCAACTCACTGCGAAAGTTTCCATGTCAATCTCTAATTAACGTTGCTCGTGACAAAGGCTTAATTTCTCTCTCCTCCTCTAATACAGTTTCCGATACGTCACTTCCTTTTTCTACTTAACTGAACCCTCCTCCTATTAACCCTTCGAACTCTCGGATCCAGCCATACATTCTCCTGTTCCAAGTCTGATTCTGCACCTTGAGACTCCGATGCAGACTGCATCTCAATCTCCTCCCTGTCTGCCTCGGCTGCCGGGAGGGGAAAGCACCCAGAGGGGCCTGGCTCGGCTGCCGGGAGGGGCAAACACTCAGAGGGGCCTGGCTCGGCTGCCGGGATGGGCAAACACTCAGAGGGGCCCGGCTCCCCCTCCTCATCCTCCGACACCTCCCCAGCTGGTCCAGAGACACCCACAACAGTATGTATGTATGTATGTAGTTTCTTAGGATTTGGCTCTGTGCGGTCTCGATTCCAGTTGTCATAGGTTGTGCACTATGGGTTATAGCGTAGCATGTTTTATAAATCCAGCCAGTGGGCTTTTATTCATTACTAGACAATCCATGCCCCAGAGGGTCATTCTTTCAGAAATATTTCTTAACCAGATTTCTCAATGCCTTCAACAGTGACAGAACTTCAAATGTATTGGCTTCACTGGAAAAGTTGGGATGCATTCAAAGATGTATCTGCCTTGAAAATAGCTCATGTTGAACTGTTTAGCACAGGAAACATTTTATGGCATTTTGCATTATGTAATAAACTGTTTTATGATAATTTTATGTCATAAAATGTTTTACATAATTGGCCAAATTTCAATTCCACAGGAGATAGGGGTCCTACATTTGGACATATTCTGTAAAATAGCCCATTTTATGTATTTTGGTTCAAAAATTGTGGCCCTATGATGCACCATTTCACCCAGTTAAAGGTTATGATGAGAAATGTAGTGGTATCTATATGTCTTCTGATCAAACTGAGGAGATTCCATCTGTTTCATTAGCTTTCTGCATTTAATTTAACCTGTCCATATAAGGTAACCTGAATCCTTGCCTCACAATTTAATTACCTTGAGCTTTCCAATATTCATAGGTCTTTAAGAATGTGAACTATAGTTTATTTATTTATTCGGATTTTGTATGCCGCTCCTCTCCGAGTACACTAGACCAGCTATCTCTGCTAGCTAGTAGCAAGCCAGTAACCTACTGGTCTTCTGTTTTTATTAATAAGGTATTTGACTTCACAATTAACTGTGCTGCCCAATACTATTCAATGTGTTTTTATTTATGAGTCTGATTATGTATGTGCTCTTACATGCACACAAAATTGTGACTCATATCTTCCCTCTTTTAGTATCTAAACACAAGTAAAGTGTATGCATACAAATTAAAGTAGGACTGTTGCCATAGGCAGGCTGCTACTTAGCCATGCCAAAGTAGAGTACTTTGTATTGACTGTGGGAAAGTATTTGCTTTTATTATTAATAGTATTATTATTATTATTATTTTTAACAACACGGTCATGAGAAGGACTCTCTCTTTAAAAACAATTGCTTCAAAATTATGTCCCTAGGAACTAAGTTCTAATTTTATTCATGTTTCAAGTGTGTCTGTATGCAATAATATATTCAGCTATTTCCACTAGGGATTTTAATATATATATCAAGACCTCAAAGATACATCTGGATTGTAGCTAATAAAAATAGAATTGGGAAAAATGTCTTGCTTGATTTTTTAAAAATAACTTTTTATAAAGATTTTAAACAAGAATGATAAAAATTAAAATAAACTAATATTTAAAGCAGTGGTTCTCAACCTTTTTAATGCTGTGACCCCAACCAGTCGTAAGTCGAGGACTTCCCAACCGGTCGTAAGTCGAGGACTTCCCAACCGGTCATAAATCGAGGACTTCCCAACCAGTCGTAAGTCGAGGACTTTCCCTTCCCGGGAGCGCCACGCATGCGTGGTACCGCCCCCTGCGCCGGCCTAGGCATAGCTGGCAAGGGGCAGCGACGGCGCAGGGCGACCACCGGCTGGGCCACCAGCTGGCCCAGCCCAAGGGAGGTAAGGCACCCGCCAGGCCCCATGCACGCCAGCAACCCTCCCTGCGCCCGCCACTGCCCCGCTAACCTTACCTTGGCCACCGTCCATTCGGGGCAGCAGCAGGAAGGCCCAGGTAAGGCACCCGCCGGGCCCCACACATGCCAGCAACCTTCCCTGCACACGCCGGCCTCCCATGTCCCACCCCTGGCCCTCTTTTACTTACATTTTTAGTAGTTGCTCAGCAGGGAGGGGTGGAAACTTCCAGACAGCTCGCCTTCGCTGCAGACAACTTGCAGCATCGTTTTCAGACTGGGACTTTTGGCGGGCTCAGCAGGGCAGAGACAGCCTGGACAATTCCTATTGGCTTTTGAAAGCCAATAGAATTAGACTATATTCAAGAGAATAAGAGGGAGTAGCACAGCTAAGGAAAAGGGGGAAAAAATGGCAGACTGCATTGTTTGGCGATCCCCGTGAAATGGTCATTCGACCCCAAATGGGGTCACGACCCACAGGTTGAGAACCGCTGATTTAAAGGAAAGGAAATATAAAGGTTACTTCCAATTTTCTTTTATAGTTGTTATAGGTATAAATTAAAATGGTGTTTACATAATGACTTTAACTTTTCTATAATCTATATTTTTTTTCTAATCAACAAAACCATATATCATAAGTTCATTTTTTTTCTATCTCACACTAAAGTCTGTCAGGGGTTTCTAATTAGCATTAAACATAGCTAATGTCTTTTTTAAAAAATATATTTTATTGATTTTATGATTTTAACAATAAATGCTTAAAACACACTGTGGTGATTGGGTAAACAAAAATTCCAGAATAAAAACATACATAAAGAGCTCAACTTAATACATTCACTTTCATCTTTCTATTTCCCTCTCCCACACAAGACAAAAAAAACCCCAAAAACATATAAATTTAATATATTCCATTTCTGTCATAAATTTCTTTTAAACCTATTTTAAGACTTTATCAATTTCATTCCAAACTCTCCCCGATGCATATATCATGATATTTGTAAGATGTTAGCATACATTCTTTTACATTCATATATACAATACTTTAAATGAAATGAAATAAATACCTACACATAACTTTTGGTGTTGCTCGCCCATTTCCCCTTCCACCACATCCACCCTCTTTCTTCTCTACCTTCTTTCTCCCTTTCTTCTCTTTCTACTTCCCTCTTCCTCCACCCCTCTCCTTCCCTTTCTCTCCACTTCTCCTCTTCTCCTCCTCCAACCTTCCTACTTCCTTCTCCCCTCTTTCACTCTTACTTCCCTCTCATCCCTCTTCAGATGTAGTCCAGGGGTAATGTCCGAGCAACTCCTCTCTCCAAATTTCCCTATATTAATACTTCTATCTCAATAAATATTTACTAATTTTTCCCATCTTTCCCCAAAAGCTTAAGACACAACATAGTGATCGGGATGTCTCATTCAACAATAAAGCCATATAAATGAAGCTCAAATTGAATATGGTATTGCTTATTAAAATTTATACAATTACAAAAGTCATCAAGCACATGCAATTATAATCTATATCCTGTTTTTAGGCTATACTCTTTACAGTCATCATACTCCAAGTACATATAATAAGTGTATAATTGTGATTTCAGGTAACCTTAATACACAATCGTTCATTGAGACAGATTTTCCCCCTTATCACAAATAACTCTTTCTCTCTCTCTTTTACAACATAGTTATCATATTTAAAATAATAATATAGATCCAACAAATAGTTTTTAAGGCCTCGATAAAGTTTATATTTTCAAATATTTGTTAATTATAATATCAGGCAATTCTCCTCTTTCATTCCTAATTAAATCAGACATATTCTCATTTCATCAATCTACTTCTATAAAGTCCTTTTGTCCTCTAGCAAGATTGACTCCCTCAAATAATTATCAACCATAGTAACAATCAATTTACATCCTTCATACATCGTTAAATCAGAAATAGTTTCTAAGCCTTTTTAACCCGTCAAGTAACATTTTGTATCACACTTGAACCTGACTCTAGCTTTCTTTCTATGCCAATTTGGTTCCCATAATAAGGCTTTTCGATTCTCAAACCTCAAGAGTTGATTTCGAGGCTTCCTAACAAATTCAAACTGGCCAAAAAAATTTTCCCCTTCCTCTTTATTGTAATTTCTGAAAAGTAATTGAATTGGGTCAATTACAGCTATTTTTTGATTATCAAAATTGTCCATCAGTTGTAAGTAACGCATGGCATTGGTTGATTCAATGGTTTTCACATTTTCTCTTAATGCAGATTCATAATTAGGTTGTAAGAATAGTATCTGTCTCTTTAAGTTGTAAATAGGTCTGTTCAGACAGTTGTAGATAACACGTAGCATTAGTTGATTCCGTAGTTTCCACAATTTCTCTTGATGCAGATTCACGATTAGGTTGTAAAAATAGTGTCTCTGTCTCTTTAAATTGTAAGTAGGTCTGTTCAGAATTATTCTGTTCATCTTCTGTTGTTCCTTGTTCCATAACTTGATTCGTTATTAAAGGATCAAAATGAGATTTCCAATAAGTTTTAAACTCCTCTCTGATTTCTAATATTTTTTCCAGTATTGAATCATAGTCAAGCTGAGAATAACTTTCAGCCATTTTGGTGGTAGCTTTGCCTATTCCTTTATTAGAGACTACTTAAGGAAAATCCACAAATATCCACCTCTAAAAGTCTAATAGCCAGCTTCACCACCCAGCTGTCCAGTTATATTTTCTCTTTTCTTTTTTTTGTCACCTAAATCCAATCCTCTCCAAATAACAGGGAGAAATACAATTGAGATTTTGCTTTTTCACCACCAGATGTCCTCAGTGGACTATAGAGTCTTTCTTCTTTCTTTCTTTTTCCCCCCCCAAGTTAATCAAGTTAGAGAAAGTTAAAAAAAGAACAAAAAAGGAAAGTTTTCTCTCTCTCTTTCAAAAACTATCTTCTGCATTATCAAATTAAAAAAGAAAAGTAGCAATGTCTCTTTTTCCCTTTTTTTCTCCTGAAATTCACCCCACAGCAGTCAAATAGTAAAATAGTACACAAAAATTAATCCCATTTTTTTTTGCACTTCTTTCCAGAAATAGGCAGCCGCCGCTTTCTTAATAAAGGAAAATAAAAACTCTTACAGGAAAAATCAGGATAGCGAGGGAGGGAAAGATCTCACCCGGATTCACCATGGTGGTTCTTTATGCTTAGTTGTTCTTGTGACTTGCGGTTGGCGCGGCTAGGTGAACGGCCATTTTTGGCCAGTCTTCTGCTCCGTTGGCCCTCGGAGTCAGCCCGGACAGCTAGAGGAGCCGCCGCTCCTCTGCAGCCGAGCATAGCCTCGTCGAGGGTAGTCGTGCCCTCCAGGCGCAACTTTCGATCCCCGTCAGGGTCTACCGACGGAGGGAAACTAGCCGGACAAGGAGAGAAGTCTCGCCGTGTGGCTAGAGGCACCGCGATCCGGAACCGGAAGTCAACATAGCTAATGTCTTTTCTCTTATCAAAGATGTCAATTTGCTCATCCCCATCCATTCCTCTCATTGTGACTAATGTTGAATCTTTCCCTTTTTCTGCCTATAATAATCTCACTGCATTTAGCATGTACGGGTAGTCCTCAAGTTACAACCACTTATTTGGTGACCGTTTGAAGTTATGTCATTGGAAAAAAAATCTGACTTATGGCCATTTTTCACATTTATAACCATTACAACATCCCCATGGTTACATGAACAAAATTCAGACATTCGGCAATTAGCTCATATTTATGATGGTTGTAATGTCCAGGGTCATATGATAACCTTTTGAAAAATCAATGGGGAAGCCAGATTCACTTAACAACCATGTTACTAACTTAACAACTGCAGGGATTCACTTAACAACTTGGCAAGAAAGGTCATAAAATGGGCAATTTTTTTTTAAATTCTTGCTTATTAATGGAAATGTTGGGCTCAATTTACACACCTTTGTGTATAAAAACAAAAGTCATTTTTAGTAATGTTATGCCTATCTATAGGATATTAAATTTTCATTTTGGTAATTTGACTAAGGATTAAGGGAACACTTGATAAAATACTGTCTCTGGACAGCCTGTGGTGGTAGTTGAAGTTGGAAGGGATCTTGGAGAACATCTAGTCCAACTCCTGTAGGATCTATTATTACATCTTTCTGTACAAAAGACCATGTAAACGCTTTTTAAACACTTTCAGCAAACCAGAATCAATGTATCATTTCCTGGATTCCTACAATTATGAGATGTTCTCTGTTTCCAACTGAAATCTGATTCCTTGTAATTTAATCCCATTCTTTCTTGTCCAGATTTCTGAAACAAATGTGAACTACTTTGTTCTCTCTTCTACAAAACAGTCCTTTCAATAACTATCATGCCTACCAACTTTCTCCTCTTTTCCAGAATAAACGTACTTATTCTCTCCTTGATTTTCTCAAATTGTGTTGCTCCAAGCTTTCTGTAGTATTTAGGGTTTAAAATAAATGCTGGTCAACATTTTTAACACACAGTGCTGTGGAGCAGAAGCCCTGATAGGCATCAAAAATGTTGTTGAGCACTGGTGAACATTACTTTTAAAAGTGGTCTCCAGTTTTTGCCCAAGAATGCTGGCGAGGATGTTGGGAGTGTCACAGTTTATGAGTAAATGCAGTGCATGGTGTCCATGTTGATCTGGCTCTGTAGGTTTACAATTTGAACAGTTAATTTAGTTAAGAAGATCTTAGTGATTGTCTATAAGAAGCCATATGCAGTGGTGGGATTCAGCTGGTTCACACCACTTCGGCAGAACCAGTAGTTAATTTTTTATTGCCCAGGCCCAGAATGGACTTCCGGAAGCAACATCCACACAGAGAACCGGTTGTTCACATATTTTAATCCCACCACTGGCCATATGTACCTCTCATCCCATCTTTCCTCTGCTTTTCTCTTACCACAAATTCATCTTTTAAAGATGTATATCACAAAAACTTTGTTAGTCCTTTAAGGTGCTGTAAACCTTTTATTTTTTGCCTATTGCACATTAATAGCTACTCTTTTAGCATTCCTTGACCTGCATCTTAGCTAATTATCAAGACTATTATCTTGATAATAGTCTTGGTTCGCACCAGTTCGGCAGAACCGGTAGCTAATTTTTTGTTGTCCAGGCCCAGAACACAGAGAACTGGTTGTTCACATATTTGAATCCTACCACTGTTCTAAGCCAGGAAAACAGATGACAAGTCATGATTCTTAACCAGCACTTGGATTGGCCTGGGCAATCTTGGACTGAGGAAATATTACTTGGATAGTTTTACCCAAGTTATTTTTTTTCCCAGTACCAAATTTCTGGAGTTGCAAAAGCAGAGGAAAATTATTGAATTCTTCCTTGTGGCCTGTTGAACTGACATTCAGTCCCATGCAAATCAAAGATAAAAATCTCAAGGCCCAATTCCAGTTCCAATAAGAAGCTAAGATGCATCCTGGGGCATGTGACTCTTTGTATCCTTTGACAGCCCAGAAGTCATGATTCCCATCAGCATCCCTTTCCTCATTGACTTGTCTGTCTCTGTTCATAACTTTTGGGGCCAGCTTTGCCCAGAGTTCTTGTACACAAGTGTGCAACAGCAGCTGCACAGTTGTGCATGCACTCAGGTTAGTGAAAGCATTACCTGTGTGAAATAACCGCTTAAGATGGAGCTCAAGAACTTTGATGGCACAAGGAGGCCATGTTTATTCTTTTACTACCATTACTATTACTACTTGTTATTATTGTTGTCCTAAGCAGAAAAAGTACCCACTAATTCATGTGCTGCATATAAATTATGAAATGTATTGCTGTGAAACATTGTGCAAGCATAATTTGCTTATAAAATGGCCCAGAGTTTCCTTCCACTTCAAAAGTATATGCTGAAAAAAGACTTCTGGTTCTGAATCACGGTGCTTCTAGTTGCACAAAGAGACTTGTCTCCTTGTCGGCTAGTTTCCCTCCGCCGGTAGACCCTTATGCGGGTTGAAAATCGCCCTGGAGGGTGTGACTTCCATCGAAGAGGCTTCATTCGGCTGTGGAGGAACAGTGGCTCCTCCAGCTGTCTGGGCCAACTCTGAGGGCTGACGGATAAGAAGACCGGCCAGTAAAATGGCCAATCACCTAGCCGCTAGAAACCACAAGTCAAAGAACATCTAAGCTTGAAAACCCACCATGGTGAATCCGGGTGAGACTTTTTTCTTTGCTCCTCTTTTTATTCTACTTTGCTTTTTTTTTTTTTTTTGCCTGTAAGAGCTCTGTTGGAATTATTTCCCTGGCTTGGAAAAGCAGCTTCTACATGTTTGGGAAGAAAGGCGTTGAACAAAAGAATAGAACAAAATCTTAAAGACTACATCTTTTTTATACATGTTTTGGGGTACTGAAAAAAAAATTCTTAAGAACTGTACTATCAGTTTATGCTGTCATTCTTTTTTTTTGAGTGGTATTATTATCTTATATTGGAAAAGTATTTCTTTCTCTACTTTTTCCTTAAAAAATAGAAAAAAAGGAAAAAATGACTCTTGAAAAAGATTTTTTAGCTTACTGAGGACATCTACTGGTCAAAAGCTAATATTGTAATTGTTGACTATTTGGAGATGAGATGTTTGGCCTTCAAACTGTTTTTTTAAGAGAAAGATAACCTGATGCAGCTGAATAACTTATAAAATGGAGCTGCATTCACACTTAAATTGTAAACTTATTCTGGAAAAGATCTAGGAGCCTAAAGAAGAAATATGTGCTACAATGAAAGAGTTTACTAGAGAATTAAGGGCCAGAACATCTCCTTTAAACTTCAAAATTGACTCTCAGACTACTTTTGACTATTCTATAAAACAGACTACACAAGAAGAGGACTTAACTGAGAATAAAGAGAAATTGACTTTGCCTGATAAGCAGTTCACTTATGGACCAGGAAAAGCAAAGACTGAGATCTGAAACGTCAAAGCAACGAAACTTTATGGTTAAGAGAAACAGAGGGCCAATGCAGAGGCCAAGATGGTTTTCATGGATCCAAATGATACTGCAAGCAATAAAGAGAGACGTATCAGCTGGAAGGGAAGCTCTGTTATGGAAACCTACTTGGCAGAAGAAGAAGGCCAAAATAAAACTGAAAAGAAGTGAAATTTAAAATTTTATGTAATGGGTTAAAGGCAATTTAGAAATGGATTGATTTAAGGACTAAGTTTATGAGTTAGATGTAAGAGAAACTGGCGATTAATGGAAGATACATATTAAATTGACTAAGAATGTACTTTTTTGAATTGATGGGTTTATCGATATGAAAATTATTATTTTTAATAAGATTATTTGTTTGTTTGATGTCCAATGGATTGATATGATTTAAGGTTTGATATTATCTTTTCAGCTTAAGGAGATTTTTGTAAGATCTTATATCAAGACTTATCAGGTGGCGCTCAAGGCGGCAAGATGCGCGTATCATTCCGCCTTGATTGCATCTGCGGAATCCCGCCCAGCTGCCCTGTTCAGGGTAACTCGCTCCCTCCTTAATCAGGGGGGAGTTGATGCACCCTTGCAGGGTAGTGCTGAGGACTTCAATAAGTTTTTCGCGGATAAAATCGCCCAGATTCGGATGGACCTTGACTCCAATTGGAATGCAGTATCGGCTGATAATGATTCAGTCGAGATGACAGGGACTCGTCTTGATCCTGTCGTGTGGGAGGAGTTTGACCCGGTAGCACCTGATGAAGTTGACAAGGCCATTGGAGCTGTGACCTCCGCCACCTGTTTATTGGACCCGTGCCCCTCCTGGCTGGTTTCGGCCAGCAGGGAGGTGACGCGGGGCTGGGTTCAGGAGATTGTCAACGCTTCTTTGAGGGAGGGGTCCTTTCCGGCTCCCTGCAAGGAGGCAATTGTGCGCCCCCTCCTCAAGAAGCCTTCCCTGGACCCAGCTGTTTTAAACAACTACCGTCCTGTCTCCAATCTTCCCTTTATAGGGAAGGTTGTTGAGAAGGTGGTGTCACTCCAGCTCCAACGGTCCTTGGATGAGGCCGATTATCTGGGCCCTCAACAGTCAGGATTCAGGCTCGGCTACTCCACAGAAACTGCTTTGGTCGCGCTGACGGATGATCTCTGGCGGGCCCGGGATAAGGGATTATCCACTATCCTGGTGCTACTTGACCTCTCAGCAGCTTTCGATACCATTGACCATGGTATCCTTCTGCATCGACTGGAGGGGTTGGGGGTTGGGGGCACTGTTTTGCGGTGGTTCACCTCCTACCTCACTGGTCGGTCGCAGTCGGTGTTGGCAGGGGGTCAGAGGTCGACCCCTAGGTTCCTCCCTTGTGGGGTCCCTCAGGGATCGGTCCTCTCCCCTCTGCTGTTTAATATCTACATGAAACCTCTGGGTGAGATCATCCGACAACATGGGGTGAGATATCATCAGTATGCTGATGATACCCAGCTTTACATCTCCACCCCGTGTCATTTCAGTGAAGCAGTGGAAGTGATGTGCCGATGTCTGGAGGCTGTTAGGGTTTGGATGGGTGCCAACAGGCTCAAACTCAACCCCGACAAGACGGAGTGGCTATGGGTTCTGACTCCCAAAGATATTTCAATCTATCCGTCCATTACCCTGGGGGGGGAGCTTTTGACCCCTTCGGAGAAGGTCCGCAACTTGGGCGTCCTCCTCGATCCACAGCTAAATTTGGAATATCATCTTTCGGCTGTGGCGAGGAGAACATTTGCCCCGGTTCGCCTGGTGCACCAGTTGCGGCCCTATTTGGACCGGGAGTCTCTTCTCACAGTCACTCATGCTCTTATCACCTCGAGGTTCGATTACTGCAATGCTCTCTACATGGGGCTACCTTTGAAAAATGTTCGGAGACTTCAGGTAATGCAGAATGCAGCCGCGTGAGCAGTGTTGGGCTTGCCTAGAAATGCCCACATTTCGGCATCACTCCGTGAACTGCATTGGCTGCCAATTGGTCTCCGAACCCAATTCAAAGTGTTGGTTATGACCTATAAAGCCCTACATGGCATCGGACCAGGTTATTTACGGGACCGTCTGCTGCCTCATGAATCCCAGCGGCCGGTTAGGGCCCACAGAGTGGGCCTTCTCCAGGTCCCGTCAGCCAGACAGTGTCGCCTGGCGGGGCCTAGGGGAAGAGCCTTCTCTGTTGCGGCCCTGGCCCTCTGGAACCAACTTCCCCCGGAGATCCGTGTCGCCCCCACCCTCTCCGCCTTTCGTAAATTGCTTAAAACACACTTTTGCCGGCAGGCCTGGGGCAGCTAACATCTTGCCCCTAGCCAGTGTATGTTCGTGGAATGATTTGGTTTTTTGTTTTTTTGTTTTTTGTTTTTTTAACTTAAGGGTTTTTTATATGTATGTAATTTCTATTATGCTGTGAGCCGCCCTGAGTTCTTCGGAATAGGGCGGCATAGAAATTAAATTAATAATAATAATAATAATAATAATTGACTGATGGATTAGATATGTATAGGATAGATAAATATTTTAGCTTAAAATGGAGATATTTTTTAGGTAATGGATTAAAGGTAATCTAGAATTATGGATTGATTTAAGGTCTAAGATAGTGAGTTAGAAGTAAGAGAAAAAGGGGTGATTAATGGAATATATATATTAAATTGATTAAGAATGTCTTTTTTGTTTTTTAGAATGATAGGTTTATTTGTAAGAAAATTATTATGTAATATTGAGTTAATTTAATAAGATGATTTGTTTGATTGATAACACGGATGTTATTAGTTATGAAAATTAACTGGATGAAATTTGAATTCTGTCGAATGGATTGAAATGATTTAAGGTCAGATTTTATTCTGTCAGCTTAAAGAGATTGATTGATTGATGGATTAGATATGTATAGGATAGATTAATATTTTATTTTAAATAAGGGATATTAGTGGAAGAAGAAATAAATAAGATCTATGATAAAATTAAGGAACTAGAACATATTTGGAACTGATAATGTTTGTACTTAAAGTTATTTTGATTATGGTAGTGTAAATTTATAAAGCATTAAAAACAGGTTTAGGTTGAATAAATTTAAGCTAGAATTGGACTATTTTAAATAAAATATGTTACTTAAGGGAAAAAGAGAGGGAATATTTAATGTATTGATTGAATTATGTATATATGTTTTGGTTTTGGATGTTTGACTACCCTAACACCACGGTGTGTCTTGAGTACTTTGTTTTAAAAATAAAAAAACCAATAAAACTTGTTTTAATTAAAAAAATTATTTTATTATTTCCATGTTCTTGTTATAGATTTTCATCAGTGCCTGAGAAACAGGTTGCTGATTTATTTAGATTTTTTAATCTGATTTAGCAGAGATCTTTGAGATCCAGTGTAATTAGGAACTACTCAAGAGTTCATCCAATACTAATATAATTCTAAGGTTTTCCTGCAGACAATAATTGTACAGGGAAAATGATATATTTAGCTATAATTCTAGATTTTTGCTCTAGTCTGAAAAATGGCATTGCCATCATCATCTCACTAGGCCGAGCTATTTAGAAACTTCAGACCAAACATAGAATGAATTGCACTAACATGATTTATGTGGCTTTTTACAAGTGCCACTAACCAATCAAATTGCAGTCATAAAAAGTAGAAACAGTGCTCTGACATATCAGCTGCAAGTAAAAAAAAAAATATTTAAATTCATAGTACTTTGCCCTTCACAGCACATTTCATTGATCCAAACCTGGTCAGACATATCAGTTACTGAAACAGTTCCAATGATAAGTCAGCTCCCCCTCTAGACACTCAGTGGATTTAAGTCACCCAACCTAGTATACTATTTGGTTGGTCCCAAACCCTCTTTAATCAATAAGCCAGGATTGTTGTCATCCCCATATTGCAGAGGTTGTAATTTGTCTGAGGGTACTACATGGTCTTCTTACAGAAATGACATTTGAATTGGGGCCTTTCATTCCTGGTCTTTACGTAATGCCATACCAGCAACAACTTACAGTCTTAAGATACATTCAAAGGCACTTAGGAAATGTCATCGTTGACTTTAGTCAGAACACTGGTAAGAAACAAAACTATATATAGCGGGTTCTTTTGGTGTTCTGCTTTTCCTCAGTGAAACTACACTAAAATGTGGCAGCATTTAGAATACTCAAAGACTAAGATTAACTGGAGTAAATGGCTATTTTTTTTGTTCTTTAACACATTTAGTACTTAAGTTCTACTGGTTATTAAATTGCTTTAAACATCTTGAATTAATACTTGAATATTGGTTAAAACAAAGAAATAAATAATTTCCTCGGCCCCTCTTGGGAGAAACCATGATATCAATTGAATTTCCTGAATTACCTCCATATTGTATAATTTTTCCTTCTAAATCTAATAATCTTTTTGTGCTGCATTAATTTGACTTCTATTCCAGTTGATAACGATATTGCTTGTATCATTCATTGTAATGGACATTTCTGCTTTACTGCAACTTTCATTTAGAGCAGTGGTTCTCAACCTTTTTAATGCCCCGACCCGCAACCGGTCGTAAGTCGAGGACTTCCCAACCGGTCGTAAGTCGAGGACTTTCCCTTCCTGGGAGTGCCGCGCATGCATGGTGCCTCCCCCTGCGCTGGCCGAGGCATAGCTGGCAAGGGGCAGCAACGGCGCAGGGCGACCACCGGCTGGGCCACCAGCTGGCCCAGCCGAAGGGAGGTAAGGCACCTGCCAGGCCCCATGTGCGCCAGCAACCCTCCCTGCACCCGCCGCTGCCCCACTAGCCTTACCTTGGCCACCGCCTGTTTGGGGCAGCGGCAGGCAGGCCCAGGTGCTCCTGGGCGGCCACGGCAAGCGGCAGCGACGGTGCAGGGTGACCACTGGCTGGGCCACCAGCTGGCCCAGCCCAAGGGAGATAAGGCACCCGCTGGGCCCCACGCACGCCAGCAACCCTCCCTACACCCGCCGGCCTCCCACCCCTGGCCCTCTTTTACTTACATTTTTAATAGTTGCTCAGCAGGGAGGGATGGAAACTTCCAGACAGCTCACCTTCGCTGCAGACAACTTCCAGCACCGTTTGCAGACTGGGACTTTTGGCGGGCTCAGCAGGGCGGAGACAGCCTGGACAATTCCTATTGGCTTTTGAAAGTCAATAGAATTAGACTCTATTCAAGAGAGTCTATTCTATTGGCTTTCAAAAGCCAATAGAATAAGAGGGAGTAGCACAGCTAAGGAAAAGGGGAATACAATGGCGGACTGCGTTGTTTGGCGACCCCCATGAAATGGTCGTTCGCCCCAAATGGGGTTGCGACCCACAGGTTGAGAACCGCTGATTTAGAGTTTCACAAAAGCAGCTTAAGCAACAGGTTACAAACTTATGTCCTTTTTTTCAAAGTTGAGAAAGGCAGGAAGCTACATAAGAGATACATCAGAGATTTGACTTCATCAAGCACAAGATTTAAAAAAAAAATAGATTGCCATCTTGCCCTCTTCCAAAAAACAGGGAAGAGAAATTTAGGAGTTTTCTATATCATCCCACATGCTTTGTGGTGCTTAAGGTATGGACTGCAGAATTCATAGCTGGATTTGAGTTATAATAATATGTCAGCTACTTCAGTCAAATATGCCAATCAAATTTTTTAAAGAAAAAAATGTCACATGTTAGTGTAAATAGACTAATTTGGTATTATTTTCAATGCTCTTCTGAAGTATGCTCATGCATTCACTCATATGGTTCTGTAGCATATGATACCCGATGGTGGCTATGATACCCGATAGGACTTGTGGGGAGGCATATTATTGGCTAATTGTTAGCCAGTACTGTTTCCTTGTCTTTCATGATCACCAATGTCCTTCCTTATATTAGCCAGTTTGGGTGGGAGCCTGCTAGTACTAGCTGGTTTATCTGTGTACTAGGCATTTATATATTTCTATTACCCCACAAGGCAACTGGATTTTCTTGTTTTTCTTTGAAGATGTTTCGCTTCTCATCCAAGAAGCTTCTTTAGCTCTGACTGGATAATGGGGAGTGGAAGGAATATAATATATATAATATAATATAATATAATATAATATAATATAATATAATATAATATAATATAATATAATATAATATAATATAATATAATATAATATAATATAATATAATATAATATAATATAATATAATATAATATAATATAATATAATATACGGCTGCTGGAATTGGGTATGTCTACTTTAATGAAGAGAAGGACAAGGGGGGACATGAATAGCAATGTTCCAGTATCTCAGGGGCTGCCACAAAGAAGAGGAAGTCAAGCTATTTTCCAAGGCGCTTGAAGGCAGGACAAGAAGCAACGGATGGAAACTAATCAAGGAGAGAAGCAACCTAGAACTAAGGAGAAACTTTCTGACAGTTAGAACAATTAACCAGTGGAACAACCTGCCTCCAGAAGCGGTGAATGCTCCAACACTGTAAGTTTTTAAGAAGAGACTGGACAGCCATTTGTCTGAAATGGTATAGGGTTTCCTGCCTGAGCAGAGGGTTGGACCAGATGAACTCCAGGGTCCCTTCCAACTTTATTATTATTATTATTATTATTATTATTATTATTATTATTATTATTATTATTATTATTATTGTTGTTGTTGTTGTTGTTGTTGTTGTTGTTGTTGTCGTTGTCGTTGTCGTTGTCGTTGTCGTCATCATCATCATCATCATCAAGGTTTTATATTCCTTGTAGCTGGTCATTTGCATTCTTTTAGAGAGTTGTTGAGGCCACCTGGAGATTTATCTGTGTCTTCAGGGTCACCTGAGAAATGCAAATGGGTGTGGAGCCTTCTTGGAACTGCTGAAAGGACTGTGTTGTAGACTGGAGATAGATGATGTCATATCGCTCCCCCTCTGTTGAAAGATGTCTGCTATTGTGATGATGACTAGTTTCTATTCTGTGAGATTGTTGTGGTCTTCTCTTTGGTCCTGCAGTTACCTTACATTGATGTAATGTGTCTTCTTTTTCTCTCAAATGTTCTTCCAGTAATGTTCAATTTCTGTTGCAGTTGGGAGTAAATTTTGGATGTTTTTTTTGGAGAACAGGGCATTTATCTTCTTGGCCTCTATTTATCTAATGTATCGCCTTAGCCTTCTAGCCAGTGCTCTGAGTCTTTGTTTAGCAATCTCTAGGACTTCTAATGGAGCCAAGCTCTTGTATTTTTTCAATAGCCAAGAGTTACTTATCCTTAATCTTTACACCATTCTATAATTCCACCAGCTGACTAACCTGAGTTGTCTTGATTTTAGCTCTAACTTCAATTTCCCAGGGGAATATGTATTACTGGTTTTTTTATCATTTAAACAAACATTTTTAGAATTACATAAAATGTCTATGGCATATACCAGTTCATTAATTTGAATAATGGTGATCATGGGGATTGTCATGAAGGTTCTGTTGGCATCTTCTAATATACTATCTCATGATATTTATTTTGAGTATGGGATGTAATGTTCAATTTGCCTGTCTCAAGTTGTGAGAGCAGCATCCTCTTCATTATGTTGAAGCATTGTAAGCCACCCTAGATCTCTATATATGAGTTGGGGAAGCTACATAAATTGATTTAATAAATACATTGAATAACACGCTATTTCTCAGTTAGTATGGATACAGGTCTTCTTTCCATTCATAATATCTCATATATTTCATATATCCCCTCTTATTAGATCTGCTGTTATAATAGCATTCCATCAATTCTAGATTCTTTTCTCTATCCATATATGGTTTGTTCCAATAGCCCACTTATCATCAGATCTTCCTGATTCTCCAACACCTGACATGGAACTTGTTAATCTGATGATGTCCAAGCCAACATGACTCTCCTAGTTTGTATCATTCTCATATTGAGGTAGGCAGGTGAAGCATTATAGGATCTTTGCCCAAGGATCCCTTCTGGTAAGATAGATACCAGCTGGGATTTGAACCCCAATCTCCCATGTCAAAGATGGTATTCTAACCACTACATTATTCTGCCAAAATAATTAAAATTTATTTATCTATTATAAAATAATTATTTATTTTTATATATGTAATTTTTATCGAGCATCACAATTAAAAAGGTAAGAACTAATAAAAACTAAAAAATAAAAGAATAAAAAGAAAAATAGTGCAAAAAATATATACTATAGAGAGAAATTACTTACCCCTTCATAATAACAAGTATAAACAATGTTAGTAACTTTTAAATTTCCTCTTAAAATACAACAAATTATATCAGCCCTGTATCTGATGTGTGAAAATGTCAAAATAATCTCCACTAGGCAAATGGACTGTTTCAGATGGATTCTTCTTACTTATTTTATCTGTATTCTCAACTGGATTCTCCATAGAAGATTTCATTGATCCCCACAGGCATTCATATATTACAGGACAAATTCTTCACTTGATATCACTCAACAATACCATTATGCTAGGAAAACTCTTATCTTTTTGATTTCTACCTGTCAGGCATAACTGTCCTATTAGGCAAAATGAACTATTAAAGTAGACTTTTTTTTAGTAAAAAAGAATTCTGCAACTGAAAAAAATTCAGTGTAACCAATTTTGCATAATGGAAATAACATTGCTTTGATTGTCTAGCATAGGCTTCATGTCAGCTGTTTAAAATATGCTCCATGCCACCCTCCAATTCTCCAGTTCTACCCTTATGCCAAACATCCAGATATTCAAAGATTTGGTTAGAGTTCAGAGAAATGAGCTGCTGATTTCACCATCAAAGAAAATAACATTGCACAACCTAATGAGAAATTAGTTAAGGGAGGATGGGAGAATAATTACTAAAATAAGAACACACCTAGCTTTAGTAGTAGTTTAATGCTTAATTCCAGTATCTATCCATCTGTTTATCTGTCCATCCATCATCTATCCATCCATCCAGGAAAATGTCTCTGCATTTTTTTCTGGATTAAGTAATATGGAAGGAAGGAAGACTGTCCATCACATGGAGGAAATGCCTTCCCTCTCTTGACTATTATTAAAGAAGGAATAGAGGTAGGATTCTTAGATTAAGTTTCGCTTGTTCTGATGCCCAGATTCACATGCTTCAGATGAGATAATAAAACTGTATCTTATGTGACTAGTCCTATCCCTGTCTGAATGTTGCTCTAGGCAAAACAACACTATCACATAAAAAGAAAATAAAAATGTTTCTTCATAATATTCTGGCTTTCTAAGTGCAAGATTTCCCATCTTTCATGAAAAAGCAATCATTCAACTTTATACCTCTCTCGCTTGTAGTTTGAAGTAGTATACCCTACCAACAAAATTACTACTATTTCTGCTATATTATTGTAAGAATAGCCTCTATAGTACAAGTTACAGAATATGAATACAATAGCTTCTTTTGTCAAGTATCTCCTAGCAACGAATATCAAGGTAACGCTGTCTTTAATACAAAAGATAATGTTATAACCATCACACTATACAACTATAGATACCATTTTCTTCTATGTTATTCTCTTCTCCTTTAAAAACAGGTTGGTCAACACCTGGTGATAGTGAGTCCCACTGTTTAACTGTGTTCTAGGAAGAAGCTGTTATTTCATCTGTCCTGAATTCCATGTTTTTCAGTTCAGTAAATGATGTTAATTATCGTGTTAAGAGAGTTTAGAGAAATACCTTATCATCTGTCATCATTATAATTTTATATGCTACAACTCTTATTTATTTGTTTTTTATTAAGATGTTCCAAATGTTACAATCTTTTTCACAGCAAAATTCCTCCAGACATTCAAACTACATCAAACTCTGCACTGAAAATTTCCCTTTTGATGACTATTCTTTTTATTTAAAAAAACACTCAATCTATCAGCCTGCTTAATTGTGGCTGCAGGCCTCTTTCAGATCCACAGTGAAGTTAGAACACGATGACAGACCATACATTTATCTATCACAATTGTCTCTCCATAATTGAAATAATTATTATTCTATCTGAAAAGTGAGAGAAAGATGTATGTAAAGTCATACGAAGAGTTGTGTTTCAAATAACCAGGTATAGGAGGGAGGGGGCAAGAAGGTAAACTGAAATTATGCAAAAATGATGTTCAGTATTTGATAATGTCATGATGTAAATCCTGCCCTCATGTATTTGTGTTCTGATTTGTACTGACATTTGATTCAAAGGCATAAGTATTTTTCTTTTCAGCATCATAATTATTCACCTTTCCTTCCTTGCTGCTCTTTCATAGATGCCCATGCTTCGAAAATCATTTAGCATGTGCAAAATAATATCACAGAAGGGCTTTAAATTATTCTTTATTTTTGAAGCTAAGTTACATTTCTGCCACCCTCCCTATTTACAGAAGAGATCAATATACTGGCTGCTTGCTGGATCAATCACCACAAGAAAAAAAGCAGCATATTTATTCAGTCTTTAAAGTGGTACATATGAATTTATGCTTCTGTTTGTCTTCGTTGTTGTTTTTAAATGAGTTGCAAAGTGACCACGGAATTATAGTAAGATTCTATGTGCATGCAATCCAACTAATCACTTTCTATCCCTTCATATTTTTTATTCTTCATACATACAGAATCATATTTAAAAGAAATAATTGTGGAACTAAGGGTATTTCATGGGGGCTTGGGCCTCTTCAAAACTATCAATTTATATGCAGAGAGGTAGAGTGGTAAATTTCCTATTTTAGCCTGGCTTGACAGTTTCAGTTTTATTGTCTATTTCAAAAACTATTACCGATATCCCACTAAGTGTAATTCTGCATGTTTCAAAGCTTTTAATTTTATTGATTGTATTGTCCTAGTAGATGTTTTACTACACCAAGTTAGCCTAACACTGGTATAGACTATGGATACTGGGATGAATTGGAGTCACTTGCAGAGAATTTTTCTCTTCAAAAATGTTCAGAAAATACACATTTCTGTTTATATGCGCTAACACACAAATTCACAGCATAGTGTTCACACAAACTTGTGCAAATACATTTTTTGTTTGAAAATCAGTATCTTAAGCTTCCCTTAAGGAAAGCAAATCTAAATACTGCTAGTAAGCTTCAAGCCATTCTACAAAATGAATCTCAACAGGACAAACTCTTTATATTTCTGTTATTGGATTGCATTTGTTACCTATGGGGATATTTGGAACAATTTCAGAGAGAGATTTGTCATCATAGATGCACAGTGGGTTTAAAAAGAATCTGCAGATTGAGATGAAATGTCTTTTAAACATTGCTTTTTTCTTCTTAAATGCACAATATGAAATGCACATTTTGTTAAGTATCATACCAGCTTCTCCAAAGGGAAGCAAATTTTTCTTTGGTGAATCCTATAACTTTTATTATGTTATATTCTCATCTTTAAAAAAGAAGAAAAAAAATCATATATTTAGTATGTATTCTATTTTTCTGATTTTTGGCAGTCTGAACTAAAATCATAGGCCAATGCAAGGCTGAAGTTAGGTCCCATTTTTATATTTAATAACATCTATAATTAGACAGAAGAATTTGGAGTGTAATTTACGTTAGAAGAAAGAAGTGAACAATTTTTTTTTCTCCCTCTGAGTGAAAAACTACAAAAATGTTAGTGGTGCAAATCAACATAGATTTTCAGGAATTCCTATCAAAACTTACTGGGATTTATTTCTACTGAATACAGTGGGTCCATAGAATGACCTGGATAGCTTTCTTATACTGGATTTACAAAAGAGATGAGTTAAAGTTGTGAAGAATTTTGTGGGAAGGGACAAAGAAAAAAATGACAAGAAATCAAATTCCAGGACTTTATCTGAGAGGATTAAGGATCAAGATTATCAAAAGTAAAGGGAATATAAAATGTGTTTATCTGATCAAAGCTAAAATAGATATATTGTTATTTCTCGTAATCCCAAGGCACAGAATTAGTTCAAGTCCAGTAGTAAGCAAGATGCCAAGGCTTCTTACACATTATAATTTTAGGTTCAGTGGATGGCTAGTACATGCTGGAAATAAGGCTTGGATAATTTTTCATTACTTTTCTTAAATTATTTCAAGCCTGAAGGAATGTAGAAATCATAGTAGTCTTGCAGGTAATATCACAGGGGTGTGTAGAACTGATTTTTTTAAAAAATTATTTCATAGGACAGTGAACATAGACAATCCAAACCTGTATTTTACTTTATTTTATTATTAATTATTATTAATCAAATTTCTTTTCTTTTTAATTGGTTTTTTAATTTTTAAAAGAAAAAGAAAAATGCTCAAATCAAATCATAGTGTTAAAATAAACAATAAACATAATCACAACATAAATACATATTTCAAAATCATCCATGAACAAAACATAAGTACTTATTTCAATACATCTAATAATAATAACTCAACTGAAAATAATCATAGACCACATTTACCAAACAATTAACATTACTGCTCGGTACCCCCACCACCACATCCCCCTAACCCTAACCTTCCCCCCTCACTTACCAACTAACTACCTACTCTCCTCCCTCCTTCTCTATCTCCCTCCTTCTACTCCACCCAACTATCCCTACTCTTCCCCCTTCTTATCAACTTTCTACTTACATCAGCCTTCACTCCTCCTTCCTCTTTCCATCAGATGTGGTGCCCAGAGGCCACCCGAGCAACCCCTTAATAACAATAATTACATATTCTTGCATCAACCCCAATTGCAGTTGAGAAAACATAATATATAAAATTGTAAACCCTCCCTACCCCCCCCTTACTTCCCAGAGTGAGTACAGGGTAAAACAAAAGAAAACCCGAAGGACTCGGGGCGGTGTACAGCCTAAAATTTAAAAAACATATAAATATACAAAATTTAAAATAATTAAAAATGAATTAGATAATTTGGCCGAAATCCCCATTTAAAACCCAAAACATACAAAGCTTAAAATCTTAAAAAATACTCAGTCCCCCTAAAACATTTTGACCCTATTGGAACCGAAGCTTCTATGCCAGGCCGGCCTGTCGAAAAAGGAATGTTTTTAGTTCCTGACGGAAGGTGCATAAATCTGTTATTATACGGAGTTCGGGGGGGAGCTCATTCCATAACGTGGGAGCTCCCACAGAGAAGGCTCTCCCCCTGGGGGTCGCCAGCCGGCACTGTCTGGCCGACGGCTCCCTGAGGAGGCCCTCTCTGTGGAAGCGTACCGAACGGCGGGAGGTATTTGCTGGCAGTAGAGGGTCCTGTAAGTATCCGGATCCGATGCCATGGAGCGCTTTAAAAGTGGTCACTAACACCTTGAACCGCACCCGAAAGACCACCGGCAACCAGTGCAACTCACGCAGGAGCGGTGTTACGTGGGAGCACCACGACGCTCCCATCACTACCCGCGCGGCCGCATTCTGGGCAAGTTGGAGCTTCTGGATGCACCTCAAGGGGAGCCCCATGTAGAGAGCATTACAGTAGTCCAGCCTGGAGGTCACGAGGGCATGAGTGACTGTGCGTAGCGAGTCCCGGTCTAGGAAGGGACGCAACTGGTGCACCAGGCGAACCTGGTAGAACATCCTCCCGGCCACGGCCGTCAGATGGTCCTCTAAGGACAGCCGTGAGTCCAGGAGGATTCCCAAATTGCGAACCTTTCCTGTGGGAGCCACTGTTTCGCCCCCAATACACAGCGATGGAATCAGCTGGCTGTACCGGGACGACGGTAACCACAGCCACTCGGTCTTGGAGGGGTTGAGCTTGAGTCCGTTTCTCCCCATCCATACCCGCACGGCCTCCAGGCACTGGGTCAGCACGGCAAGGGCATCGTTGGGATGGTTTGGCGTGGAAATGTACAGCTGGGTATCATCAGCGTACTGGTGGTACTCCATGCCAAAACCACGGATGATCTCACCCAGCGGCTTTACATAAATGTTGAACAGTAGAGGCGAGAGGACCGACCCCTGAGGTACCCCACATACGAGGGGTCTCGGGGTCGACCTCTGGCCCCCTGTCAACACAAACTGCATCCGGCCAGAGAGGAAGGAGGAGAACCACTGCAAGACAGTGACTCCTATGCCCAGCCCCTCCAACTGTTGCAGCATGATACCATGATCGATGGTATCAAAAGCCGCCGAGAGGTCCAATAGCACCAGAACAGAGGAGCAACCCCTGTCTTGGGCCCGCCGGAGATCATCCACCAACGCGACCAATGCTGTTTCCGTGCTGTAGCCAGGCCTGAAGCCCGACTGGAACGGATCAAGATATGACGATTCCTCCAGGTGCTGCGGGAACTGTCAGGCAACCACACTCTCAACAACCTTCGCAAGAAAGCGAAGGTTGGAGACGGGACGGTAGTTTGATAAAACAGCTGGATCCAGGGCAGGCTTCTTGAGGAGGGGTCTCACCACTGCCTCTTTCAAGGCAGCGGGAAAGACACCCTCATTCAAGGAAGCGTTGATAATTTTAGATTATAAGGCATCCTGACTGCTCTGGGAATAGAATGCCAGCATTTAAATCAATGTTGTAATATTAATAGCAATAATTCTGCTCTCAAAATTGCCCTTTTACTGCTGAATTTTTTAGATATAAGTTATTCAGTCAACCATTTATACATATAGCTCAATGGCAGAGTGCATATCCAATCTCTGGAATCCCCACTGTAATGTGATGCTGCAGGATAGAAGTCTTGTGACTAAAATTCTGGATTCCAGCTGCAGTTAGAATAGGCAATACTAGGGCAGAAAGACAGTATCCTAATCTGATCAGAGTTATCGAAGTTATGTTTATTGCATAAAAATCAGTAGGAAATTCCCAGGTGGTGGGGATTATAGGAAAATGTACGGCAGGAAATTGAGAAAGCCTTCATCTTCCCATTGGATTGAGTGAGAAAATAGTGCTGAAGAGTTACTGTCCTGAAACAGATTTCATTTATATCAGCGGATTTGTCTATTCAAATGATGAGGATCTGGAGCTGGTATTTTCCCTTTTACCAGCCAGGTCCCATAGCTAAATCTGCAGATTAAACTTTACCAATGCTACAAAGTATATGGCAAAAATATTTTAGGGAAGCATTCTGTAAATATCTTTACTGTAAGTGAGAGTGGAGACTAGATCTGCATTTTTTGTTCTATTTTGTTCTATTCATACAAAGTCCTTGCTTAACTTGCATTTGTTCAGCGACCACTCTAAATTATGATAGATTAAACAAAGAGATTTATGATTGGTAGCCTTGGCTGCTGCAGCACTACATGGTCACATGAACAACTTCGGGCCAACTTGGGCTCACTTATATTTACAGTTAGCTCTGCCACCCAGTCCTGCTTGCCATCATGACCACTGCACTTTATGCTACCGTAGTACTATAGCATCTGGAACCTTATTTCTCACTGCATTCTTTAGCACTGATAGATCCATGGGAACTCTCACAGGCTTGCCACCCTTGCAATATTTCATACATTTCTGTTTTTAAAGGGTAAAGATGACAGAGGAGACTGTGAGCTCTAGTCCCGCTTAAGCATGAAAAAACCAGCTGATTGACTTAGGGTCTGTCACTCTGTCTCAGTCCAACTTATCTCACAGACTTGTTGTAGGGAAAAATAGGAGGAGAGAGGAGCTTTAGATATGTTCACCACCTTGAATTATTTATAAAAATAATAAAGATTAGGTTAAAAAATCTTTTTTTAAAAAAAATCCATATATACCGTATGTGTGCAATTCTGCTTTCTCATATATTTGAGATGCAATTATTTGCAGTTAAAAGTTTTTCCAGACTCACTTCATCCTATGAAAAAATAAAATAGAGTCCACTCACTTAGAATAAGACTGGAAGTTTTGCAGTGCAGGGAAGTTGAATCTCATTTGAATTTGTATGCCATGTCATTTGGTGACTGCATAGAAACTATTGACTGTATCTGTGCCTTTCACAGGGACAAATGCTAAACATGGATTACGCTGTAAGGCATGCAAACTGAGCATTCACCACAAATGTGCAGAGAGCACTGGACAGCAACGGTGCATGGGCAAATTGGTAAGCCAATATAACTATTGAATAAAGCTGCAAATAAGGCTCAGTAAGAGATGTTGGTCCAACAGATCCCTCCAACCTTCTTGATTTAACTGAGTTAAAGAAATATACTTGCATTACTAAAAGGTTGTAGAAATCATTCCCAGTCTCTTTGTATTTACATAGCATAGGTACCTATAGGCAAAGATAATACTGAGTGTTTTTATCTTGTACATTCATCTTTCTGCAAGGACTGTATTGCTGACTTCTACAATCTTCTGGGTCCTTCTTACTGTGCCTTTGACTATTTTCATTCTTTCCTTAGCTTGCAAGCAATGGCAAGATGGAAGAAATTAAGCTCTTCTTGTCTTACATTCTGCTTTTCGACAGTTTGCAGATCTCCAAATCCACAAATTTGTCAAAAGGCAAATAAGTGGGCAGTAATACAAGTAGGAGGATCAGTTGAGGCATCCTTGAAAAAGGGCCATCTAAATTCTGGACTGTGCCCTAGGTTCAGCAGCAAAGCAAATTTGGTTTCCTGGTTTCCTTCTGAATCAGAGATATTAGTCCTATCAGTTGCTCTCCAGGAAGGCTTCATCTCAGACTTCTCTGAATTAATCTTTTCTTAGTGTTGCTTTACAAATGCATAGTACTTCCACGGTTGTGGGGGGAAAGTGCAGCTGCTGTAAGAGTTAGAGCAGATGCTAAGTGAATGGGCTCTGAAATACCTTTTTGAGGTCAAGTTTAAATAAGTGCACCTATTATTTTTAGTTCTCCTAGTATCATGTCTTTGTTTCCTTTCTCTTTCTTTCTAGCCCAAAGGTTTTCGCCGTTACTACAGCAGTCCCCTTCTCATTCAGGAGCAGTTTGGCTGCATCAAAGAAGTCATGCCAATTGGTAAACTCCAATTAATTTTCTGCTTTTTATTGTTTCTTTTTTTCTATTCTATGAACCTTGATGTTCGGTGCCCCATATAAACTTTTATATATTTTCATTGAAGACACTCATTTTCCTTCCTGGGATTGTGCAAATCTTGTTGAAGAGGGAAACTTCAAGAAAGGAAAAAAACACACCAAACAGCAACATTAATTATATGTTATATAAAGTTCATAAACCAGAAAATTTCCATTGCAAGCCACCAAGTTTGAGGACTGTTAACAGGATAAACAGAAGTGGGACATGATTCCATGTTTTTCTTTAAAAGTCACAGGGATGAGAGAGTCTAATGGGAAATTGAGGTCTACAGTCTGATCATAATAAAGTACAGTTGCATTTGATTAGTACAGTTGTGTTTGATTTAGTCTAGACAACTAAAAGTAAAAAAATAAGTAGGAGGAGATGAATTGCCCATATCTACCAAAAATAAAAGCAATTAGGCAACTACAATTCACCCAAGTAGCTTCCTGGCTGAATTATAATTAGAACTTCTGAATTCTAGCCTGAACTTCTTAACTATCTTACTACGCTATCTTGTCTTGGAGCATTTCTCCACACCCTTTGCAGTGTGGTTTCCTCCAGTCCTCGGTTTCTGCTGTTACCATTGGGGGACCAAGGAGCGGGGAAGATGATTCTGTCTATCAGAATTTCCCACTTACTCTCAACAAGAGCACAGATTGCTTGACTTTCTGCTTGTCTCCCTTTCACTGATTTGATTTCACATACCATCAGTGGAGCAACAATGGCATGAAGCAACAATGCCAGCAGCATGCAGCAGATTGGCTGGCTGGCTCTTTGCTATCTCATTGCTGCCATGGATTCAAAAGGCCAGTAATGGCAGGCCCAAAAGGAGAGGCAAGTATTATGCTGTTAAGTGGTGGTAGAAATTAACAGCAGAAATTGGAATCTTTTGAAATACTTTCTGCAAAATCTCTATTCAGGAAGAGAGAGAGAGGAAGGCTACTAGATGAACTTCTGTTCTCTTCAACAATCAGAGGGAAAATGGCTATGGTGGCACAGAAACTTTCAGTAAGATGGGAAGAGTTCTGCTGCAGTGGTCCAAGAGTAGCCCTATTAATCTCTCAGATTCCTTGCCATTCAGCATAGAATCTTTGCATAAGTGGACTTGCTCCATTTTCTTCTGCAACCTTTTTGATCTAGTCATAAAACATGGTGGTTCTGATGTGACAACATGTTTTCCACAAACAATAAGCAGTTGATAAAGCATGTTGGATGATATCCTGGGGGCTTTGTTCTAAGATCTAACCTTTTGCCAAACATTGCTACTGTTGTTATTCTTACTGTTTATTGCATAGTAAGTCAAATATTTACACAGGATTTGGCATTTTCATCCATTTACTGAGTCCTTCCCAAGGACCTGGGATGGAAAGATACGGATATTTCATGGTGTTAAAGGTATTGTCACAGGATGTTTTATTGTTCCAAGTAAAACTGCCTTTTGCAATTGATTGGTGGTGATTTTATCAATGCTGATAGTGTTCAAGTGGTGCTCCATTTATTTGGGGATTGCACCCAATGTACCAATTATTATTGGTCCTACCTTTGTTTTCTTTTTCCACAGTTGTTCTTTTTCTTTTTATAGATTTTGTGTTTTGTTGCCTTCTCCAGTTGTTTCTCTTCTGTTCTACCATCTCCATGTACTGCCATATCGACTAGCCAGATTTTGTTGTCTTTCTTATTGACAATTAAGAAAATGTGGCAGGTACTTGTCTGATTGAATTCTAAAATTTCAGAGCAACTTCTTCATTTTCTATTACTTTGTCTAATTTACGGATTGCACAAGTTCTTGCTTTCAGGCAGGTGTTTTTCTTGCAAATATTCCAATGCTACCTTGTCATGCTGTCACTTGCAGTCATTTTATTATTATTATTTATTATTTAATTGGATTTCTATGCCACCCTATTCCAGGAACTCAGGGCGGCTCACAACATGGATAGAAATCTAACATTAAAACACATTATAAAAACCCCTCAATCAAAAACCAATCATCCAAACAGACATGCAACAAACATGCACTGACTGGGGCAAGGTGTTAACTGCCCCAGGCCTGTCGGCAAAGATGTGTCTTCAGTAATTTGCGAAAGGCGGAGAGAGTGGGGGAAATATGGATCTCCGGGGGGAGTTGATTCCAGAGGGCTGGGGCCGCAACAGAGAAGGCTCTTCCCCTAGGCCCCGCCAGGCGACACTGTCTAGCTGACGGGACCTGGAGAAGGCCGACTCTGTGGGCCCTAACTGGTCTCTGGGTTTCATGAGGCAGCAGACGGTCCCGTAAGTAACCTGGTCCAATGCCATGTAGGGCTTTATAGGTCATAACCAACACTTTGAATTGCGTTCGGAGACCAATTGGCAGCCAATGCAGCTCGCGGAGTGATGCCGAGATGTGGGCATTTCTAGGCAGGCCCAATACTGCTCGCGCGGCTGCATTTTGCATTACCTGAAGTCTCCGAGCGTTTTTCAAAGGTAGCCCCATGTAGAGAGCATTGCAGTAGTCGAGCCTCGAGATGATAAGGGCATGAGCGACTGTGAGAAGAGACTCCCGGTCCAAATAGGGCCGCAGCTGGTGCACCAGGCGAACCTGGACAAATGTCCTCTTTGCCACATCCGAAAGATGATATTCTAGATTTAGCTGTGGATCGAGGAGGACACCCAAGTTGCGGACCCTCTCTGAGGGGGTCAGAAACTCCCCCCAGGGTAATGGACGGACAGATTGCACTATCTTTGGGAGGCAAAACCCACAGCCACTCCGTCTTGTCGGGGTTGAGTTTGAGCTTGTTAGCACCCATCCAAACCCTAACAGCCTCCAGACACCGGCACATCACCTCCACTGCTTCACTGAAATGACACGGGGTGGAGATATATTTTTATGGTACATGATAATTTTCACGGTATATGGAAAGAACTTGTTCTGCCTTATCTCTCAAATGTACCAATGTTTTGTTTTTCTCCCCTCAGCCTGTGGCAATAAAGTTGACCCTGTATATGAAACACTTCGCTTTGGAACTTCTTTGGCCCAGAAAACCAAGAAAGGCAGTACTGGAAGTAGCTCGGACTCTCCCAAAAGGAATTCTGTAATTATATCATTTCTTTCTCTCTGCTTTAAAAACTTTCCTAATAGGAGCTGGGCTTTTTTATGTCATTGCTTCAATTGTATAATCAACATTTCTATTTTAATATATTGGAAGGGAAAGAACAGCAGATGAAAGAGAGGGCTAAGAATATAAATATTAGGGATAAAGATAGAAGGAGTAAGAATGAAAAAAAATAAAGTATTGAAGGTTTTGAACTAAAGGACTGTTCAAAGGCTTTATAGAAATATGGGAAAAATTAAAGAAGATGAAGGGTTAAAAGAAGATAGTTGCTGCAATATACAGGACACCAAATAAAACAAAAACAGGCAAATCATTTAAAGTTAACGTTTAAAATCTTCAGTTGTCTGGGACTGACACAATGGGAAGAACATCACTTTTCACAAAAAAGCCCAAACTATAGACTTTTCTGAAGCAAATTCCATCCTATCCACAACCAAATCTATCTGGCATGTCAGACTAAGCAAACAAACAAAAATATTTTCAATTCTTGTAAGAGAGAGAGAAACAAAAATAGAACTGTTGAGAAATGCAATTTATTCTTTGAGCTAGAATAATAACTAATAACCTCACCAGAAAAACAGGGCCAGAATTATTTCTGATAATTATGGAGCAGCCAATAATTTTATAAATGTTTACGTCTACAAATAACACAAAATATCATACATATAGGATTGCAAATATTTGAAAAGCACAGGAAGAGATACCTATAACATGGTGCTGTCAGCTTGTTATTATCATGCAAAAAGGTTGCTTTTCCAATAGTCTTTGAAGAGACCATGCTATCTTTAGGGCATCATCTCTTCCATTCTCTATTAGTATCAGTAGTTCTTAACACTTTAGTGAAGAAATAGGACACCTTGTTTACAATTACAATTTCAGGAGGAAAGCAATAACAAGATTAGATTATTTAGGTATTTATTCTGATTGTCATAATTAGAATCTCTATTTTGCAATAATAACTTCAATTTACCTTTTTGCAATGTATGCCAATCCTGCATACTATATTGGTATTCTTTAGGATTCCCAACAATTCTCTACATAAGGGAAGATTTACAGTATGTTCAGCTCAGAGCAAAACTGGGTAATTCTTTGGGATCTGCTTTCCAAATATATCATATTTTTCAATCTCTTTCAGCCAAATAAAAGTATCCTTGCTAAGCACTAAAATAAAATAAATATTTAGCTCCATGTTTGTAGAGTTAGGCAACCTAGCATCCTTTAGATGCCCCAAACTCTCATCTTCTCCATTTCCTGCATCCATAATTAGATAAAGTTCCTCTTTTACACATTTTATGCACTGGAGAGCAGCTGCCAGTCAATCCTGACAATGTTCGCTAAAGATATAATAGTATACTGTTCCTAAGCAACAGCTGACTAGAACACTATTTAGACAGAAAACAGTAGTAAGGTGTAGCCTTTCATCCTCCATGCAATATCTGCTCTTCTGTAATTACCATTGTTAAAGCTGTTCCAAAGAATTAATACTGACAGAGAAGGATTCTAGATCTTTTGAAAGCTTATTTCCCTATTAAAATCTATATACTACTAAAACTCTCATTCCCATAATGTAAACTTGGTAAAACAGCACATTATAAGACAACTAATTTTGAACCAAGGTATCTCCTGTGGGCTAATCTAAAGAATGCATCCAAAATCTGGGACTCATAACTCCTATGAAATCGAAATTTGGCAAATTTTGTAAAGCATTTTATGTTATAAAAATGATCATAAAATGGTTTATGACATAATGCAAAATGCCATAAAACATTTCCTGTGCTGATGTTTGACTGTGCTATACAATTCAAATATGGACTATGCATCCCTCTCTGCATGTATCTCTGTATTGCTAAGAATGTTTTAAGCACAGTAGAAGTTCTACCACTGTTGAAGACATGGGGAAATCGGGTAAGGAAACATCTCTGAAATAATAATTTAAGAGGTCATGGTTTGTCTACTGATCTATCAAACCCAATCACTGCCATATTTCATAAACAGAAGACTTTTTTTCTAATGTTTTGCTCCTTTTCTTTGATTCCTGCAATTCATTCATGATTAAAATCTCCTAAGTGTATTTCATGCCAAATGAGTAAAGTGTTCTCTTAAATAATAAATTATTACTCAAGCAAAAAAAACCTTGAACATAATGTCAGCTTGCCTTGAAATTTTGATCAGATGGAGAGTGGGTGTAGGTTTCTAATACCAACACATTGTGGGATTCACTTCTTATCAAGTCAGGCTGTGAAATACCAGGTGACACATGAAATGTTTAGTTTTTAGTACTACAGTTTATTAGAACTTGGAATTTGGAAGTACAGTATATTTAATTAATTGATTTATTTATAATTTAAGTTTTTACATTCTTTCAGATTGTTTATGACAGTAAATCTGATTCATTTTTTCCTGCTTTCTCCTCATAACAATGTTGTGCAATAGGTAAAAAAATAAAAAAGAATTAGTGGTCCAAGTATACCCAATATGGTTCATCAATGAATAGGAGTTTTTAAAATATATCATACATATATTTGAATTACTTATAGATCACCTCCATCAACACTCAACGCAACTCACAAATCAGTAAATCATAAAATCATGATGACTTTACACCATTATAGTGTCTCTTAATATAACATATATCAACAATCCACAATCATAAACCAACATAGCAAGACATCCATTAGGCAGCTATTCCCATTTAAGAGACACCTTATAATCCTAAACTCTGGAAAAAGACTGTCTTGACTGCCTTTCTAAACAAGAAGAAAGTCATTCTGGCTTTTTGCTCAACCTACCTTGATTGTCCTACTTTTGTTCCATTATTTGAATTAGAAACCCATTAATTATAAACAAATATTATTATAATCCATTAAAAGAATGGAATCATGTTTGCCTGCCAGTTCTTGTAAACATTTTAAAAACATAAGTAAACTTTATTTTTATCTACCCTAATAAATGTATTGTTTTTACTATTATTATCAAATTTAATTTCTGCCCATCTTACAGTTCAAAGCAAAATATTTTATTTCATGAGATATCATAGATCATTATCCAATTTATATAGCCCTAAAATGAATGTATTATATTTTATGCATTTGATAAAGACAACAGGATTCCAAACAGGTTTTTTAAACAATAACTTGCTTTAGCTTTTAGTCAGAATTTTATTTGCTCTTTCTATAACTAAAAATCATTATCAATATGGCTGCTTCAGTACTACTTGGCTGCTACTGCTTCAGCTCTCCTGGGCAATTGTTGTAATCATGTGACACCCATTTTTAATAGTCTGCAACATTTTCCCAGTCTCTCACAGTAATTCACTCTATCCTCATCCAGCAGCAGCCACTTAACTGTCTGCAGAGAAAGGAAGGGAGGAACAGGGAGGAAGTAACCCATTCACAATTTTCTGGTCCATGTCACTCCGCCACAATCCCTGACTTGCAACATTATCTCCATGTCTTACCCAAGCAATGTGGTACCTCTTCCGACTCATGCAACTCCCCTGAGTCTTTCTTGACTCATGCCTTCCTGCATATCTTCCTGACATTGAATACTCCCATGCACCCTCCCTGACCCATACTCCTGACCCATACTCCCTTGGCACGCCTTTCCCAACACAAGTGGCCTCTCTTGCACACCTATCTTGGTACCTATCACATACCCTTGCAACCCCCATACATGTTTCTTGATGTACACTGCCCTCCCACACACATCCTACCTTATTCATGGGCTCTACCTGACCTGTATAGCACCTCTTCCATACCTCTATTCACTATCACAACACATGCCACACACACATAGGCCCTTCCCAACCCATGAAGCATCTCTTCAAACACACCCATGCACTTTCCCAACCTGCACAATATCTCTTGAACATTCCCACATACCCTTCTTGCCCCACACCCTTATATATACCCTAGCTCACTTCCCCACCTGAGAGCAGCCACTCATCTGCCTGCTGGCTTTAAATTTAATCACAGAATAACAGAGTTGGAAGGAACATTCAAGGTCTTCTAATCCAACCACCTGCTCAACCAGGAGACCCTATTTTATTTCATAATGACTGGGTAGTCATTATGGTCTTCATAATGATTGGACAGCCATTTCATAAATGCCTGCCCATTGTCTTTTTAAAATCTTCCAGTGATGGAGCACTCACAACTTCTGAAAGCAATCTGTTCCACTGGTTTATTGTTTTCACTATCAGGAAATTTCTCTTAGTTCTAGGTTGTTTCTTTCCTTAATTAGTTTCTATCCATTGCTTCTTATCTTGGCTTCTGGTACTTTGGAAAATAGGTTAACCCCCTCTTTTTTTAGCAGCTCCTCAGATATTGGAACACTGCTATCATGTCGCCCCTAGTCCTTTTTTTCACTAGACTAGACATACCCAATTCCTGCAAGTATTCTTCATGCGTTTTAGAATCCCCTAATCATCTTTGTTGCTCTTTTCTGCACTCTTTCCAGAGTCTCAATATCTTTGTTATATTGCACTAACCAAAACTGAATGTAATTTTCCAAGTGTGGTCTTACCAAGACCTTATAAAGCTGTACTAACACTTCATGTGATCTTGATTCTCTGTCTGTTAATGCAGCTTAGGATTTCATTGGTGGCTGCAGCACACTGCTGGCTCATATTTAAGTGATTGTCCATTAAGCCACCAAGATTCTCTCACTGTTATCAAACCAGGTTTCACCCAATCTGCACCTATATATTTCTTTTTCTTGCTTAAGTGTAAAAGCTTAATTTTCTCTACATTAAATTTTATTTTGTTAGATAAGGCCCAGTGTTCAAGTTCATCTGGATCTTGAGCCTATCTTCTGGAATATTGGCTATTCCTGTCAGCTTAGTGTTATCTGTAAATTTGATGAGTTCCCCTTCTATTTCCTCATCTAAATCATTTATGAAGATATTGAAGAGAGCTGGGCCTAAACTAAAATCTAGGATACCCCACTGCTTACTTCCCTCCATGTAGATGTAATTCCATTAAGGACTATACATTGAGTGCAGCTAGTTACAAGTCCATCTGGTGGTGATGTTGTCTATCCCACATTTTTCTAGCTTACCAAGAAATAGGTTGTGGTCTGCTTTGTCAAATGCCTTACTGAAATCCAAGTATACTATGTGCAAAGTATTTCACTGGTCCACTAATATAGTCATTTTGTCAATAAATGAAAATAAGATTTGTTTGGCATGATCTGTTCTGAGAAATCCATGTTGGCTTCTGGATATAACTGCTTGCTTCTAGGTATAAGTTGATCTGTTGCTTGATTATCTTTTCCATGATCTTTCCAGATATTGATGTCACGCTGATTAGTCTGTAGCTTTCTGAATCTGTTTTTCTTTCTCTTTTTTTGAAGATGGAAACCACATCAATATTTTTCTAGGCTTCTGGTAGTTCCCAGCTACTCCAGGATCTTTGAAAAATATGATTCAATGCAGTGGTGGGATTCAAATGTGTGAACAACCAGTTCTCTGTGTGGATGCTGCTTCCGGAAATCCATTCTGGGCCTGGACAACAAAAAATTAGCTACCAGTTCTGCCAAAGTGGTGTGAACTGCCTGAATCCCACCATTGGTTCACTGGTTCTGAGATTACATCTGTCGGCTCCTTCAGAACTCTGGGATGTAATCCATCAGGTCCTGGTGATTTGGACTCATCTAGAGTGGATAGATGTTATCTTATCATTTTCTTGCTTATTTTAATTTGAATCCCTAGTCTATCTTTTACGGTTCTGTTTTTTTGGTAGGTTGGGCTATTTGTGTGTGTGTGTGTGTGTGTGTGTGTGAAAACAGATGCAAAGAAAATATTAAACAATTCTGCTTTCTCCCTGCTGCCCCTCACTTTCTTACCATCTTTTCCCATTAGCGACTTTTTTTCTTATTTTTTTATATGTTGAAAGAAACTTTTTTATTATTTCTGACATTTGTTGCAAGAATTATTTAATTCTGAGCCTTAGCTTTCCTGACTTCATCTTTGCAGATTGGGCTATATGCTGGTATTCTGCCTTAATTATGAGTCCCTCTTTTCATTTTTTTTATACAGGTAGTCCTCGAGTTACAAGTGTAATGGAGCCTGCCCATTCCACTCATAACTTGAAAACTCGTAGAGTGAATTTTGTACCTCAAACAAGATCACTCCCTTGCTCATTAAAATATACACGGCTCATTAAGCAAACATGAGGTATCTCAGGGTGGAGAAGGCCATGGAGGGCCTAGTGATGGAACAGATCCCAAGGCATTCCCAACCCACTAAGATATTCATGCTTCCCCCATCCTTCCTGCCATGCTGGACTCACCTGAAAAAGATCTATCTCCTCTCTGCTGCGGTTCCTGCCGCCATCCAGATCTGAGGCCAGGGGATGCTTCTGCAGTCTCCTTATGGCCTGATCCGAGCTCCAGAGGCCTTTCTCAGGCTGCTGTCACCCGGATATGAGGCCGGGGGATGGTTCCATGCCCCCATAGCTTGATTGGCCTGGAAAAGGTCTCTGGAGCCCAGATCGGGCTGCAGGGGGGGGGGCGGAAGCATTCACCGGCCACAGATCCAGGCAGCAGCAGCCTGGAAAAGACTTCCAGAGCCCAAATTGGGCCATGGGGGGGGCACAGAAGTGTTCGCTGACCAAAGATCCAGGCGGCAGCAACCTGGAAAAGGTCTCCAGAGCCAGGATCAGGCTATGGGGGAGCGTGGAAGCATTCACTGACCACAGATCTGGGCAGCAGCAAAAGGCCTCCAGAGTCTGGATCAGGCAGTGTGGGGCTGCAGAAGCATTCACCGGCCTCAGATCCATGCTATAATGGCCTGGAAAAGGCCTCTGGAGCCCCAATCCAGCCTCCAGAGACATGTGGAAGCTTCCCCTGCTTTGGTTCCATTCTCTGTTGCAGAGAACAGAGGCCTAAAGTATCATAAGATCACACAAGATCAGTAATGTGAGATGTCGCCCCACTGATCTCGTATGATCTTGCATTACTTTAGACCTCCATTCTCTGTGAACACACCAAAGGCCTGGAGCAGCCAAGAAAGCGAAGGATCTTGATCTTCGCAGGGTGAGTATTGAAGGCCTGGTGCCTATGGAGACGCAGAGTAGGGGTGAGGAGGGAGGGAATAACCAGGGTGAATGTTGCAGAGCCATTGCGGTCACTCGTAAGGGCCAACAACTGTCGTGGTGTTGCAATATTCATAATTTTGGGATTTGCTCATAAGCACTAATGAGCACTCATCACATAACTTTGAACAAGTGTTAAGTGAACGCTCATAACTCGTGGATTACCTATATTTATTCTTTTTTCTTTTAGTTTATCAGAGTTCCTTGTGCAACCATACTGATTACTTCATGGATTTCTTATTTTTCTTTTTCAATGGTATTGTGTTAGACTCAGCTTTTATAATATTTTTCAATTTCCTAAAATTCATGGTTGTTTTCCCCTTTAAGATTTTCATCCATTGAATCCTTCCCAAGCTTTCTCTGAGTTTGTTTAAATCAGCTCTTTGAAAATCTAAGATGCTGGTTTGATTGTATTCTATTACTGAATATAATCAGTGTTATACTGAATTCCAATATGACATGGCCACTCTCCCCTAACGTTCCTGCAACTTCAACCCCCTCTTTCATTTCTTCTGTATTAGTAAGAATTAAGTCCATTATAGCTGTCCCTCTAGTGTCCTCCTCAAACTTTGACAAATTTGTCAGCTAGGTTGGTCAGGAACCTGTTCAATCTCCCACTTGATGCAGAGTTTGTCTCCCAGTTGATGTCAGGGTAGTTAAAGTCCCCCTATATTACTGTGGTGTATTTCTTACATATATTTGTTAACTTATTAGCAAAAGGTTCATCTATTTCTACTGCTTGGTTGGGCGGCTTGTAGTATTCACTATGACAATGTCATTCTTTTTATATTAACCCATATGCATTCTAGGAGGCTTTTATCTGTGGTTTTATGCATTTCTGTAGAAATATAGTGATCTCTTACATATAATGCAGCTTTGCCTCCTCTTTTGTTATATCTGTTTCTTTTGAACAGTTTATATCCTTTCATCAGTATTTTCCAGTTGTGAGTTTCAATCCTGCCAAGTTTCAGTAATGGCAATAATATCTTACTTGCCCTCATATATTAGTACTTCAAGCTCTCCCTGTTTGTTCCCCAGTCCTTGAGCATTAGTGTATAGGCATCTGAGTCCTTTATGGCTAACCTACATCTCCTAATTTGTATCTGAGTTTTTCTTTTTTCCCATCAAGGTATACCTGCTTGTTTGATTTGATGTCTTGATGTTTATGCTTGGAATTAGGACCTAAAGATCCTAAAGATTGGTCACTCTCCCCCCCCCCAGTTTTAGTTTAAAGCTTTGGATAACCTGAGCCAGTCGTTTTCCAAATACATTCTTCCAGATTCTTGTGAGATGCTGGCTTCCCCATTGTCTTTCTCTCTGCAATCTCCCCACAAATAAAGTAAATGGAGAAGCCAGTAGGAATTTTGGAAGGAAGGAGGGAGGAAGGAAGGAAGGAAGGAAGGAAGGAAGGAAGGAAGGAAGGAAGGAAGGAAGGAAGGAAGGAAGGAAGGAAGATTTCTGATACTCTTTGCTAGCTTCCCACAAGGAAACTAACTGGGGAAGCCAGCAAGGAATCAGAAGTCTCTCCCACTCCCTCTGCTTGTCATTCTGTAGCTCTACTCAACCTGTGGTCATTTTGCTTCTCTATTTAAGTAAGAAATGTCTCTGAAAGGATGACCCCGCAAATCAGAAGTTGCCTAGTCATTCATCAAAATTTTCATAGCCAGGGATGTCAGGTATGACCTCTTAAAGGAATGTCAGGCATGACCATGAAATAAAAGCAGGGGGGGAGAACAGTATTGTGTAAATGAAGAGATGGATTATGTTACTTGAATTCATAATTAGATAGAGCTAAATTCTTTATTAAGCTATTTGATTCTAAATAGGCTTTAGTAAATTTGCTTTAATTGTAACTGCATCTGTATCCAACCATCATATTGAATTTTAACAATGCATCTTTTTAGCTTCACCTAAGTAACTGTAGAGAGATAAGCATTGCATACAAGGAAATATAATGTCTTCCTCTTACATTAAATAGCTATGTTGATTAGGGAATTGTATGAGTTGGCCCTTAGTATATTGAATTATATCTATATTTGGGAAGGGCTGTTCTAACCTACTTCACATAGAAGCTCTAAAAAAATTACTACTCTTTTTCTTCTCCAGTCTAAATAAGAAAACATGTTTGCAGTCCATTTAACATCTAGGACACCAGTTTATACTATACATATTGCTATACTTCAATCAAGGATCTAAACTGCCTCTGGATAATATAGTAGAAGCAGCACTGAAGCTCCATTCTAATTCCCATATTCTCACTACCATCATCAAATTGTTGGCACATGTTTGATCTCAATTTTCTTCATCTTATCACTAGTTTTCACTGTGCTGCCTTTTTCTCTATTGCAGACATCAGATCTGGCAGAAGTTCCCGAAGAAAGAGGCAGCCTAGGAAATATGTTTGACATAAATAGGCAACGCAGCAATAGTGGTGAGTGTAAGTTATCAGTTATAGCTAAAACACAGATTATCTCATAAAGTCTTGAGGTACAAACCCTGTTCTGGGATTAATGTCAAAAGGTGCAAACAGATATTGAGGAGGCAGCTACTATTTACTCTCTACTGCTTTCCAGCGTTTATAATAATTATGGTGTGGCTTCTTGTACACTGCCAGCAAATCATAAAAAATTGCAGTAAATGTTTCTTAGCATATTTAACATTCATGTTTTCCATATTTAAAAAGATCTATTATCTGTGAGATATGCACAATTTCACATAGTGCAGGAAGGTTATTGATGGAATTCTCTGTGATCCCCAACAAACCTCATCAGAATAGTAACAATTTATTTGATTGTTACTTGATTAGATTATTGTTGTCTCATCAGAATATTAGCATAAAATATTATACTCCAAAGCTCCACCAAAACTCTTGGCAGTTATAAAATTTTCCATGCTGTCTGCACGCTATGATAACACCAAACCTTTTATATTGTGATCCCAAGGATTCTAATACAGAGTACAAAAAGATTAATTAAGGATATTAAGTTTATTGAAAGGTACATGTGGGTATTAAATGGTTTAAAGTTTGAATGTATTTATTTATTTATTCATTCATTCATTCCATTTCTTTTTTTTAAGTTTTATTGATTTTCTAGTTTTACATTTAAATATTTAAAAAGCAATGTGGCGGCTGGGTTAATCAATAATTCCATAACATACAAGTGTCTTTAGTACAAATCTCAAATTACCACATTAAATATTTCCTCTCTTTTTCCCTTAGTATTTACTGTCTCATGTTTAAGCTAATACAATTCTTATTATATGAATTAAGTAAAATAACATTATTACATTTATCAATAGTTTTTAGCTTATACATATCCTAATTGCTTTAACATTCAATCTTTATAGACAATCAATATCCTGTAATTTTCCCAATTTTTAGTTTCCCATCAATATTTAAATTTAACATTTAATATTTATAATTTCCAAGTTTTAGGTAACCAAAGTTTCCTTTACCACAATTCATCACAAAACCTAATGTTCAAGATACATGTCCTATCTATTTGAATATATTCTATTTCTCATCATCGTACATCATCTAGTTGATAATATAGTATAATGTTATTTTCTACTAATTTCCAAATGTCTTAAATTTAATGACCAAAATTTCCCTTATTTCAATATGAAATACTTCCTCTCTTTTTCTCTTAATATCTACTATCTCATATTTAAACTAATACAGTTCCTATTTTATCAACTACGTAAAGATATGTTTATTACATTTATAAAAAAATTAGCTTATATATATCTTAATTACTTTTACATTCAATCTTTATAATTAATATCCTATTTATTTGTTTTCCCCAATTTTTAATTTCCCATCAATATTCAAATTTAACTTTTGATATTTATACTTCCAAGTTTTAAATGACCAGTTTTCTTTATCTCAATTCATAGCATAATCTAGTATTCAAAGTACACATCTTGTCTGTTTGAGTATATTCTATTTTAATTAATGACATCCTTACTAATAAATCCAAACCTCAATTTTCTTCAGCCTTATTCTAGCTTTCTTTCTTTGCCAACTCGCCTTCCATGTCCGCGCTTTTAAATCATCAAATAAATCTCCCTCTGTTATTGTATATATTATTTGAAATAAAAGAGACCATCCAATCGCCATTCTTTTGGAAGGACTAACAAATCGTCTCTCTATTATTCCATCTCCCCATAGTTCTCCTGGAATGTTTATCTTCCCTTCAGTCTGTTCTTCTTCTTGCTCCTCAGATTTCTTCTGGTTTATATAGAAAGTCTTTTCCATTTTCAGTGTTATCAGTCCTTTTTGTGGGTTTTCCATTACCTGTGTTTGTTGGTCCATTGAATTCTCTATCATAGTGTTTGATTGTTCCACTTCTTCTATTGTGTTCTGTGTAGTTGATTCTTTAATTGTAGTCAAAGTTAGAATTTGAATATGTAGACTGACATCTTGTTCTTTTCTATAGCATCTTATTTAGTCAGAAGCTGTAAGAATAGTTTCATGAATTGCTTTCAACATAGAAAGAATCCGTTCCTGATCTTCATCCATATTCTCTTAGTAGTGTATTAAATTAAAAGCTTTACAATCAGGGGATGAAAATAATTTTATCACTGGGTATAGAACATAGCTGAGCTTCTCACAGCTGATAACTGCCAAGGTTAAAGGAGTCTTATCTGTAGTCTGGGCTTCAAGCCAAGTCTCTTTTAGACAATAACAGGTTGTAGTGTCAGATTTAGCCACAAGATGTCACCAATGCCATTTAAGGTTTTTAAGTCCAAAATTTTTCTTTTTCCAATTTTACTTCTTTTTATATCTAAAAACCCAAATTTTCAATAGGGGTAAGAAATCTTTTGGTCCCCAAATTTCAAAAACATATAAATCCAGTTAAAATAAGGTTATTCTTTCAACGTTTTAAACTCCCTTGGATAGTCCATCGCTGCTGCTCTTAGAGGGTGGGATAGGATTTCCCTTCCCTCTCTCCAAAGGGGGGGAAAATACTTTGGACAGCTTATATAGGTAAAAAAGATAGTTAGGATTGAAGAGAGGTTCAGATCTCATCCAGTCTCATCCGCACTGCTTTAGAAATGCCTGGTAGTAAGTTTGACTTCAGCTGTCTGCAGCCTAGTGACAGGCCATATTTCTATGGCCAGTCTTTCGTTTGTCAGTTTGGAGGGCTACCCTGGATCAAACAGAAGGGCTACCACCCATCAAGTGGGGATCCCCTCCTTGCTTGTTGCCCCTACAAGGTGACTTTCGACCCTTTCCAGGGTCTGCCAGCAGGGCAAAATCAAACGCAGAAGACGGAGCTCACCTTCCAGCCTCCACGGCGGCTGCAATGGTAAACCAGAAGTCTCATTCATTCCATTTCTATAGCTGCCGGTCTTAATCAATAATTCTGGGTGGCTTACAAATAATTAAATATATTTATACATATATACATGTACACATATACATAAACACCACACACACACACAAACACACACACACATATATATATGTATATATATATATATGTGTGTGTGTGTGTGTGTGTTTTCTGAGGTTTTCGCGGGTGTTTGTATGTAGGTCTTTGGTTCTTCGGGTTTTCTCCCATGTAGAATTTGAAGTGTCTTGGCGACGTTTCGACAAAGTCCCATTCGTCATCTTCAGGCTGGTGCTTTCGGAAAACCCGAAGAACCAAAGACCTACGTGTATGTATGTGTATATATATATGGGTCAAGTGGTTATTTTTTAGATTGCACCCTGTAAACCCAAATATGGGAGGAATACTTCAGTTCTGACTGAAGAGAGTTAAATAACTCGAAATAGCTATCTCAGAAATCCCTTATTTCTTTGTTAACAATTTTAAAAACATATATATATTTGTGCTTGCAGATGGCTCTGGGTTGAGCTGAAACAAGCAAAGGAAAGAATGATTTCTTCCTCCCATATTTGGGTTTACAGGGTGCAATCTAAAAAATAACCACTTGACCCACATATTCACTCCCTGACTACTAACAAAGCGGGAGAGAGCCTGTGGCTTGAGGCTAAAGCTTCTGCCTAGCATGCAGACTGCCCAGGTTCGAATCCCGGAAAGGGTGAGTTCTGACTGAAGAGAGTTAAATAACTCGAAATAGCTATCTCAGAAATCCCTTATTTCTTTGTTAACAATTTTAAAAACATATATATATATATATATATATATATATATATATATATATATATATATATATATATATATATATATATATATATATATATATATATATATATATATATATATATATATATATATATATATTGTTTAAAATTGTTGACAAAGAAATAAGGGAATTTCTGATATAGCTATTTCGAGTTTCTTAACTCTCTTCAGTCAGAACTCACCCTTCTGGGATTCGAACCTGGGCAGTCTGCATGCTAAGCAGATGCTTTAACCTGTTGAGCCACAAGTTCTCTCCCGCTTTGTCAGTAGTCAGGGAGTAAGGATATGTGTCAAGTGGTTATTTTTTTAGATTGCACCCTGTAAACCCAAATATGGGAGGAAGAAATCATTCTTTCCTTTGCTTGTTTCAGCTCAACCCAGAGCCATCTGCAAGCACAAATATATATATGTTGTTTAAAATTGTTGACAAAGAAATAAGGGAATTTCTGATATAGCTATTTCGAGTTTCTTAACTCTCTTCAGTCAGAACTCACCCTTCTGGGATTCGAACCTGGGCAGTCTGCATGCTAAGCAGATGCTTTAACCTGTTGAGCCACAAGTTCTCTCCCGCTTTGTCAGTAGTCAGGGAGTAAGGATATGTGTCAAGTGGTTATTTTTTTTTTTTTTAGATTGCACCCTGTAAACCCAAATATGGGAGGAAGAAATCATTCTTTCCTTTGCTTGTTTCAGCTCAACCCAGAGCCATCTGCAAGCACAAATATATATATGTTGTTTAAAATTGTTGACAAAGAAATAAGGGAATTTCTGATATAGCTATTTCGAGTTTCTTAACTCTCTTCAGTCAGAACTCACCCTTCTGGGATTCGAACCTGGGCAGTCTGCATGCTAAGCAGATGCTTTAACCTGTTGAGCCACAAGTTCTCTCCCGCTTTGTCAGTAGTCAGGGAGTAAGGATATGTGTCAAGTGGTTATTTTTTTAGATTGCACCCTGTAAACCCAAATATGGGAGGAAGAAATCATTCTTTCCTTTGCTTGTTTCAGCTCAACCCAGAGCCATCTGCAAGCACAAATATATATATGTTGTTTAAAATTGTTGACAAAGAAATAAGGGAATTTCTGATATAGCTATTTCGAGTTTCTTAACTCTCTTCAGTCAGAACTCACCCTTCTGGGATTCGAACCTGGGCAGTCTGCATGCTAAGCAGATGCTTTAACCTGTTGAGCCACAAGTTCTCTCCCGCTTTGTCAGTAGTCAGGGAGTAAGGATATGTGTCAAGTGGTTATTTTTTTAGATTGCACCCTGTAAACCCAAATATGGGAGGAAGAAATCATTCTTTCCTTTGCTTGTTTCAGCTCAACCCAGAGCCATCTGCAAGCACAAATATATATATGTTGTTTAAAATTGTTGACAAAGAAATAAGGGAATTTCTGATATAGCTATTTCGAGTTTCTTAACTCTCTTCAGTCAGAACTCACCCTTCTGGGATTCGAACCTGGGCAGTCTGCATGCTAAGCAGATGCTTTAACCTGTTGAGCCACAAGTTCTCTCCCGCTTTGTCAGTAGTCAGGGAGTAAGGATATGTGTCAAGTGGTTATTTTTTTTAGATTGCACCCTGTAAACCCAAATATGGGAGGAAGAAATCATTCTTTCCTTTGCTTGACACATATCCTTACTCCCTGACTACTGACAAAGCGGGAGAGAACTTGTGGCTCAACAGGTTAAAGCATCTGCTTAGCATGCAGACTGCCCAGGTTCGAATCCCAGAAGGGTGAGTTCTGACTGAAGAGAGTTAAGAAACTCGAAATAGCTATATCAGAAATTCCCTTATTTCTTTGTCAACAATTTTAAACAACATATATATATTTGTGCTTGCAGATGGCTCTGGGTTGAGCTGAAACAAGCAAAGGAAAGAATGATTTCTTCCTCCCATATTTGGGTTTACAGGGTGCAATCTAAAAAAATAAAAAAAATAACCACTTGACACATATATATATATATATATATATAGTCTTTGGAAAAAGGCAATCTCTCAAGTACCATGGTCCCAAGCCTTATCGGGCTTTAACTACCAGCCCATTGAATTGCATCAAGAACACAGTAGTAACCAATGTAGTTCATTCAGGGGTGGTGTTATGTGTACCATTTATCTGGAACCATTTATTATCCACACAGCCACATTCTACACTATCTAAAGTTTCTGAGTGATCTTCAAAGGTAGCCCCATGCAGAGCATGTTACAATACTCTAGTCTAATCTATAGGTTACAACGGCAGGCTTCTCAGTCCAAGTATGGGCGCAACTGACATATGATTCAAAAGTGTGCAAAGACTCTCCTAGCCACAGGTACAGCTGCTTTTTTAACAGGAGCTGCAAGTCCAAAAGAACCCACAGATTGTGCACCAGGTCTGTCTGGAGCAGTGAAACCCCATGAATGAAAGAACCTATCTCCAGGTGGTCCAGATATCCAGATCAACTCCATCTTGCTAAGATTGAGCATGTTTCACCCCATTCAGCCCCAGGCACTGGGATCAGGATCAGTCAAATGGCTTAGCATAGAGAAACAAAGCTGGGTGTTATCTGTGTACTGATGGTATCATGCCCCAAACTGACAAATCACCTCACCCAGAGGCCTCATGTTAAATAGAAGGGGAGAAAGAATTGAACCCCTGAGATACCCAATAAAGCAAAAAGGTCTCTCCTCTGTCAACACTGACTGGAACTGTTGCCAGAGAAAGGAAAAGAGCACAGTACAGTGTTGCCCACCTCCAATTTCCAAAACAAACCAAGAATTAGGGATGGGTGGCACTGTATTGTGCTGGCTCTCCTCCTTTCTCCAGAGCTGTGTTAACCAGCTCGTGGTCCACATTTGTTACCATGGAAAGTGTGATAGATGATTAAAAATCAAGTACATACATATTATAAGGCAGTTTTTAGGCTTGGCCCTGTGCTAACATGGAATATGGCATTATTGCCAAGGACCGAGCATTTATAGAACTTAAGGAAGAGATTGAATGATCCTTCTGAGATAGAGATATCCACCTCAGATTCCCAGAGAAGTGCCATTGTCTGGTGACAACTGATACTTGGTAAAAATTGATATTCATACATGAGCATTATCAGTTCCAGAAAAATAGTTAAGCTTCTGAAAACAGAATTGTTGAATGTTGACAGTAATTAATATGTCAGGTTATATGAATAGTGAGGAAATATATATAACAGAACAGAATATTTGAATATAAGATATTTTTACATTCTTTATATTTTTCCCATACTTTTCTCTTCAGTTAAAGAATAAGTGGACTATTTAAAAAGTGAAGTTTTTAATACCAATAATAGAATCAAAGCTCATGGTTTTCAACCCTTTCTCTTTAAAAAATTTCACAGATTGAAATAGGAGTATAGGACATTGGTGGTTTAACCCTTAGGAAGGGCATCTTAGTAGGAATGCAAGTTACAAATTCTTGCAGGCAAACACAAAATGAAGTGAAAATATAATATTAGTACAACTGGTGGTGTTCTTTGGCAGGTAGGCTCTTGATCCTAAAATATATTTTTCTCTCTGATTACAGTATTTACATATTCAGTAAACGGTATGTTGGATTTTGGAGAAGAACCAAAGAAAATTAACTCTGCACTACAGGTGAATTTTTAGATATGTATAAATATAATAGTATATTATATTTAATATGAATATATACATTAATAAATAAAATATACATATATGTGTTAATAAATGATAATTTGCAGAATAAGCTTTCTGCTCCCCAAATATTATTTTTTAAAATAAAACTTGGAATTGGACATGCATATATTGTTTCTATAGCTCCATTCCCAGACCTCTGAATCACAGGATTATAGGAAGGTAAATAATAATAATTATAATTATAATAATTCAGCTGAATATAGCTGCCTGCTAAGAATTTCTAGTTCTGTGAAGCTTTCAGGCAAATAGGTTTACAATTTCATTGCAAAACTTTTTCATTAATTTGGGATGAGAGATGGGGGGAAATGGTCAGAGCAAAATGTATATTTCAATCATTTTGTCTTAAAGCTTACCATTTAACCAGCCAAATTAGTGGCAAAACCTTTGTCATTTTTATTGCACTTACAATGGAGGAAGTTGAAGCCTCCTGCTTTTGTAAAGATGGGTTTGTCTGCATCTGTTCATTATTTTAATATCTACTATTAGACTGCACATCAGTGAGAACAAATTTTCACAAATCCAAAGATCTCTTTATCTTTTATCTTTGGCATTTGTCAAACGCAGCATTCATTACAACTTAAATAATTTACTTGGACTTTCTTTACTTGGACTTTTATAATAAAACTATTATATAGATAATAGTTCCACATTCAATTCAAGATATAGCCAAGATATAGCCAAATCTATGAACTGAATGGTTTAAAACATCTGCATTATGTAGAAATAGAGAAAGATTTTGTTCAGCATACAGTTTTCAATAAACTGTCTAATTTTCTCTTTCTGTACTAGCATGCAGAAAAATTGTTCCGTTTTTTTACTGCCCAGATCTGTACATATATTTCTTTGCTGGTAAATGCATGTATTAAGGAAAAGTATTCAGGAAAATACATATTTTAGAAAATGTATATTATATTTTGACACAGGTCTGGAAATAAATATGAATTTTCATTTTTAGATCACTATTTATGCAGAGAACTAATATGGACAGAAATAGACATAAATACATATTTGGTGTGGAATGGTTCCAGTTCCCAATGATTGAATGAGAACAACCATAAAAAGCCTTTTCTCCCTTCTTAATATACTGAGATCTAGAAAGCTTGAGAGAAAATAGAAATTGATTTGTGTATAAAGCCAGTTCTGATACTGAAAAAATGTCTAAATTCTGTATATAATCAAAAGCAATTTCTTTCCAAATTCTCCATTTATCTTCCTAGATCACTCTTTTGTATATGTCTTGTTTAGTGGATTTGGGATTGTATCAGTTCAGTAGATAATACAAATCTGTTGTACTATCTATAATATTAGCTTCTCAAACAGTTTACTAGAGTTGTTATTCATTGCTAAATATCCCTTCTCCAGCTTTTTAAATTTTATTTCAAAATAAGTTTAGACCCTGTCAGATACATTTCACCATTTATGTTCTACTCTGAGTTAAGAACAAAGAATAAAATCAGACCAAAATGGAGCCATTGGTCATGGGTACTCAACAAACCAAATATATTTCAAAATACCACCTCAATGTCTAAGGAAAAGTAACTATGATTTCCAATATGAAGTTTTTGCAAAACTAGTAGTAATCTATTTTCCTCTTCTTTGCTCCCTCTCTTCTATAATCAAGGGATCTCTTAATAAAGATACAGTTCAGATGAATACCTATGTTGCCTTGTACAAATTTGTACCACAGGAGCACGAAGATTTGGAAATGAGGTAATGCTAGTATACCCTGTATATTCCGTCTATGCATATTTTTATTTGTTTAATATACATATCTATACATTACATTATCTACATCAGTGGTTCTCAACCTTTTTAATGCTGCGACCCCCAACTGGGCGTAAGTCAAGGACTATTTTCCTGCTCAGGAGCACTGCGCATGCGTGTTGCCGCCCCCTGCACCAGCCGAGGTGTATCTGGCAAGAGGCAGCGACGGCGCAGGGCAACCACCGGCTGGGCCACCAGCTGGCCCAGCCCAAGGGAGGTAAGGCACCCGCCGGGGCCCACGCGTGCCAGCAACCCTCCCTGCGCCCACCGGCCTCCCACCTCCCACCCCTGGCCCTCTTTTACTTACATTTTTAGTAGTTGCTCAGCAGGGACGGGTGGAAACTTCCAGACAGCTCACCTTCGCTGCAGACAACTTGCAGCACCGTTTGCAGACTGGGACTTTTGGCAGGCTCAGGAGGGCAGAGACAGCCTGGACAATTCCTATTGGCTTTTGAAAGCCAATAGAACTAGACTCTATTCAAGAGAGTCTATTCTATTGGCTTTCAAAAGCCAATAGAATAAGAGGGAGTAGCACAGCTAAAGAAAAGGGGGAAAAATGGTGGACTGCGTTGTTTGGCGACCCCCGTGAAATGGTCGTTCGACCCCAATTGGGGTCGTGACCCACAGGTTGAGAACCACTGGTCTACATTATCTAAGCTTTAAAAAATGTGAATTGGGGGCACTGAAGACTGCATTTAGTTGTGATTGGCTTGTTTTGCTAGTTTTAATCCCATCAACATTGTATCACCTAAATATTACAGATAATTTTGTATAATTCTACAGTGTAGTCTGATGGATGAATAAATGACAGAATGTACTGGTGCTTTGTATATTAATGGAGACATATAAACTAATTTCAATATTTCTGTTTTTTTAATCATAGACCAGGAGATAGAATTACACTACTGGAGGATTCAAATGAAGATTGGTGGAAGGTACAATCAAAATAGCTTCAATAGTGTTGAAAATGGGAAAAAGTGAATATTGTATTATACTTTTTTGGTCAATACATGAGTATAAATCCATTTGTAACCCAATACTCTATTGTAGAACTATATTTTTTCTAGCATAGTTCTTTGGTTAGCTACTCTTTTTCATAATGAGAAAATACAGAAATGTTCCTTCTGTTTCAGACTAAAATCCAAGAGATAAAGCAGGGGAATGCAAACAAACCATCAAATTATCTGGTTATCTACATTAGAAATTGTCATCAATTATGGAACCAACCAAGTGCTCTCCAACTATATTGGATTATAGCTTCCACTATCCTCAACCAGCATGCAAACCACTTGCTGAATATTGATGAAGGGAATTGTAATCTGCCATACTTGGAGAGCCAATGTTGGGGAAGATGGGTTAGAGCAACTGGCCAAGGCTAGAATGATTAAATTTCAAATTCCTCTGAATTTTGATGAAATTCAGTGGGTGATTGTAGACTCTGTGGGAACTGTTTTACAAAGCTAGCTATCCCAGTAGCTGAAAGGAAAGCAGAACAAATCACCTTGACTGAAAAATAACATATACAAAATACGAACTTTAATACTATGTAATGATTGTCTTGTCACCATGTCTCTTCACAGGGAAAAATAGAAGATCGGACTGGTTTTTTTCCTGCTAATTTTGTTCAAAGATTACAAGATGAAAAAGTTTTCAAATGTATCAGAACATTTATTGGATGCAAGGAACAAGGACAGATAACTCTAAAAGAAAACCAAGTAAGTAAACTTAGAACTCTTTTCTCTATTTTAAAATTTTAAGGACCCAACTTAACCATCCCATGAAATTCCATGGTTCATGACTCCCCCACCCAAATTATGAAGATTGGAGATTCAAACCCATGGATAAAATAGTTAACACAATTAATACAAAGCTGATCAGGAAAGGGCAAAAGTTGCTCATGCTTACTGAAAAAGAGATTATTAATACGTGTCCCAATGCGTATAGGAGACTTTGTTTGCTATTTTTATAAACATAGAAATATATTTAAATCAAAGGATTACTGCTGATATCCGAATTAATAGAAATAAGTTGTGAAATGTAAAATTCTTATCTGCAACAGTGGGATGAAAAAAGTACATTAGTTTTTTATTTTTATTTTTATTTTATTTTTAGTTTTTATTTATCCCAATAATCAAGCTAAAGCAACTTTATTGGACAATGCTATTAGAGAATATAGTAATGGATAGTCATAGTCATTTGTAATGGAAATAAGTGGGCAATGTTCACCAATTATACAGTATATTTCTTTGTGACAGTACAAAATAGCTATGAAAGAACAGGGCTAAAAATTCAGTGGCAAATGAAGCATACAGAAAATGAAGAGTGAAAAAAATCTGTTTTACATCAGATTACGCCTTTGGTCATTTAGTTTAATCATAGATACATACATGTTGCTCTTTTTGTTAATTGCGAAGTCATGTCCGACCCATCGTGACCCCATGGATAACATTCCTCCAGGTCTTCCTGTCCTCTACCATCTTCTGGGGTCCATTTCACGCCTACTGCTTCAGTGACTCCATCCAGCCACCTCATTCTCTGTTGTCCCATTCTTCTATTGCCCTCAATCTTTCCCAGTATTAGGCCCTTCTCCAGTAAGTCCTTCCTTCTCATTAGGTGGCCAAAGTATTTGAGTTTCAACTTAAGGATCTGGCCTTCTAAAAAGCAGTCAGGGTTGATCTCTTCTAGGACTGACCGGTTTGAACGCCTTGAAGTCCAAGGGACTCACATGAGTCTTCTCCAGCACCATAGTTCAAAGGCCTCAATTCTTTGTCGCTCAGCCTTTCTTATGGTCCAACTTTCACATCCATACATTGCAACTGGGAAAACCATGGCCTTGACTATACGCACTTTTGTTGGCAGGGTGATGTCTCTACTTTTTAGTATGCTGTTAGATTTGTCATAGCTTTCCTCCCCAGGAGTAAGCATCTTTTAATTTCTTGGCTGCAGTCCCCATCTGAGGTGATCTTGGAGCCCAGGAAAATAAAATCTGTCACTACCTCCATTTCTTCCCCATCTATTTGCCAGGAATTGAGACGGCTGGATGCCATGATTTTGGTTTTCTTAATGTTGAGTTTCAAGCCAACTTTTGCACTCTCCTTCTTCACCCGCATGAAGAGGCTCTTAGTGCCTCTTCACTTTCTGCCATTAGAGTGGTATCATCTGCATATCTTAGGTTGTTGGTATTTCTTCCGACAATCTTAATTCCAACTTTTGATTCATCTAGCCCTGCCTTTGTCATGATGTGCTCTGCATATAAGTTAAATAGGCAGCCTTGCCGGACTCCTTTCCCAATTTTGAACCAATCAGTGGTTCTGTGTCCAGTTCTCACTGTTGCTTCTTGACCCACATATAGATTTCTCAAGAGACAGATAAGATAGTCTGGTACTCCCATCTCTTTAAGAACGTGCCACAATTTGTTGTGATCCACACAATCAAAGGCTTTAGCATAGTCAATAAAGCGGAAGTAGATGTTTTTCCGGAATTCCCTAGCTTTCTCCATGATCCAGCATATGTTAGCAATTTGATCTCTAGTTCCTCTGCCTCTTCGAAATCCTGCCTGTACTTCTGGTAGTTCTCGATCCACATATTGCTGGAGTCTAGCTTGTAGGATTTTAAGCATAACTTTACTAGCGTGTGAAATGAATGCAATGGTGCGATAGTTTGAACCTTCTTTGGCATTGCCTTTCTTTGGAATTGGAATGGAAACTGACCTTTTCCAATCCTGTGGCCACTGCTGAGTTTTCCAAATTTGCTGGCAAATTGAGTGTAGCACTTTTACTGCATCGTCTTTTAAAATTTTGAATAACTCAGCTGGAATACTGTCACCTCCACTAGCTTTGTTGTTGCTCAGATTTCCTAAGGCCCATTTCACTTCACATTCTAGGATGTCTGGCTCGAGGTCAGTGACCAACGCATCGTGGTTATCTGGGACATTAAGCTCATTCTTGTATAGTTCTTCTGTGTAGTTTTGCCACCTCTTCTTAATCTCTTCTGCCTCTGTTAGGTCCCTGCCATTTTGGTCCTTTATCATGCCCATCTTTGCATGAAACGTTCCCTTCATATCTCCAATTTTCTTGAAGAGATCTCTGGTCCTCCCTATTCTGTTGTTTTCTTCTATTTTTTTTGCACTGTTCATTTAAAAAGGTATTCTTATCTCTTCTAGCTATTCTCTGGAATTCTGCATTCAATTCGGTGTATCTTTCTCCTTTTCCTTTCACTTTCCTTCTTTCCTCAGCTATTTGCAAAGCTTCCTCAGACAGCCATTTTGCTTTCTTGCATTTCTTTTCTTTGGGATGGTTTTAGTTGCTACCTCTTGTACAATGTTGCGAACCTCCGTCCATAGTTCTTCAGGCACTCTATCTATCAGATCTAATTCCTTAAATCTATTTATCACCTCTACTGTATATTCATCAGGAATATGATTTAATTCATACCTGAGTGGTCTAATGCTTTTTCCTACTTTCTTCAATTTAAGCCTAAATTTTTGCTCATAATCTGGTCTTGTTTTTACTGACTGTATAGAGCTTCTCCATCTTTGGCTGCAGAGCGCATAGTCAATCTGATTTCTGTGTTGACCGTCTGGTGATGTCCATGTGTAGGGCCGTCTCTTGAGTTGTTGGAAAAGAGTGTTTGTTATGACCATCGTATTCTCTTGACAAAATTCTATCATCCTGTGCCCTGCTTCATTGTGTACTCCAAGGCCAAACTTGCCTGTTATTCCGGTTATCTTTTGGCTTCCTACTTTAGCATTCCAATCCCCCAAGATGATAAGGACATCATTTTTTGGTGTTAATTCTATAAGGTGCTGTAAGGCTTCATAGAAGCAGTCAATTTCATCCTCTTCAGCACCAGTGGTTGGGGCATAGATTTGGACTACTGTGATATTGAATGGTTTGCCTTGGATTTGAACTGAGATGATTCTGTCATTTTGGGGATTATATCCCAGTATTGCTTTTCCTATTCTTTTATTGACTATGAAGGCTACTCCATTTCTTCTGAGTGATTCTTACCCACAGTAGTATAACTGATGGTCATCTGAGTTAAATTCACCCATTCCTGTCCATTTTAATTCGCTGATTCCTAAGATATCAATGTCCAGTCTTGTCATCTCTTGTTTGACTATGTGTAGCTTGCCTTGATTCATGGATCTTACATTCCAGGTTCCTATGGAGAAAAGATCTTTACAGCATCAGATTTTGCTTTCACCACCAGTTACATCCACTTTCGGCTTTGGCCCAGTCGCTTCATTCTTTCTGGCGCTACTAGTACTAGCCCTCTCCTCTTCCCCAGTAGCATATTGGACACCTTCTGATCTGAGGGGCTCATTTTCCAGCATCATATCTTTTTGCCTTTTGATACTGTCCATGGGGTTTTCATGGCAAAGATACTGGAGTGGTTTGCCATTTCCTTCTCCAGTGGATCACATTTTGTCAGAACACTCTGCTATGACCTGTCCATCTTGGGTGGCCCTGCATGGTATAGCTTATAGCTTTGTTGAGTTACACAAGCCCCTTCGCCATGACAAGGCAGTAATCCATACATACATACACCATCATTTTAGCCATTGTCTATCTCCACTGCAGGGTGAAGGCCTCTTCCATACGTTTCCAACCTATACAGTCCTGAACTTTCTTTTGCCAATTGGATCTGCTTACACACACACACACACACACACACACACACACACACACACTTTGATTAAGATGCTGTCTGACTCTGAAATGATTCTAGGCAGCTCACAACATAGCAAACAAAATAGAAGCACAATGTACAACAGATAAATTGGATCCTGCTCCTCAATATAAAACACATACTAAAAAATACATCCAAGAAGAGTTTCTATCCACCCTAATCCAGGCCTGGGAGAACAGCCTAGTCTTCAGAGCCCTCTGGAATGTCAGTAGGGTGGGAGCTTCACAGATTTCAGGAAGAATCTGACTCCAGAGGGCAAGCATCTCAGCATAGAAATATTGATGTTGCTGCCTGACTTTCTGACTCCCCACAATCCATTTGCACTTTTTGTTCCCTCCCAAGCCAAAGCACCATTCACCAATTACCTCGCTCACCCTACACAGCATAATCCTGTGTGTATCTAAATTTCCAATATGAAGTTACATTCCTTTTTCTTGATAAGGATGCTTTAAAAATTAGTAGTCCTATCTCAGGCCTACATTTTGACATATTCATATTAATGAGAGTTTGCATATACTGGTTAAGGCATGAATATACAAATGTGCTTGTCATGGGAACTAAAAACGTTTTTACGCATCATGTTTTATCAACAGGAACACTGTATAATGTTATTCAGAAGGGCAGAGGTATTTTTAGTGCCCTTACGTATGCCAAGTCTCTTGCCCAGACAGTGAGGCAATTTGTGTTTATATGGCTTTGTATCTTTTTTTTCCTTCAAGTTGCTTATAATGCTTGTGAAGAAGCCGAGTTTCAAGCGAAATGAAAATAGTACATGTTATTTTTCTGGTCTGAGAGGGAATTAGGAAGCAGTTATCACATAACTCCCCTTGAAAATGTTATTACAATTAAAGGATACATAGCCTATACAAATAATGTAGCCACAAACAGAGATCCATATTGGGCTGGATTTTTACAATATAATACTAGGCAAGAGAAAGTACCAGGTGCAAAGGATGGGAAGTCTAGAAAATAGTTCAGAAAAAAGCCATTTTCTCTGAAAGACTGACAGGGTTAAGATAGCTGGTCAGCCACTCACAAATTGTAGTTGTATAATGTAATGTTTGTATATCTACTTAATCCTGGTAATTAGAAGGCTGGTCTCAATAAATACCCAGATTTGTAAAATTCTATTCCTCTAATTACTTTAGTTCTCCCTTTCCCTAGACTGTGCTGCCTCATCGTAGCAGTGGGGAATCCACTACTTATCCTGGAAGGGATGAGTGGGGATGTTGGAAATATATGCCAAGAGTGCATAACCTCAACTGTAAAATAAGTAGGCATCTATATTTGACTGCAGAAATATAAGAAGACAGTATAAAATTATTGACAATATAGTGCCAGATTATAGGCCTCTTAGGTCAGATTGCTTTCAACATGCTACTCAGGAAGCTGTACGGATCATCAGGTATTAACATGTTTCGAAAATGGGTAGTTTAAACTCTACAGGTTTTTAATTGCTCACGTTGCCATTCAGAAAAAGAAAATCTGAAGCTGCAAAGACAATAATTCCAGTGGAAACATTTAACACAAACTGGTATACTAAAGGATGCCACTGGGCAGATAGTTACTAATGTAAAGATCAAATGAAGATGAATTTGTGCATTAGAAATACCAATACCCAGTGCTTTTTTGTAAAAAAAAAAAAAAAAAGTGCCGGAACTCACACACGTCCTACAACCAGCCTTGTCTACCCTACAAGGTTCCATCCAAAAAAGGTACCAGAACTCTGTTCTGGGCGTTCTATGACAAAAAAAGCCCTGCCAATGCCCAAGGTAACTTAGAAGATATTCTCCACCTATAATAACCTGTAATGCTAGAATATCAGCACTCTAGTCAATATAAGTCAGAACAATGATACAGTCATAAAGCATAATATCACATGACATGTTGCTTAGCAACATCAATTCTGGCAATCTCTTGCCATCATTAACTGAATTCTAGCAGTTGTTAGGCAAGAACCCACCTTAATCCAAGCTGTTCCAATTCAAACTCTCCCATCCCCAAGTCTCAGGTAAATTAAGTGACTGCCTCCTCTTGAACTCCTCCTATCTCCACCTAAACCTCTGCCCTTTTAACTGTCCTGCAAAGTGGCATTCCTCAGCAATGGTGTCACTGAGATTGAAGTATAGGCTCAGGCCTTCAGCTATTTCAGCCAGCTGCCACCATTTCCAGGACTCTACTTCAACCCCAGCACCACTGGGGCCACCACCACTACCACCACTGAGATTTGCCGCCTCAATCCCCATGTTGCAGCCAGTCACCCCAGCACTGCAGTGCAAAGACTCAGAAATCCCCACCTCCCTGTACTCTGCTGGCACTGCCACATCCAGCTTCATCTTCTCCCATTGCTGACAAGGAGTATTCAGCCTGGCCAATGCAAAACTGGTGCTGGCCATGTCAGGCCTTCCTCCTGAGACTGAACATGCTAATCACATGATACTTTGGGTGGCTTCTGAAGCCTTTTGAAATCTCATGAGAAGGTCATACCTGTCTTTCTCCAAATAATGCATTCTATTCTCCAAATCATTGGCAGCCTTCTCACCATACTTTTGCAGATCTTCTAAATTATCAAAAGAAGGCTGTGGACGATTTGGAGAAAGGTGAGCACAATCTTCTCATGAGATTTTGAGAAATCTTCGAAAACATTGCAAGGCAACCTGCAATTTGTAGAATGGTCCCTATAGCCTTGAGAAGAAGTCTTTACATGGCTAGCACCAGCCTTGCATAAGGGGCTGAAGAAGAAGCCAAAGAGCAGCAGCAGCTGGCTGACCCTGTTGAAGGCCCAGGGCCTTTGCTTTAGCCCATTGCTGCCAATTCTGTTGGGCAGAATTGCCAAAAGGGCAGAGATGAAGCAAAGATGGGCAGTTGGGGGATACTGAAATGTCCCTGCAGTCATAAGTACAGGCAGGCTGCCTGAAAACTGATCATGTGAGGAGGCAGTCACTTAATCATGTGACTATGGAGGACTGCAATATGATAAATGGGGACCGAGAGTATGTACCATTTATTTAATGCTGCTGTAACCTTGAATGGTCACTGGATGCTGTTCACCAAGGACTACTTAATAGTTATCTCAAACACAATAACCAAGTAGGAGAACTGTCACAATCTTAAAAGAAAAATTTGGTCATCAGTAGAGCTACTTCAGATTATTCCTTGATGTGATGCTCAGAACCTTAAAGATCTTGTCAGATTTCTATTTAAACTGATTTAGATGATAGGCTAATCTTGCCTTTATTGAATGATAGATAAATCTGAACATCCACATCACAGATTTTGCCCACATGCAGACATATTGTTCATAAGGGAGTAATTCATCTGTTCTCATAATTCAGTGGGGACGAACCTATTGCATGCATGCCAGAGCATTCTTTCTGGGCACGCACGTCGTCGCCCCAGCACAGAGTTTGCCAGATTAGCTTCCACTTTCACTTTTCCTGTTTCCAGTCTTGCCCTCCTTTAGCAGTAGTGAGGCCTGTGGGGCAATGGCGGCTATACGGGGCCTCCATATTTCAGTGAAGGCGACTGAGCTGGAGCCCATGGAGGTGGAAGAAGGTGAGCTGTTTCTTCAGACTGGAGCCCCCGCTACCCCCTCGCCTGTGCTGTGGCATCAGCAGAGGAACTAGCCTTATCGGTGGGGCACTCACTGCTGGTATCCTGCTGCAGCCATGATGCATTGCTGAAATTGGCCACAGCACCAGTGGGGCAGCGTGAGAGGCTGCACCAGGATACCGGGAAGTGGGTGCATGGGTCCGATCTCCCTTTCCCCACCAGCTTCCCCTCATGGAAGCGGCACTGGCAGCTGCCCCCCAACCCAGCCTGTTTCCTTGGCTCTGTTACAGGCAGCAGTTCCCTCAAGTGGTGTTCTACACAGCCAGTCAGTGTATCCGCTTTCACTTTTGCTGTTTCCAGTCTTGCCCTCCTTTGATGGTAGTGGGGCCTGTGGGGTGATGGTGGCTGTATGGGGCCTCCATATTTCTGTTAAGGCGACCGAGCCAGAGTTTGCTGAGGGAGCTGCTGCTGCTAATGAAGCTGAGAAAATGGGCTATGTTGGGGTGCAGCTGGCCATGCTGCTGCCACAAGATTAAACCCGTGGGGAAAGGGGGATCAGACCCATTCACCCCACTTCCTGGTATCCTTCCGCAGCCTTGATGCGGCAGTGTTGCCAAAATCGGCCGCAGCACCAGTAGGGCAGCGTAAGAGGCTGCAGCAGGATAATGGGAAGTGGGTGCATGGGTCCAATCCCCTTTCGCCTCATGGCAGCAGTACTGGCAGCTCCCCCACCCCACCCAGCCTGTTTCCCTGGCTCCGCCCCAGCAGATGGAGATGACGGCGAGGGGCTGGGTGGGGTGCGCGGGATGATGCAGAGCGGCAGCTATGAAGGGGGTATGCACACCTGCCACCACCCCCACCAGTGTGAAGATGGGTGGCACAGCTTTGCTTCCAGAGCACCGCCGCTGCCACTTCCTGTCCAGCATGCCGCATAATAAAGCAGGCAGAACCACAACCATCCCTCTCTTTAACCAGCCATCCGCTAATTCACTGAGATCCCACGTGGCTGGATGCATCCCGGCATGGTTGATTTCCCTTCTCCCTGTCCTGTCCCTCTTGGCTTCACATGCTCTCCTTTTCCTTGGCACGACCCACTGCATTGCCTCCTCAGCTGTTGGCCAGCCATTCAGCTCAGAGGTGACTTCTCTGAATTGCTGGAGGCGGGTGAGGTGGAGCTGCTTTTTGCTTTCTCCTCAGGATGACTTCAGCAGATGCTCCCTCACCTATCCTCTTCCCTTTCATTCCGCTTCCCAGCCTTCTTCGCGGCTCTGCCCACATAGCCACTGAAGCAGCAGGTGGAGTGCCTTTGCTGCTGCAGAACTGGAGAGATTGCCCCACCTACCACTGCCAAGATGGCCTCGCTTCCCAAACCATTTCTTTTCTGACTTTCTTTCTTCATCATGCGCCTCCCCCTCCCCTACTCCACCTGTTGCTGGAGGGCTGGCTCAGTATTTACAGCAGACTGCGGAGCCTCAGAATGCACCGGCCCCCATGTGCTCACTGAGCTCTGTGTGCAGGGGGGCCTGCCTTGCCTTGCCCCGCAGCAATGGCAGCCCCACCCTGCATCCTGCCTCACCTCACCCTCTGGAGACCCCCTGGATCTCCCCTAACCCTGTCCGGCCCCCACAGGCATCCCTCCCCACAAGCAACATTGAGATGGTCACACCCACCCAGTCTGCCGTAACCACCACAGCCATACCTACCCAGTGGGCCACGCCTATCCAGCAATAAATAAGTGGCTTTTGAGTTGCAGTTTGGGCACACGGTCTCTGAAAGGTTTGCCATCACTGTCATAACTGTTCATAATGTGCAGGATTTCAGAAGCTAGAAATACTAATCTGAGAAGCTTTGCCCTTGGTACACATACTTTTTTGTTGACACACTGTCACCTCTGGTCACATAGGCTTTTCTGCTAGTTGAGCATTATACAACCCAATAAAATAAGTTTGTCAGAGACAACAGTGGAATTAGGACATATGAGCAGTTCTACCTATTCGTGTTGCTGTCCATGTAATAGGCATAACTGCAGGATAAAACCAATGAGTGATACCTCTGTCATAGCATTCCTAATTAAGTCAATGTAGTTTTTGTTTAACTATTAGTGGACTCCAGAAGGAAATTAATTATGGGATAAAAAGAAAAGGAACACCTTAATAACAAAACTTAACTTCCAGACTAATTTAAATTTCACTCACAAATTGCATAGTTTTTAGGGCAAGAGTTCTCAGTCCAGCAGTGATCACTTCACAAAGGTCATCTAGTATATTTTATTGCTACTTTTATTACAAATTACTTAGAAATGAGACACAGAAAACATTACACATATCTATTTAATAAATAAATATGACTATGTGAATTGGAAATAAATACTTGTGTAAAAATGCCATCTGGATTCAAGTCTGAAGTGAGAATTACGTGGCTAGTGCATGCAAAGCCCAGGTAACAGTAAATATTTATTAACTCCTGGTGAGTTATAATATAATATTTAGCTAATGGGTTTTCTTTGGCTTAATGTAGGTGTCCCCAACTGCTGGTCCATGGCCCATTCAGAAATGGGCCACAGAAGTGGGTGAGCATGTGCATGTGCACAGCTCCATTTGCACTTGCGGGTGGGCGCACTCACATATGAAGCTCCATTTGTGCTTGTGGTCGCTGTGTGCACCTGCCGCTTGCATGGAACCATCCCCTCTCCCCTCCCACAGCCAGTTCACCAGGCTGGAAAGATTGGAGACCACTGGCTTAATGGATGACAAATTGGGCAAGTCTGCCTGGAGAAGGGGCGTTGTCTTACCTGAACGCCTTTTCTCAGCATGAAGATGTAGCATCCACCGGTGGGTAATCTCAGCCTTCCTGCTCAGTTTAGACTAAGACCAAACTTTAGCCACGCCTCCTTTGGGCGGTCCTTTTCCCAGTTTTGATGAGGCGAAGTTTCATAAGGTCTTGACACAATGACTCCTCCTGTAAATACACCTGCCTAGACTGACTGTAAAGGATGGGTGTGGATGCTACATCTTCATGCTGAGAAAAGGCGTTCAGGTAAGACAACGCCCCTTCTCCAGCATGATAGATGTAGCATCCACCAGTGGGACATACCATAGTCACCCATGTCCCTGCCGGGAGGGAAAGTCTAGGCTTGTGATTCATATGTAGAAACTACTTGCTGCAACACCCTCCTGCCAAAGGAAGCATCTGCCGCAGCTAACTTATCAAATTTATAATGCCTTATAAATGAAGAGGGGGAAGACCAGATGGCTGCCCTACAAATCTCCTCAACAGAAGTCTGGGTTGATCAGGTCGCAGAAGTGGCCGCGCTACGCCTAGAATGAGCGGTAATGTTGGCAGGAACCAGAAGAGACTGAACTTTATATGCATGAGAGATGCACGCCCTGATCCATCTTCCAATGGTCGAAGATGACACCTTCAGACCCATGGAAGAAGGTTGGAAGGACACGAACAATGCCTCTGTCTTACGAAATGTGAAGTTCGTTTGACGTAGTGGTGTAAAGCCCTGTGCACGTCTAAAGTGTGCCACAATTTCTCCAGGCGATGTGAGGGATGCGGACAAAAGTCCAGAAGGACCAGATCCTGAGACCTATGGAACCAGGTATTGATTTTCGGAATGAAAGAAGGATCCAGCTTGAGGACCATTCTGTCATCCAGAAACATACATAGGTCACTCCTGACCGAGAGAGCGGCCAGCTCCGAAATACGCCTTGCCGATGTGATGGCTACTAAAAAGGCTACCTTTAAGGAAAGGAAGTGAAGAGAACAAGATCTGATGGGTTCAAACGGTGAGCCTGTCAGTACCTGCAATATCTTTGGCAAGTCCCACATGGGATATCTGTGTATCACAGGAGGGCCGATGTTGACGGCCCCCTTAAGGAAAGCAGAAACTGTCGGGTGTTGTGACAACTGAACCTGATTTTCACATGTAAGCACCGTAGACAAGGCCGCAACCTGTCTACGAATGGTATTATGAGACAGGCCCTTGTTCAGACCTTCCAAAAGATATTCCAAAATGATAGGAATAGTAACTGCCAGGGGATCTAATTTCCATGTCGCACACCACATGCAGAAATGCTTCCACGTGGCGTCATAAATTCTATTGGTTGAAGGTCGCCTGGAGGCTTGAATTACTGCAATCACTCCAGAAGAATAGGACTGTCTGAACAAACTTTCCCGCTCAAGTGCCAAGCAGCTAGTTGAAGCCACTGGGGATCTGGGTGCTGAAGTTGACCCTGAATGAAACACGGTCTGAGGGGATCTTCCACGGTGGGGAGATCGACAGATCCATGAGGTCGGCAAACCACGGTCACTTTGGCCAGTGTGGGACCAGTAAGATTAGTTCTGCTTGTTCTAGGAGAAGTTTCCGAATGACCGCTGGGATCAGAGGGAACGGAGGAAATGCATAAAGCAGTTCCAAGGGCCACATGCTGCAAAGAGCGTCCGTTCCCTACGCCCCCCGCGACGGGAACCTCGTGAAGAACCTGGGCAGCTGAGCGTTTGCTGGTGAAGCAAACAGATCCACCTGAGGATGTCCGAATGTCTCCGATATTTCCCTGAACAGGGCTGGATCTAATTGCCACTCTGAGTGGTCTACCTTTTTCCTGCTCAGTGAATCGGCCTGGCGATTCGCCTCCCTGGATATGTGTTCTGTGGTGATGGACTCCAGATTGGACTCTGCCCATAGACCCAGGGCCAGCCCTTCCTGCATGAGGGCCCACAATCTGGTTCCTCCCTGTTTGTTGACATGGGCCTTGGCTGCGACATTGTCCGTCATTATTAGGACAGGTTTCCTCTTGACTACCTCTGAGAACCGGCGCAGAGCCAGGTGAACTGCCCTGAGCTCTAGCCAATTGATGTTGTGCGCTAGATCGGCCTGGGACCATTGTCCCTGAGCTATGTGAACCTGTATGTGAGCACCCCATCCAAAGAGGCTGGCATCCGTGGTCAGCACGAGCCTGTGAGGCTCCTTGAAAAGAAACCCCTTGTTCATAGCTGACGACGCCTACCAGTGGAGGGACCGTAGTGTGTGATACGGAACCTTTACCTTCCGTGAGGATGCACTCGCGTTCCACTTCTGGAAGGGAAGCAGGAACCACTGAAGAAGTCTGGAATGTAGTCTGGCCTACGGCACTATTCCCAGACAAGAGACCATCTTGCCCAGTAGCTGGGACAGCTGGACCAGTGGAACTACTCTGTCCCTCTGAATCTTGTGTACTAGAGATCTGATGTTGTCCTTGTGCTCCTGGGAGAGATAAACCCTGCACAGATTGGAATCTATGACCGCTCCCAAATGTAGGATCCGAGTAGTCAGAGTGGTGTGGCTCTTTTTGAAATTCACAGAGAACCCGTGTCTCTGGAGTGTATCTATTGTGATCTGTAGGTCTGTTTGAGCGCAGCGGAATGGCCTGGACTGGATGATCATATCGTCCACGTAGCATTGTACTCATACCAGCTTCAACCTGAGATGGGCCACTAATACCGCTAATATTTTTGTGAACACCCGTGGAGCCGACGAGACGCCAAAGGGAGGGGCCCTATACTGGTAATGTTGACGTGCATGGCAAAATCTGAGGAATTTGCAGTGATGGAGTCGGATGGGCACATGAAGATAGGCCTCTGTCAAATCTATGGAAGAGAGGAAATCTCCCTTCCTGATGCTGGCCAGAATGGACCTGAGGGACTGCATCTTGAACCTCCTGTAGGTGAGGTAGTAGTTTAGTCCCTTCAGATCCAAAATTGCCCTCCAACCCCCCGAGGCCTTGGAAACCACAAAGAGAATGGAGTAAAACCCCTTTCCCCTTTGTTCCAGAGGAACTGGTTCTATGGCCTCTATTTCTAGCAAGTGTGATATGGCCGTGGATACTAACTCGGCCTTGCTTGCGTGTCTTGAAGATGGACACTGAATGAAGCAGTCTGGAGGAATGGAACTGAGTTCTAGGGCTAGGCCAAATTTTATGGTCTCCCTTACCCAGGTATCATTGGTGGTGACCTCCCAAACGTCGCTGAACAGAGCTAAGCGACCGCCTATGGGAGGGTCTTATTTGGCGTCACTTAGACTTTCTGTATGGGTGGCCCCCAGTCCCATGGAAGGGATGCTTGAACTGAAAATGGCCCCTGGTTCCTGAACTTTGGCGGTCCTGTGGACGATCTTGTCTGGGCGAGAAGGATCAGGAACTCCTGGGCCAATCCCAGGACTGCCCTGCTCGAAAGGGCTGTCTCCATTCCAAGGAACTACCTGCGCGAAAGTATTGTCTGCAAAATTCCTGTTGGAGTCTCTTATCTACCTTCTTGGAGGAGTGAGCCAAGGTCTTACACTTGTCCTTCCCCTCTATGAGGTACGGTTCCAAAACCGGACCGAACAGCTGAGTACCACTGTAGGTGGATGTAGCCAGACACCACCTCGACTTTAGGTCGGCCTTCCACTGTTTGAGCCACAAGAACCTGTGAGAAGCTACCGTGACTGCAATGGATCTAGTGGAATACTTAGTTGAATTTAAAGATGCATCTGCCATGTATTCTGCTGCAGCGACCAGTTTACCTAAGGTCTGCTGTGTACGTACCTGATCCGGGGCAATAAGAGCCTGTAACTCACGGAGCCACATAATGGAAGTCCTTGCGAAGAAGGACAAGGATGTCAACGCTCTGATAGCCCAGGCCGAAGCCTGGTGAGCTCTACGGAGAGAGAACTCGAACCTCTTGTCCTCCGCTTTGAGATTCTCCGCCATATCTCCAGGAACCGTGGATGCGGAGAACAGTGAAGTTAAAGGAGCATCTACAGTAGGAACCTCAAGGAGGGAAGAAAATGTGGATGAAACATTGAAAAGCTTCTATTCCGTGCTGTTTGGTGGAGGAAGAGTGGCCAAAGAAACCTACTGTTGCTTCACTATAGTGCGGAAAACCACCGGGCAAGGAACCTGTTTTTCCTCCACAATCTGTACTGCAAACAGCAGATTAGACTCCTGTGCAGCTGAGGTGGATGGTTTAGGCTCCTGTTCGGTCCCTAATTTGGCCGTGGTACAGGCCTTTAACGATAGTGACCTAAACAAGGAAGAATCAAAGAGACTCGACATAGGAGGATCAGGAGCCACCTCCTCATCCTCTGACATTTGGATGTCAGCAGCCTCCAAGTCTACAGACTCTGCTTCACCTAACTGAGAGGAAGTCTCAGAAATACCCGAACCCACTGACTGAGCATGGCCAGTGTGACCTATAGGCAAAAGTGGAGGAGGAGGTGGAATCTGCAAGGCCCTTTGATTCATGGAAGATGCCATGAATTGATCAAAGGCCTGTTGCATAAATGACTGAAACTGTTGTGCCCATAAGATTTGTTCTGCAGAACCCACACTAGCTGTGGAAGCTTCAGGTGCCTGTGGAGAAATGGTAGCAGAAGAAACAGAAGGGATAGGAGGGGGAGGAGGAGGAATGGGAAGAATAGAAGGGGGAGGGAGGCCAACCTGTTCAGTTCCCCCTTGAGGAGACCAAGCTCTTGGGGCCTGGAAAGATGGCATTAATGGAGGCTCAAATGGTGAGATGTCCAACGAAGCAGGGGGAACCACTTCAGTTTCGCTGGACCTGAGCCTTTGGGCTTTGGAGAATTCTATCTCCAGTGCCTGATGCCTCCTTGAGGCCTCTCTCTCAGAAGCTTTGGAGGGTTCTTTGGCAGTCAAATGCTTGGTTTTAGCTTTTTTCTTTCCCCTCGTGCTTAAATCAGAAGGTCTGCGTTTAGCTTGAGTGGGGGGAACATCAGAACACTGTGATGTCTGAGGAGTATCACCATCTGCCATAGTGCACTGAACCTTCCAGACAGGAGAAGTCCAGGAATGGGGGGAAATTACGCAGACAAAGTTGCCTGGGAGGGAGGCTTCCCACGCCCAGAACAACCGCAATGACAAACAGCCAGACAGCTCACTAGCATTGTCTGTTCAGGCCCTGCGGCACAGCATTGCGAGCTACAAGGGAACAGGCCTAAGCAAAAAACCCCTCGAAGTTATCAGAAATAGTATGTAAAAGAGAAATACTTATTTTCCTTAATTGAGGATTCGCTTCCCATTGACTTCTGTAGCAACGATAAGCAGTACATCCGAAAAAGAACCCCCCCCCCGTGCTTGAGCCTAACAAGAGACTCCTTTCATAAGACCAGGCCCGAACTAGGCCTCAATCCACATGCTCAAAATGGCGGCCGCTCTCAGTTAGTGAAAACAAAATGGTGGCCGCTAGCCTCTTGCCGCCTGAAAGAGCGAACAGACAGAGACTGAAAGGAAGATTGCACAAATATCTCCGATCTGAGGTCTAAAGAAAGGCAGGAACCTAGTAATCTTTCCCCAGATCACCTATAAGGCAATAAAGGACTGGCGGTTTGGCTGCGCAGCTCCTGCTGCGATGTGATTGAGATCGAAGCCTCGTGGCCACGAGGCAGGCAGGCAGCAGCTGGATTGGTGGCTCCAGTCTGAATCCGAGGCTGTGAAATGGAAGATTCTTCCTTCACTCCAACTCTCCGCTTTTTTAAAGAAAGCTGCCTAAATAGAAACTGCTCTCCATGCGGCCTGAATTGGGCCTCTGAGGCCAAAACAGGCCTCCCGTGAACGAAGCTCTTGAATGAGCCAAGTCCCTTCTTAACTAGCTCTACTACAAGAAAAAATTCCTTAAATCTGTTCTAAAACAAATAAAAACCTAAGTATTAAATTTGGAAAACCTTGAAATTTCGAATTAGTCTGACTTAGGAGCTACAAATTTTGTGTCCTACTGAGCTTGAGACTAAGACAAAACTGGGAAAAGGACCGCCCAAAAGAGGCGTGGCTAAAGTTTGGTCTTAGTCTAAACTGAGCAGGAAGGCTGAGATTACCCACCGGTGGATGCTACATCTATCATGCTGGAGAATGAAGCAGCTAATAGAAGGTCTTTAAAAAAAAGAAGAAAAAGAAGAAGACAGTCGAACTGAAGAGGATTTAAAGTTTAGAGAACAGGCAAGAGCCAAATCAGCTTTATTTTTAAAGAAAGGATGACAAAGGAAAGGAAAAGAATGTCAATTATATTAGCACTTTTCCTAAGTAAGAACAATAAAGCACTAAATAAAATAGTCATTTTTGTAGATAACAAATTTTATCTATAAAACATTTTATAAAAATGTTCTCTTAAATGTTGCGCTTGTGTAAATTTTACATTTTTCACCCAGATCCTCTCCCAAGTTTCCATCATAATTGGTTGTCCGAAATTTTGTCCCCACTTTATCATACAGTCCTTAACTAATTCAGTCTCAGAATCAATTTCTATCAATACATTATACAATCTTTTAATATGCTTTGGCCTTTGGTCTCTAATTTGTTTAATTAAATTTTCATCTATTTGAGATAAACCCATATTCAAATCTTTTTTCCATCTAGTCTGCAATTGTAAGTATTGAAACCAGGTAAAGGTTATTCCTTTCTCTCTTAAAATATTCAAGGACTTCAATAATAAAAGATTCCCTTCTTTAATCAGGAGTTTCTCATAAGACACCACATCTTGTGATTGTACTCTGTTTATATTCTCTATTGCGTGTCTGGGAATCGTCCAAAGAGGAATCTTATCATTTAATTTATAGTGATATTTTTTCCAAACACGCAGCAGAGCATTTCTCAATAGGTGCTCTTTGAAACTCCTATCCACCTTTTTGTCATAAACTAGATATGCATGCCAACCATATAATAAACCGTACCCTTCAATATTTAATATTCTATCATTAGTTAAATTAACCCAATCACTTATCGCTACTAAAACAGCAGCGTGATAATATAACTTAAAATTAGGCAATTTCAAACCACCTCTTTCCCTTGTATCCTGAGTAATTTTTAATTTCACCCTCAGTTTCTTGCCATTCCAGATAAATCTATTAATACCCTTCTGCCACTCCTCCAATTTCACGTCCTTTTTAAGTATAGGTAACATTTGAAAAAGAAATAAAATTTTAGGCAATACATTCATTTTAACTGCTGCTATCCTACCCAACATAGATAATTGTAATTTCTTCCATTTCTCCAATTCTATTTGTGTCTTATTCCACAAAACTTCATAATTATTTTTATACAACTTTCCATTAGAAGCTTCTATGTCAATTCCTAAATATTTAATTTTCTTAACTATCTCACATCCCGTTATTTTTTCCAATTCCTGTTTTAAATTAGTATTTAAATTTTTAACTAACATCTTTGTCTTAGATATATTTAATTTAAACCCTGATACTCTACCATAATTTTTAATTATCTCCATCAATCTCTTGGCTGATTGTATTGGTTGAGTCAATGTCACAACCAAATCATCAGCAAAAGCACGTAATCTATAATCTTGTTGTCTAATCTTTATACCTTTTAAATCATCTGCTCTTCTTATCCTATTCAATAAAACTTCTAAAGTTAAAACAAACAACAAAGGGGATAATGGACATCCCTGTCTAGTACCTTTCTCTATATTAAATGAATCTGTTAAATCATTCACAATAATCTGTCCTGTTTGTTTCTGATAAATCGCCAATATAGAGTTAATAAACTGATCCCCCATTTGCAATCAATTTTTTCAAAAACAACCAATTCAATCTATCAAATGCTTTTTCCGTGTCCAAAAACATAAGAACTGCGGGCACTTGAATATGCATCTCCAAATATTCTATTATATTAATAAGTTGTCTAACATTAGTTTTCATCTGTCTTCCTTGTAAAAAACCGGTTTGGTCTGTATGAATTATTTGTTGTAGAACTGTCATTAATCTATTAGCCATTACTTTTGCAAAAATCTTGTAATCCGTATTCAACAATGAAATAGGTCTAAAATTCTCTGGTTGAACATTATCTCTTCCCTCTTCGGGAATTAAAGAAACATAGGCTGTTTTCCATGAAGGTGGAACCTGACCACCCTTTTGTATGTTAACAAATAGTTCTCTAAGAGGTTCCACCATTTCCATTTGAAGATGCTTATAATAAATTGCCGTTAACCCATCAGTCCCAGGAGATTTTCCCATTTTCAATTGTTTAATCACTGAAATTATTTCTTCTGATGTAATCAATGCATTTAATCTATCTCTTTGTTCATTGCTGATTACCAATACATTTTCATTTTGCAAAAAAGTATCTATCTCATTCTCTTGTATCTTCTCTTCAGCGTATAACTTGGAATAAAATTCTAAAAAAGCTTTCTTAATAATTTCTTGTTGAAACACTTCCTTCCCTTTATATTCTATTTTTTCAATTATGCAGGATTTTTGTTTTTTCCTTAATATATAAGCCAATCATCTGCCAGGCTTATTAGAATTAAAAAATGTATTGTGTTTTGCATATTGTATATTCCTAGCAACTTGATCTGCCATCAACAAGTCAAATTGTTTCCGTAAAACGTTAATCCCCTCTTTAATATTTTTATCACCTGGTCTCTTTATTAATAATTGCTCTTTCTTTCTTATTTCCTCTTCTAACTCCTTCCTTTTTTCCTCTTGTTTACGTCTATACCTTTTATTCATATCAATTAAAATCCCACGCATATACGCTTTACTAGCATCCCAAACCATTTCTATTGTTGTTTCCTTATGCAAATTTAACATAAAAATTCCTTCATAACATTTTTACATTCATTCACATTTGTATCATATTTAAACAAGTTTTCATTAAGTCTCCAAGATCTTTTGGGTCTCTGTCCTTCCGTTAACTCCATCCAAACCGGATTATGATCTGATAAAACTTTAAGTAGGATTTTCACCTTCTTTAAACTAAAAAGAAAATCACTTGAAGTTAATATAAAATCAATTCTAGAAAATGACTGATGTCTATCAGAAAAGAAAGTAAATTCTTGCTCTTTACCATTTCTTTCTCTCCATATATCTATCAAGTCAAAATCATCCTTAATATCAAAAAAAGATTTGGGCAGCTTAGAACGTGTTTGAGGAATTGGTAATATCTTCTTTTTATCTAAACCAATATCTATAACACCATTCCAATCTCCCATTAAAATACAAGACCTATAATCAAATTGTATTAACTTTTTATATATTAACTTGTAAAATTTTCCTTGTTGTTGATTTGGTGCATATATACCCATCAAAAGAACTTTCTTCCCATCTTTTAAAATTTCAATTGCTAAATATCTACCTTGTATGTCTGATTCTATTAATTTAGCTCTTATATGATTTTTAACATAAAAAACAATTCCATTCTTCTTCTCAGCGGCCGCTGCAACAAAATGTATACCTAATTTATTATTTATCAAATATTTCTGATCAGTAATTCTAATATGTGTTTCTTGTAAACAAATTACATCATTTTTACATTGAATCAAATAATGAAATATCTTCTTCCTTTTCTGTGGAGAATTTAAACCATTGACATTCCATGTCAAATATTTATTTGACATGACCAACTTGAGAAAGCCTTTGCAAGACCGATTCAGCTTTTTCATCCATTTTCTTCTTAGGTCGAGCTCCCATGGCTTCCAGACTTGTAGATACGGCTTGAGTTGTATGTTCCTGTTGTTCCTTTTCTTGTTGTTCCTTACATTTAGTAGTTGCTCTTGTTTACCTTTGATCTTTAGACATCTCTACTTCCAAAGGCTGAAAAATATCAATACTCTGCGCGGGCAGCTCCGTTAGGGCTCCTTTATCAACTCCTGTTGCTGCAAGAGGTTGTAGCTCTGGAAACTGAACTTGTTGTTTTAACTCCTTGTCTCTTTCTTTTGGTGGATCTGCACTTTTTGGTGTTGGAGATGGGGGTTTACCAGCCTTCATCACATTCTCAAAAAAATCTTTTGCCTTCCCAACGGAATTCAAGCGGTATCTGTTACCCTGATAAAATAATGATAGTCCAGCTGGAGCCTCCCACCTAAATTGTAAACCACGTTTTTTAAATTCAGCCACCAAAAATGCATAATCTTTTCTTGCTCTTAACATCTTCGGAGGAATCTCCTTCAAAATCACAATCTCCTGACCAGCAACAATGAATTTCTTATTGTAAGATATTGTAAGCACATGATTTCTGAATCTCCTTGTAACAAAATAAATCACAATGTCTCTAGGTAAATTTCTTTGTCTTGCAATCCATGAATTAACTCTGTAGATCCTGTCAATCTGCCAGGAGACATTTTGTACTCCCTCTTCTAGAAATTGTGCCAAAGCTTCTCCAAAAATTCTTCTCAGATCCTCCTGATTCTCATTTGCATCCTCATTCAGTCCTCTAATTCTGACAGCCCACATCATTTGATTATATTGTACCATAACAGCTTGGTCTTGAATATCACTTTTAATTTCATCGAACTTTTCCTCAATTTGTTGCTCCACCCCTTCCACCTTCTCTTTAATTCTCAAGGTATAGTCCCAAACCCCCTTGAAAGCTTCCACAATATCTTCTCTTATCGCTATATTGTGAGTCCCAATTATTTCTTTAATTTTCTCCAATTCATCAGTTACTCCTTTAATTTGTTCCTTAGCATGAGTTACAATCTTTTTCTCCAATTTCTCCATACTTCTCACTATATTATCAGTCATTGTTGATAATGCAGCCTGAAGATCTTTCATAATAAACATTTCTGGAGGGGATTGAGTAGGCAAGGGGGCTTGAGGCTCTATAGATGTTGAAGAAGCTGGGGGAGCAGAAAAGCTACTTGCTTGTAATTTAGAGGGCTGAGCCGGGGAAGATACTGCCACCTTCGCAGAAGCTATTTTAGTTTGTCTGGTAGCCATTCTGTAATCAGTCCACTTTTTATAAAAACTCTCAAAAAGTTACTTCAAATAAAAAAAAATTTGAGACATATATTGCCAAAATTTTCTCCTCTACTTTTTCCTTCTTATCTTCTTTCAAATCTAAATTTAATTGAAATTTATAAGATTTTAAAGTTTAAGTCTGAGCAATCGCTCTGGCTTTGCTCTAAAAAAAATCACTTTCACTTTCCAGTCACTTTCACCTTACAGTGAAAGCGATCGCCATCTTGAATGCATTTTGTTGATTGTAAAAGTAGTTGTGGTCAGAAATAGAATATAAAAAATTACTTGCAATATAGATCTCCTGTATTCACTCCGCCTGCATGTAAGTCTCTCTTGGATATTTATCTTGAGCAGGGGTGGTCGCGGCGTCTTTTTCTGTCTGCAGACAAAAGTGTCCCGGGCAGGAGCATCTTCGAGCGCCTGGGGAGCTCTCACTCTTTCCCCCTGAAAACTTTTTCAGGGGGGGTTTAGAGGAGCTCAACCCACGCCCGATGCTCTTCACCCGTTCTTCGCCCGAAGGGGGGATTTTTCACCGCAGAAAACAGCTGATGTTCGCTGTTTTGCAGCTTAACAAAACCCAGGAAAACGGGGCCTCCGAAGGAGGCTGCGGTGACGCCTGCGGAGCCACCGGAAGTATTATTTATTAATTTTAAGTACCATTTGGATACAAGAAGATACAGATTTCTGATAGCAGATGATTTTTAAGACGTTCTTTGTTCTTTATGTACTTTGTGCAAGTTGTCAGTAAAAATAATTCTGATTGGCTAAGTAGAAGAAACTACTTTAAAAGCATACATTTGGAAGAAAGTTGTCACTGTTGTGCATGTGTTACCCAAAGATGAAGACTATGTTCTTCACGATTACAGAATTGTATGAGGTATGTTGGGGATGTGGCTTTTGTTTAATTGTTACTTGCATATAAAATGGACATACCCAGCTGAAGTTACAGTGTTTATTCATGTGGTTAACTTATGTTTGGACTCATCAGAACATAGGATTAGACTAATACATAAGCCATCAAAGGTAATATTATTCCCTTAACTCTTGAGAAAAGATTAACAGTGATCTCAAGCCACCAAGAAGAATTCGGCGCTTAATTAAACATATGAGTTCCGTGGAGTTAAAGTTGTACAAACCATATATAATTTTACAGGCAAGATTGCAACTAATTGAAATTGTATATTTAGAATTTCTCTGAGCCATCATCCCAATTAGTTTTAATTCATTTATTATGCAACTCTTAGCAAACTTCTCAGCCACAGTAAATTTGCTTGTTTTTAACAGCTTTTATCACAGAAATGGCTTATTGTCACAAAGAAAAGTGGCTAATAAATATGATGAATAAATAAAACAGTGTGCAGCACATGAACTGAACATTTATGTTTAGAAAGCATCTCAGTAGTTTCCAACTTCATATCCTCTGCAAACTTCAAAGAAATCTAAAAGAGGGCTGCAAAGTTAGGTAGCCTGGTTCAGCTCAATCTATTTACAGCAGGTTGTCTCATCTATGTAGCAGTTATTTGGGTTCCATAATAAAAGTAGTGTTTGAGTGTGAGAAATGTTTAACTGTTCTCTCCATTGTTTATCTTTAGATCTGCATAACTTCAGAAAAGGAACACGACGGGTTTATCAAAGTATACAGTGGGAAGAAAAAGGGCTTTGTCCCAGTAGATGTCTTAGAAAACATCTGAAATTTGCCCGCTCAACAACAGCAGTACAGTAGTGAAGTTTTGCCAGCAAGACCTGTCTGCTTCATTTTGCACTGTGTCTACCCAAACAAGCTGTCTTAAAGATGAGTAGGAAAATCAGGAGACAACTGCAAAGATCAACTGTTATCATGCATTTAGTTGCTTTGAAGCAACAAACAGTGGTCAATAACAAAGTGTATTATTAGAGAATGAACTAAATAAAGGTGGTGTGAGTCTTAGGAGAGGGGTGGGCTGCTTTTCTAAAAAGACAAGTAAAAAATTAAACTGGATAGTGGGTTTTATTTTCCTTTTTTTTTTTCCTGAGCAAAGCTACTAATGGTTACCCTTTGGCAACAGGCAACTGACCTGTAAGGTTAAGTTTTAATCTTGTTCAGATGTCTTAAGAAAACTGGTAGGAACGCTTAGTCAATGTTGTTTGATATGTGACTCATTAGGAAGGGTTCAGACTTCCTGTGAACTACAGTGATTTGATAGTTGAAATATGTAATATGAGTCTGGTCTTTAAAATATTGTTCCCCATTTTAGGAAATCAGGATAATATTTGGTTCTGACTTTTAATTTTTTATTAAAAAGCAGCTTAAGTAAAACATGTAGACATCAGTTTGGGAAATATGCTGCTACCCAGTTTAAGTTCTCTGCACATTTTTTTTTTTAGGTAGGTTAAATTGGTGAGCTTGTATATCTACAACAGTTGCAGTTTACAGATGTAAATTCTGATTATGCAAGTGATGCATAATATTTTCCCCAGTGATTCTCATTAGACGTTGTTACCAAAAGAAGAACATTGCTTGAAATAAGAAATTTAGCTGCAAACATATTAAATACATTTTCAATTTTTAAATATTATGTGTGTGTATATGGATGTGAACATGTTTGAGGTACATGCACACAAACACAACGTGGGCTTATTTCTGTGGGTAGTCAGTTCCCTTCAGAATGAAAAAAGCATATATTGGCAGATATATATGGGCTGAAAGAAAAATAGATTAACCAGGACACTTTGAAAAATGAACATAACATTCAAACAGTAAAGTTTAACAATTCGCCTGATAGCACAAACCAGCAGCAATCCAACAAAAAGTCAGATGCACATATATAAGCTTCTATTAATAGAATTAACACTGCCTTGGGATAATAACAGCCTCTGACAAAAGACAGAATTTTGATCATTGTTTCACATTCTGTTTTGACACCCAATACAAGCAACATCCTTTTGATTCCAGTTGAAGTTTGGAATCAGCTTTTCATTTCTTTTTTATGCAACTGGATAAGAGATTGTCTTTGAGGCTAAACAAAACCTATTTGCGTAGCACTTAAGGGAGAATCCAGTGTGATGACTCTTAAGAAGTTCTAGGCCCCTTTTCAATCTATGATTTGCTTGCTTGATTTTACAATGTACTAGAATCTTTTGAGATATGCGCTAACCATGAACTGGGATACACTTTCATACTTGTGTGAGAGATCAGAATGAGCAGTGTCCTGTTTTTATTAACGCTAACTTGAGATCCTTATGACCCAAAAGAAAATCACTGCTTGGTTTGTGTTTCAATATCTGTCTGGATCTTGATGTGCATTTGCTACCAGAGTAGATGCCTTCGAGGACATGAAATGGTTTTATCATTTACTCATTTGAAAGGCCCATTTTCCAGAATTGTGGAATGGTATTACATAGCACTGATAGCCATTCCATTTCCTTATACTTGTTCATTTAAATAAAGCCACCCCAAAGGCAAAATTGTAATAAATGATCCCTATAATGCTAGAAACATTTATTATATAGTGTTTATTTGAAAGCATTTTATTTTTTAAAAAGAGAACCCAGTCAGTTTACTACCGTAGTTAAATAAACATTTGCCTATGACAAAGTAGCAGTACAGAAGAGATACTATTTACCTGACCTGCTTTATATCATTGTTTGGATTCAAACCACTGACCAGAATTAAGGGGTTCCTCAGATGATGATCTTGTATTTTAGTATGCAAAGACTAGATAATGTTATACAATTGTTTGTACATGCTATTGTTTACTTCAATGCAATATACTTTGATTCTGCCCTATTTTAACTGCTTCTCTTAGTTCAATTTCTCTTTCATTCCTACATCATAGGATAAATATTAATATTACTTTCAATTCATAATGGCCTTTAATCATTGTCTCATTTTTTTTATACTAAGCAATAAAACAGTAAAGTAATTTTTAAAAGACTTTGGATTCATGTCATACTGATTCATGTTTCTGTTACAAACAAATGACTTTCATCTTTTTCCCTACTACCATTGATGTTGAAATCAGAAATGAGTGTGCACATATACACATCCTTAGCTATGGCTGATCAAAGGCTTTAATATCCATACAGTATTTATATTTAATATTGGACACTGTTTTAAGCCACTGCATGAATCATTTTTGTTAAATGTTCATATTTAGACATTTTGTTCATGTACATCTTAATATCTTTATTCAACTATATCTTAGTTATATACTACTTTGCACACCCTGTGGTCATGAAAATACACTTAGAAATAAATGTATGGATTATTCATTAGGGTCATCAGTAATACATCACTATCCTCAAGACAGTGTCAACTCTTAGCATCATGTAGACAGACCTTCTCCAGGAAATCTGGCCCTAATCTGGCCCTTCAGTCTCCCAAAAGCATTCCCATTTCCACTGAGGTCAAGCCCATCCTTCCTGTTGGTTGTTCTCTTTTTTCTGTTTCTTTTGACCTTTTACGGCACTAAGGACTTCTTAAAGGAACTGGATGTTTGCATAATGTGTTCAAAATTAATGTGTCCAAAACTGGGGGACAGATGGTAGCCTATTAAATAAGCACTGATTGTTGTCAGACTAATTCTTTTAACATAATGTAGTGGGGAATTTCCAGTCATGTAAATGATATTGTAGCAGAATTTCTATTATAACTGATCATTGGGCAAGGGAGTTTGAATCCCACAATATCTAGCATGCAAATGTTTCTCTAGTCAACATTTTTGATGACATAACCAAATAAAAAGAACAAATTACTTTTGGACTAATCTGATTATTCACATATTTTAAAAATGCCATCTGTTAGGGTTAGGGTTGGGTTAAATATTAAATTCACCCAACAGAGGAACCTGCAAAAGTTTAGAAATCCATCCTTTTATCAGTCATATTATGAATGCATATTGGAAATCTTTCTTGCATTTTTATATGAATTCACCACTACAATTCTTTTAGCACAAATTAACACATTTAACACCTACTCCATTTACCATAATAAATTATGCAAGCACCAGGCACATAATAATTGTCTTCAGTGAAATATATTGTTGATTAATATGTTATGCTTAGATACAAAATAAAAATCATCGATAAATTGCTGCCCAATGTTAATTTAAAAGCCAGTGATAAACAGCCCTAAGTGAATTCTCCTTTGGAGTAGACCAAAGGCAAGGATATTCTAGAAGTCAAATGAAATTGGATGAGAAAAGTTTGCATAATGGCACTTGCAATTTGAGTTTATACATATTTACTCCAAAAGGTCACACTGTATTCTGTATGACTGCAGCCCTATCAATACTGTTATAAATATTTAAGCTTTATGGAGCTTATGACCTGATAAGAATATTTAGGATTACAGCCTCATATTTCTTCCTAATTTCTGTTTATTTGGGAATAAGCTGCACTGTGCATAATAGAATTCACACATGGATAGAATTGCACTGTAAATAACATAAAATGGATTGAGAACTTTTGGTTCATTGCCTCTTACTCAGATATTCCAATAATATGATCAGCAACAATTATGGATCCAAGCTGGTGGGATTTTGAGTCTAAGAATATGTGTAGGATCACAAATTCCCCACTCCCCTTTTAAAATAAGACAGACTTGCTATGTCTGTTATGATAAATTTTAAAAAGTGTATAGATATGTACCACCCTGAGAGTTATTGAGTGCAATCAATCCCATTATAGACATGTTTAATATAATTACACAGCAAGCATTTTATAATTTGCTAAGTAGCAATGATTCATTATTGTAAGCACAGCAGTTGTGAATTATGCTATCTGCTTTGGTCAAATGTTTTGTAGCATTTCCTTGACCAAATGAATGTGTGTCGCTCATAACTGTCAGCCTTATTTTAGAACACTGGCAGAGAAAGAAAAGAAAATGCATGTGTTTTCTAGCTTTGAATAAAAGAAAGAGGGCAGGACAGGGCAGAAAGAGCCTCACAGCCAGCCATCCTGAAAATATGAGCAAGAAAATGAAACCTTTCCTGGGAGTTGTAATAGAAAGAATTCATTGATGATGCACTCACTGCATTATTGAAGACATCTCAAGGGAGAGTTCCATGCTATTAAGGACTGCCTTGACTCAAGTCACAATTAAAGGGCTACCTCAGTGCAATTTCTGTCTTTCTTTTCCTGTTTTGTCCAGGCTAATGATGATTTGTGTGTTATAGAAATGTCACAACTAAATTGGACAATCCCTCAAATATTTTTCACTTATTCTTTCAAAGTAATTTTCATAAATATGAAATGATTGTAAAAGAAGGATACTTTGTAAGTCAACGAGAAATTTGCTTCAGCATTAAAGGAGGAAAGATGCACATCAAGGTAAACTCTTACAATAATTGCAAAATAGACTTGCCACAAAGCATTGCAATATGTGGGGCTGCTATAGGGGGTCTCTTGTTCAGAGCACTTTTCACTACAGTTATTTGGTCATTTGATCTTATTTTCCTTTAACTTTTTTAAATTTTGGTCAAATTCAAAATTTCTATGAACTTGTTGATATCATCTTCTTCTGCATAGGTAATGCCACTTTGTTCTAAGAGAGCCCATAATGGTTTCTCTATTAAGAAATATAGAAAGTAAAGATATAATGCATCTCCCATGAGTTTATCTTACCTATCTCCTTGGCAGTGCACCTCTTATTCTCCACAGTCATCCACAACCCTAACTGGAAGGGCCACTGAATCCAACCTCTTTGTCAGTGTCTAATGACCCAGGCGTCTCCTTAATTGCAACCAATTTTTAATAATATATTTTAAATGAGTGTGAGAACTCAGATTGGTAATCAGTTCTCACAATTTAATCTTAAACGTAAATATTTTTTTCAGATTGATAAGAGATCTAGAAGGCATTTCCAAACTAAACAAGTACAATCTGCCCCAACTGCCCAAAAGAAACAAGCTTCACCCCCATGCATTTCTCTCAAAGAAATGAAAGAGAACCAGAATTTTCCTGCCTAACTTGCCTACATAAAAGTTTCTCATTTGAAAATAGAGTATTTACCAAATTCATGTTCTTATTATACTAAAGTGTGTATTTAGAATATAATAATAACTTTATTGTCACTTTGAATGTACACTAATCGGCATACATTAAAATGAAATTGTTGTATACAGCTCTCAAAGGATCACCATTTCTGATATACACTACAGAAATATGACAAAAATAAATAAATAAATAAATACAGAATTATGCATACACCCACATATATTATATGACACAGAGAAACAACGCAATCCAATTTGGATTATGTGTTCATGTGCATGGCGAGAAAAACTAATCTTGCGAGTTTACCAGACAGATAGCATAGGGAACAGAGCTATTACAGAATTTGGTAGTCTTGCTAGAAATACTTCGAAACCTCCTCTCAGAAGGGAGAAACAGAAACAGACCGTGAAGTGTGGGGGTCTCTAACAATGTTTTGAGCTCTAAGCACAAAGCATTTATAAGCAGCATCCTGACTGCCAGGGCGTGAGCTTGCTATGATGTCCTCGACTGTCCTTATCATTCTCTATATGGACTTTCTATCTGAGGCACTGCTGCCACCAAACCAGACAGTGATGCAGTTTGTTAAAATGCTCTCAGTCGTGCCTCTGTAAAAAGTGGCCAGGACAGAAGGAGAGAGAAGTGCTCTCCCCATCCAACACAGGAAATGCAGACGCTGGTTTGCACACTTCACTAAGGATGACGTGTGGAGAGACCAATTCAGATTGTTAGTTATCTGCACCCCCAGATACTTAATACTGTTGACCACCTCTACATCTGCTTCCTTGATACTGAGTGGAGTATGACTATGCTGGCCCTTTCTAAAATCTACAATGATCTCCTTTGTTTTATCAACATTTAGAACCAGGCTACTTTTATTGCACCAGTCCCTTCACCTCTTCCCTATAAGCATCTTCACTGTCATCCCAGATAAGACCCACCACTGTCGTGTCGTCTGCATACTTCACAATATGATTCGTAGCAGATTTGGCACAGCAATCATGGGTCATCAAGTTGAACAGTAGCAAACTCAGGACATAGTCCTGTGGAGAACCTGTACTCAAGGAGATGGAATTGGAAACTTTTTTCCAGCTAGCACAAACTGGGGCGTATCAATAAGGAAATCAAGCATCCAATTACATAAAGGAGTATTAAAATAGGCCAAGTTTGTTCACCAGATGCTGAGGGATGGTTGTGTTGAATGCGGAACTAAAATCCACAAAGAGCATTCGCACATGAGTATTCTTCCCTCTAGATGCGCCAAGCTAAGATGAAGCACACAGGAAAGTGCATCTTCTACAGAGGGGTTCTTTTGATGGGCAAACTGTAATGAGTCAAGTGTAGGGGGAAGGCATGAGACCATGTAGTCCTTTACCAATCTCTCAAAACACTTCATCATAATGGATGCAACGAGAGATTGAAGATGTCTGTGAGAATAGTGGCCAGCTGGTCAGCACGTTCCTTAAGTATTCACCCAGGGATGTTATCAGGACACATAGCTTTCCGAGTATTGACTTTCCGCAGGACCTTCTGAACAGCAATTGTTTCAAACTTGAACACCTGCTCATCAGGAAGGGGAACAGACTTCCTTGCTGGAACATTGTTTGTGGCCTCAAACCATCCAAAAAACATATTTAGCTTGTTTAGGGAGTCTGTGTCACCCTTACATGTCAGTAGTGCTTTTTTTCTAAAAATAAAAAAAAAGGTGCCAGAACTCACACACATCATACAACCCACCTTGCCTATCCTACAAGGTTCCTTCTCAAAAAGGTGCCGGAACTCTGTTCTGGGCATTATATGAGGGGAAAAAGCCTTGCATATCAGTAATCAGTAATATAATCAGTAATTACCTGAATACCTTGCCACATATGTCTCAGGTCCATAGGATCTTGAAAGGAATTCTGCACTTTCTGACTATAGACCCGTTCTACTGATTTTATAGCATGCCTCAAATCATCTCTTCCTATTCTAAGTGCTGTCACATCACCTGATTTGAAAGCTGTGTTTCTCACCTTCAGCATTACACAGACCTCCTGTGACATCCAAGGTTTCTCATTTGTTCACACAATAATTGACTTAAGAACACTGACATCCTCCATGCACTTTTGGATATAAGCAGACACAGTAGAAGCATACTTGTTCAGATCAGTATGTTGTCCATTCGTTGCAGAGTCTTTAAATATGTTCCAGTTTGTTTGCCCAAAACAGTTTTGTAGAGCTTCCATAGTCCTGCAGGCCACACTCTCACTTGTTTTCTAATTGGTCTCTCTCTAATTAACAAAGGCTTATATGCTGACATAAGCACCACAGAGAGATGATCTGAGGAGCAAAAATAAAGGTGAGGGCAGCCTTAAATGCTTTCTCAATGTTAGAGTAAGCTAAATCTAGAGAATTCACACTTCTAGTAGCAAAATCCACATGTTGATGGAAATTAGGGAGGGCTGCTTTCGAGTCAGTCTGACTGAAATCCCTACCATAATGAAAACTCTGTCTGGGTGGATAGTTTGCTAGTCACTAAAGAGCAGTCAGGGCTTCATTCTTGTTGCACTGGGGGGAATACACACAGCTATGATAAGGATGACAGTGAATTCTCTCAACAAATAAAAGGATCTACATTTCACAGCCAGACACTCAACATCAGGAGAGCAGTGGCTGGAGAATATCTTAGCATTGGTACACCACTTCTCAGTAATATACATACATACACCCCCACCACAGGATTTTCTACTCAAATCGCTGCTCCTGTCCAGCTGAAATGTTGAAAAGCCCATCATACTGATAGCATTGTCTGGAATAGAGGACTTTAACCATCTCTCTGTTTGGATTATAGCACAGCAGACTCTCATCTCCTTGTTCGTGACCAGGTCAAGTTTCAGACCATCCATTTTAGTCTCTAGGGCAGTGGTTCTCAACCTTGGGGTCGCGACCCCATTTGGGGTCGCACGACCATTTCGCGGGGGTCGCCGGGCACCGCCGGCCGCCATTTTGTTTTTTTAATGTTTATTTTTTTTTTATTTTTTTTATTTTTTAAAAATTTTTTAATTTTTTTTGGCGCGCGCGCGCTGCGCACACACAAATCCGCCCGTCGTGCCGAAAAAAAATTTTAAAAAAAATTTTAAAAAATCAAAAAAAATCAAAAAACAAAAAAAACAAAATGGCGGACCGCGACAGGCGGATGCGCGCATGCGTGGCACGTGCGATTGGCTGATCCGCGCATGCGCAGATCCGCCCGTCGCGGCCGCCATTTTGTGTTTTTTTTTATTTATTTTTTATTTTTTTTAAAAAAATAAAAATAAACAAAATGGCGGCCCACGACGGGCGGATGCGCGCATGTGCGGCACATGCGATGGGCCAATCTGCGCATGCGTGGATCCGCCCATCGCGGCTGCCATTTTGTTTTTTTGTGTTTTTTTTGTTTTTGTTTTTTAAAAATTCCGGCACGCGTGCGCGCACGCGCCCGGGTCAGGGTCGCGGCGTGCATGGGCGGGGCAAGTGGGGTCTCAACCTGAGAAAGGTTGAGAACCACTGCTCTAGGGAGTGAATGTTTGGCAAACAGGACAGATGGAAACAGCACTCCATGTGGATTAGCCCTCAATTTAGCCTGTATTCCTGCACAAGAACCTTGCCTCCTTTTATTTTCCTGGTCCTGGTTCTTCCATCTTTTCCTTAAAGGGATCTCACTCCCTTTCTCCTCTAGAGCATGCAAAATCAGGGCAAGGGCTCTCTCCAGGAAGATACAAATCCATAGTGACTGACAGGTAGAAGGACATTACATACCTCTCACTGGATTTAGCTAATCACTATAGTACTTGGTAAGTGAGCTATTCTGTATTTTCTCTGTTTTTTACTATGACATTTGTATCTCTTCAGTTTAATCACCAAATGGTAACACAGCTGACACAATTGGAACATAAAAAGCAAAACATGACAATAATTATTTCCTCACCACATTCACATGCCGTCTTTCACTACCAGAATAAGCATTCTTGTGCATCAAATTGTTCTAAAAGGCTCTTTGGTTAAGTCATCTCTTAATGACTTCACAAGTTTCCTGAATATTATCAAAGAAGAAGTCAATCTTATCCCAAGGCCATGTTTTTTTCCCAAAGATAGGACATCTGATAGAGAATGTTTATTTCTGGGTGGTCTCCCAACAAAATTCTCAATAAGTTGGAGAATTTCAATATATACTCCTACTTATATATTTTGATGGACAGATTCAGTGGGCAGTTTCAATATAACCATAATTTATGCATTGTTCCAATCTCTCTGGGACTAGCTCAAGATATTTTAGTGACTGAGGTATAGTAGTATGTGGATGCAACTCCCTTCAAATTATTTTGGCATTTAAGGCAAAAAAAAAAACCCCTCACGGTTTGACCATCAGATAGTTGATTCATGCAGCTAACAAGGACAAGAGCAATTGTAGGAGCACCCCTGCTTATGCCTTCTATGCTACTTGAAGACAAAGCTCTGTGTACTATATGGCCTGTCCTATACTTCTCAACCTAGTTTATTATTCTCAGGAGGAAACTCTATCAACATTAGTGATTATATTTACAATGAACAAGAAGCCTGAATTAATAATTGTAAAATTTGTAAAAAAAAGTAATAATAATTGACACACTGCCATTTTTTGACACTCAGAATCCATTACCAGAGATGATACCTTACTCTAGTTAATGATAAGAGATACATTGAGGAAGGGCTCAGACCTCAGTTCTGTCATTGACAAAGAACTATCACTGTCCATCCCAAAGTTGTAACATATTCTAAACTCTTGGTACCGGTATTTATTCTCAGGTTACTCAGCTGATATTTGAACTTCATAAAGAGCAGAAGAATCAACTGCCTTCCTACGCAGTTGGAGAATGCAGATTTAATTAAAAGACTTCTAAGGTTCAAAGAGGTTGAAAGAAAGGAAAGAAGCATGTGTGATGAATGGCTGAAATAGCAGTTGTGGCAGACAGTGTATGAAGTAACCTGGGACACATAAAAGGCAAAGTATTGTGTCAATCTGAAGTTAAGAATGAGCAATAAAGGCTGATGTATCATTTCTGTCTATGAGATTATAGCAAGCATGGTGAATTCTGATTTTTGCCTCAAAGGACAGGAAGAGGAGGAGGAAAGGTATCTAAATCTATCATATTGCATTCTGAAAAAGGAAGATTATTCTTATTATGGTTCATTTCTTTTCTTTTTACAGAATTGTGGAGTTCAGAGAGTGCTTCAGATGTATGATCAGAGGCAATGAAACTCATCAATACTAAAAATCCATTAACACTACTAAGGTGTTTGACTGACTTGACAGTGTGTAATGTCTAAGTAACCAAATTCACTACCATAACTGGCAGCCAGTGAAGCACCAAGAATCCTATCTTTTACTGTAGTTGGAAGAACTTCTTGAATAGTGAAGCTTTAAGAATAGTTTTGCAAAAACCAATTTCATTTCAATTCTGCAAGTCTTAAGTTCTGCTTTTTTTTCTAAGCAGTTTATGTTAGATCTTGAAATTCATTTATTTTGACAATAAACTTGTAAAGTAAATTAGGCTGGAAGACAATGTCTGGCCCATGACATTAGTGAGTTTAATAAGTGGATGAAGTATTGAATCCCAATCTTCTTTGTTCTAATCCAAAGCTCTAACCATTGCATCACTATTCTATGGGTGAGTTAGGAGTAACCTGATGCATTTTCCAGCAGGTTATGGTCTAATTTGTCAAATGCCTTACTGAAATCTAAATATACTATGTCCACAGCATTTTGCTGGTCTACTAATTTAGTCACTTAATCAAAGAATGAAATAAGACTAGTTTAACATGATCTGTTTTTAACAAACTTTGTTTGCTTCTAGTTGTTCACAGATCTGTTTTTTGCTTATCTTTTTCAGGATCTTCTTAGGTATTGATGTTAGACTGATCGGTCTGTAGTTTCCTGGGTCTGGGTTTCCCCCCCCCTTTCTTGAAGATGAGAACCATGTCAGCCTTTTTCCAATCCTCAGGTACTTCCCCAGTGCTCCAGGATTTTTGAAAGATATGGTGCAATGATTCTGAAATAACATCTGCCAGCTCCTTCAGAACTCTGGGATATAATCCATCGGGTACCGGTGATTTATATTTGTCAAGATCGGATAAGTGTTCTCTTACCATTTTCTTTCTTATTTTAATTTTTGTTTCTAGTTTGTATTTTGCAGTAGGGTTTTTTGGGGGGTATGTTGGGTTATAATTTATTTTTGTGTGAAGACTGATGAAAAGAATGAATTAAGCAGCTCTGCTTTCTCCCTACTACCTGTTATTTCCTTGCATCTTCTCTCTTTAGTAGGCCTACAGTTTCTTTGAGTTTTTTCCTGTTATTAATATGTTGAAAGAAACTTTTTTTATTATTCTTGATTTCTGTTGCAATTCTTTATTCATTCTGAGCCTTTGCTTTCCTGACTTCATCTGTCATTAAATCCCTTATAAAAGCATCCCTTAAAAAAGGCAGAATGATCTAGCTCCAATTACAGCTCTTCTATTTGATTTTTGTTTGCAGGATAGATGCACTGGAGATAAGCCTTAGGTAGTGTTGCACAAAGTCAAGACTCTACATATAGAAGTCCAAAAAAAGCCTAAAAATATATAGAAATAAACAATAATACACAAAACCTCCTTTACAGCAGATTTAAATAAAATTTGAGTTCAATTCTTGTTTTACAATTATCCATGTTTTAAATCTATGTTGGTAATATTCATATCCATAAGTCATGATTTCATTTTTTTCTGTTTCATGGAAACAGTCCAAAAGAGACTTCCAATTGATACTAAATTTGACCAATGTCTTTTCTCAATAAGAGACATCTGTTTCAACATCCCATCCAGCTCTCTCCATTTTACTAACCAATCTTCCATTGTAAATATTTTGGATTCCTTCCAACATTGAGTACTGAGAACTCTTGCTGCTGTTGTCAAACATAAGAACAAAATACCATGCAATTTTTTCCAGACTTTGGTCCATAAGCTCTAACAAAAATTAGTTTTTTGTTAGTTTTTTATTTTTTTACTTTCAAAAAACTTAGTTGCCAAAAACACGCCTCTACACTTGGAGATCACCAGCAGATACACGAAATAATGTAGTAAGGAACCAAATTGATTATCTTACAATAAACAAAAGATTTAGAAACTCACTAAAATCAGTAAAGACATACCCAGGTGCATCTGATCATAATCTACTACTTGCTGAAGTCCAGCTGAAACTAAAAAGAATGAAAAACCCAAACCCTGCTAAATCAAGAATCGTCAGAGACTTCATCATTAAACATGGAGGTAAGATTAAAGAAGAACTAGAAAATCATTTAAGGGAAACCAACAACCTGAATGATGATGATGTAGAAGCGAACTGAAATAAATTTAAAAATGCAATAGTAGAGGTAACAAATTCAAAACAGAGAGAAGGGTACCACAAGAAACAACAGTGGATGAACGGAGGAAATTCTTCATCTCATGGATGAAAGAAGATCTTATAAAAATAAAAACAAAGAAAAATACAATGAATTGCAGAAAACAATTAGAAGAAAAATTCGACTGGCAAAAGAAAAGTGGTTTGCAAAGAGATGCAAGGAAATAGAAGAGACAGAACGTATACATGATAATTTCAATTTACACAAAAAAGTGAAAGAAGCAGCAGGCCTCTACAAAAAGAAAACCAACAACTTAATTGACAAAGAGGGAGAAATTATCTTAGATGAGGATGAAAAACTAAAAAGATGGAAGGAATATATTGAAGAACTTTTTGAGGACACTAGGGATGATATAGATATGGGAAGTATAACAACTGGACCAAATATCACTATGGAAGAGGTTGAACATGCAATAAAAATAGCAAAAACAAGAAAAGCCACAGGATCTGATGATATCCCAGTAGAAATTTTAAAATTGCTGGAAGACAATGGGAAGAATTTTTTACTGCAGCTCTTCAATCAGATATATGAAAGAGGAAAGATACCAAATGATTGGCTAAAATCAACCTTTGTGACAATCCCCCCCAAAATAAATGCAAAGAAATGTACCGAATACAGAACAATAAGCTTAATGAGTCATGCCCTGAAAATATTCCTGAGAATAATTCCCACAAGAATATACAACAAAATTGAAGAGCATCTAGGTAACACATAATTTGGTTTCAGAAACAATCTTGGTACACGAGATGCACTGTTCAGCATTCAGGTTCTTGAACAGCATTGTAGAGATGTCAATCACAGTGTTTATATGTGCTTCATTGATTTCAAAAAAGCTTTTGATAAAATAAGACACAGCAAACTATTAGAAATCCTGAAACAAGGGGGACTAGATGACAAAGACATCCAAATAATAAAGAATCTGTATTGGCATCAGGTAGCAAATGTGAGATTAGGCCAAAAATACTCAGCTGATGCAGAAATAAGAAGAGGAGTCAGACAGGGATGTATTCTGTCTCCACTGTTGTTCAATATCTATTCTGTATCAATCTTCAATGAGGCACTGTAGAACATCGATGCTGGCATCAAAGTAAATGGTGTTTGGATCAACAACTTAAGATATGTTGATGCTTGCCAGTAAGCATGAAGACCATCAGCTCCTCATCAACAGAGTCACAGAAATATTTGAAAAATACGGCTTGAAGCTTAACACCTCAAAAACCAAGATCATGATCATCAACAAACAATCCGTTAATTTACCACCAATAAATTCAGAAGGAATACCACTAGAAAAAGTTGAAAGGATCACACACCTCGGTTCCAATTTACATAAAAGCTGGGACATAACCGTTTAAGTCAGTGGTTCTCAACCTTTTTCAGGTTGAGACCCCACTTGCGCCGCCCATGCGTGGCGCGACCCCGACCCGCCCGCGCGCGCGCGACGGGCCGATCCGTACATGTGCGTTGCGCGTGCGATGGGAAAAAAATGGCAGACCGTGATGGGCCAATCCGTGCATGCGCGGCGCGCGCATGACGGCCCGAATCGCGCATGTGTGGCGCGTGCACGATAAAAAAACAAAATGGCAGACCGTGACAGGCCGATCCACGCATGCGCAGCACACACACGACGGCCCGAAGTGCGCATGCGCGGCACGCGCACGATAAAAAAATGGCAGACTGCGATGGGATGATCCGCGCATGCGCGGCGCGCGCGATGACCCAAACCGCGCATGCGCAATGAAAAAAACAAAATGGCAGACCGCGATGGGCCGATCCACGCATGCGTGGCGTGCGCGCGACGGCCCAAACTGCACATGCGTGGTGCACGCCGTAAAAAAAAACAAAAACAAAATGGTGGACCGCGACGGCCCGAACCGCGCATGCGCGGTGCGTGCGCAATGGGAAAAAACAAAATGGCAGACCGCGGTGTCCGGCGACCCCCGCGAAACAGTCGTTCGACCCCAAATGGGGTCGCAACCCATAGGTTGAGAACCGCTGGTTTAAGTAAAGACAAGGATAGAAAATGCTCGAACAGCATTCTTCAAAATTAAAAAGGTCTTCTGTAGTCACAACATAACCTAAGACTGAAAATCAGGCTTGTCAGATGTTATATTTTTTCTATCCTGCTCTCTGGAGTAGAGAATTGGTCTCTGACAGAAGGCCACCTGAAGAGACTAGAAGCATTTGAAATGTGGATTTACAGGCGGCTGTTAAGTATAAGGTGGGTTGACAAAATCAGAAATGAGGAGGTGATAAGCCACCTGGGAAAGCCAAGGGAAATCATCAAAACAATTAAAAAACGAAAATTAGAATATTTCGGACATGTGATGCAACACCCAGAAAAATACGGCATACTCCATTTAATCCTCCAGGGAAAGATTGAAGGCAAATGAGATCCAGGCAGAAGAAGAACATTGTGGCTTCAAAATCTAAGGGACTGATTTGGACAAAACGTAGCAGCACTTTTTCTTGCGGCTGCTGATAAAATCAGGATCACCAACATGATCGCCAACATCCGATAACAGATATGGCACAACAACAACAAGAAGAAAAAACTTAGTTATAAAAAAACCCAATAGATTAGTGACCTTCATTACAATAAGATTTAAGAATGATAATTCTACAATGAATGCTACAATTGAGGAACAATAGGAATGGATTCACAAAGGTAGTTTCCTCACAACTTCAGAGATAAATATGCTGATTTCAGTTTGTCAAATGTAAATGTATTCTTTCGACTTCTGCATCAGAAAATTTTTGTCTTTTAAAAAAGTGCTCAAAAAGCCAAATTATGCATTTTTTTCCAGTCTAAGGATTTTTACAAACAAGTCCCTTTAACATATCCTTGCAATTTATTTTGCAGGCATATCCTTTTTTGCAATATTTCTTTTTTCAATTAGTTGATTTCACGGCATAACTGAGCTTCAATTACATATGAATTGAAAAAGATGAAACAGGTCATCGTTGTATTAAAAAGGCATGTATGAATGTATCTCAGTAGGTATCTCTTTCCTCTAGAAATAATTGATTTTCATATATTTGGGAACATAATGCCTATAACTCAGTGGTTCTCAACCTTGGGGTCGCGACCCCATTTGGGGTCGCATGACAATTTCGTGGGGGTCACCGGACACCGCGGGCCGCCATTTTGTTTTTTTTATTTTTATTTTTTTATTTTTTTATTTTTTTGGCGCGCGCACCGTGCATGCGCACACCCGCCCATTGCGCCGAAAAAAAATAAAAATAAAATAAAAAATAAACAAAAATAAACAAAAAACAAAAAATAAACAAAATGGCAGCCGCGACAGGCGGATCCGCGCATGCGCGGCACGCGCGACGGTCAGATCCGCGCATGCGCAGATCCGCCCGTCGCGGCTGCCATTTTTTTTAATTTTTTTTTGGCACGCCTGGGTCAGGGTCGCGGCGCGCATGGGCGGGGCAAGTGGGGTCTCAACCTGAGAAAGGTTGAGAACCACTGCTATAACTGATCAGCAATATTGGGAAAGATGTTGGGCAGCATAATTGTAGCCACTATTGTCTCTCTTTTCTGCCTTTCTCCCCATTTTTTTCCCCATAGAGCAGGTTGGGGAAGAGAGAAACACTTTCACCAGAAGTCTGAACACATTGTTGCCGAGGGATTTAGGAATTACGCTAAAGCCTATATAAAATTTGTCCAAATGATTTGCAAGGCCCTGGGATTGTCTATCCCTGTTTTAAAGTAACTACTGATATATTCTTTTTTTTCCATGTTCATTACTGTAGAACTAAACACCTTAGCATTTGCAAGCATTTTCCTTCTGGATGTAAGCCTTCAAAATTGCAAGACAGCATTAAATGCAACAAGAAGAAGCTTCTTGGATGAAGTGAAACATCTTCAAAGAAAAACAAGAAAGTCCAATTGCCTCCAGCAAAAGCATCTTTGGGACAACTATGACCTGGATGACTGAGAACCTAGACATAGTGCAAGTTAATCTATATGTGAGAAAGCTAGAGGGGGGAGGGGGTACAGAGGAGAGGGCTTCTCACCAGTCAACAGTACAAATTATATGAGCCCTGAAGCTTCCATCTGTTCAAAGGAGTAGGCTTGCTTGAAACATAATGCCCATAATGGTCGCCATGAAAACATGACAAGGTGCTCACTAGTAACTCAGGCTAAAAAGAAAGAGGGCTTTTGTTCAGTATTCAAAAAGAAACCATCAATTAATAAAATCCTCTTCACTGCTTTGTCTGAATTCCAATCCCTTGCAGAAAAATATATGTGAGCCAGGCTCTTTTCATGGATACTTTATGCAAAAAGTCTAGAAACAGGCAAAGTTCAGTGCAATGGGAAATTTGACATTGCTAAGCTAAGGGCAAGCAAATAAACTACATAGATGAAAGGTAGTGACTTGACATATAAACCTGTTTTGTTTAAAAGTCTGCTGCTCATACCACCTAGACACAGTGGGAATAGCTTTCAACACTTCAAAGGCAACTATAAAAATTGCATTCTCAGCTTCTAAAGTATCAACACCTCAATCTGAATAATTTGCTTCATGCTATAAAATCCTAATTCTTGGACAGGGTATTCATACAAGGAGGTTGTGTGATATTTATCTGAGGTCATCTTGTTTCAAAACTGAAAAGAGTTTGGATGGATTGTAGGAAAAATGCTAAACCAGCTACAATTAGTGCTGATAAAAGTAAGCCAAGCTAAGAAAGTAAGATAAAACTACTTATTTGAGTTTCTGTAATCAGAAAATAATGGTCTAAAAAGACTGACCAAAATCAAATGTGAAGTCCAAAATTGGATTGCCTGTTTTTAAAAATGAAAGCCAGAGTTCAGGAAATATGCAAAATATTTTTTTACAAAACTCTTTAATTTCAAGTGAAATGACTTTATCAAGTTATAAGGTTATACCTTAGGTAGTGAGGGAAGTCAGAGCCCCAGAGAAGGAAATATTAAAAAGGCAGAAAAATATTTTTCCTCAAAAGGATTTTTAAAAGCAGAAACCAAACCTGACCCCAAATCTCTCTGCCCCCAAGCAGTAGCCAGCCCTATACAAATGCAAATGTAAAACCATCAGAAAGTTGGAGCCAGAGAACTCAAGAAGACAAAGAGACTTAAAATCTGCATACCCCACCCAAACTCTAGGAGTCATTAGCCCCATCACCAGGAAAACAGGATATGACTTTTGGGACATAATAGGACTAACCCATTACCATCAAGTATACCAGAGAGGCATACCTAAACTCAGATCAGAATATGTGACACAGGAAATAGCCTCAAAGTTCATGCCACAGGAACAGGAAACTTCCAAACAAAAGGCTAGAGAGGGTATAAAAACCTACTGCCCATGTGCTCAGCCTTTCTCTCCTCTGCTCTTTCCTGCAAGAACCATCTTTCTGCTTCTTCAATAAACTGTAACCATCTTCCCAAAGCAGTCGCCATGTTGCTTATTTATTCCCAGCTTGGATGAACCAGGATGAAGACTTTACTTCCAACAGTAGTGTCAAGCAATCACAAAGTTTAACAATTTCTGATTGTTAAACTAATTTCTATCCAATTGTCCTGACAAAAGGCCTTGTTCACCTCTTTTATTCTTTTTACTTCTTCCTTTCCATATAAGCTTGCTTATGATTTTATGTAGTTTTAACCATGGTTGTGCTTTGTTTTCTTAGGATGATATTTAATTTTTATTCCACAATCTCTCATAGACTACAACTATCTTTACAAAAAAAATCACTTGAAGCCATTTGTCTCATTTGTTTCTTGGTTGTTAGCTTTGAGTGAGTTCTCTTCCATCTTAGCATATCTGAATCCAGTCTGTCCTTTTTCCTAAACTGTTCATAAATTCTATCCCTAGCCTAACTCACAGGGAGATTCTCTCATAGGTAAAATATCCCATTTCTTTATTCACATTGGCTGAGCGTATCAACTCACCCTAATGTTTGCACACCTCTGAGTTATAGTCTCACCTGGCAGTTACAGGGGCATAGTATTGCTGGGAGAAAAGCATCATGTTGTTTCCCTTTTACCATTTGCACTTGAATAATATTTCTGAATCCCACTTGTTTAAAACTTATAGGCTCCCTATAGGCTTCTGAGTACAATTCAAATGTACAATTCAGGTTTTAAAGCCCTTCATAGCTAGCTTATTTGTAGGACCCATCTGACACTAATTTTCTCTGCTTGCTCTGTGAGGCCCAGCAGAGTGGCATGCTTTTGGTCCTTTCCACAAAATAATGTCACCAGTGGGACCTAGGAGCTATGCCTTCTATGTTGCAGCACCTGTCCTATGAGATAAAATTCTCCCAATATTCAGAGAGCCCCAAATTTTTTCAGGAAGGTCCTAAAATACTTGTTTTTTCCATGAGCATGGAGCCAGACCAAGGAAGGAATCCATATAGAAAGTAAGAGTCTTGAATGAAATATGTGATGGTTGGACCTAGCTGCTTCAACAGTATTACTATTATTTCTGTTATTCTATTCTATTATTTTTCATACCAACCCTACTAGCTGACATCTTTGTGTCATGCATGTTGATGATCCCAGGTGCTACATTGGAGACTTAGGTACAATGGTCTACAGAGAGTGGATTAGGACTTAACCAATCAATAGTAATTTATTTGATCAATCACTCTTTACAACAATATTCCTCAATTTCAGCAACTTTAACAAATATAGACTTCTACTTTCAAAATTGTTTAGTCAGCTGTAAATCTTAAATTTGCCAAGGTTGAGTAACACTGTGAAGTATTTTGAAGGCAGAGGTCATAAAAAATTGCTTACAGAGAAGTACAACATAACTGATTTTAATGCCCGTTTCTAACAGATAGCCTCCTCAAAGATGCTATCTGTCTGATTTTGTTCAGATCTGTGATCAAACCTGAAGTTAAATCTGTTATATACTAATCCTCAATGAGTCTTAAAACCATTTGTTTAGCAGGAGTAGAAGTCCTGATTAGGCAGAATTCCTGTCTTTTCTGGAATGCAAATGCTTTTTATATTATATCTAGGTCTTTCTATTGATCTCCTTTCCAATTACAAAAAGAGATAAAAGAAATTTATTACTTATTCTAATTGAGTTGAGAATATATTTCTTGCTTGGTGAGAAATGAAGTAATAGTGTTGATATAATTAGAATGCTTCAATAGAAAGAACTTTTCTTGACACCCATAATTTTTAATTTAAATTATAAAATCCAAGCCACATTCTTAGATTTTTGTAAAGCACAAATATAATTTATTTTTTTTAATGATAAAGACTTGGATAGGTTAAAAATATAATTCAGACTTCAACCTACCCTGCTGTTAATGCACTGTCCAGTTTCATTTCATTAGATTGCTTAATAGTATGAAGAGTGCTGATTTTTCTTTTAAGAAGAGAGCAGTTCTTTAGTTAAAGAAGCCCAGAAAGCCTAAGGTAGTGCAAAAAAAACCCCCATCTAATAAGCAAAAAGAGAATAAGAAGAATCTGGAATTTTAAGGCTTGCTGATAATCCCAAGAAAAGATATAGTGGTTATAAGAAGTTGTAGGCAGATAGTCTATTTGCACTCTTAAATACTGCACAGGAACTTATTTAATTCACTATTTTAATCATCATCATCATCACCATCATCATCTGGATGAGGAAGATTACTACAAATACTTGGGTATCCTTCAAGCTGACAACATCAAGCACACTGAAGTCAAGAAAAAGATTAGAGGTGAATAGATCAAGAGAGTGAAGAAGATCTTAAAGTCCAAGCTCAATGGAGGAAATACCATAAAGGCAATCAACACCTGGGCAATTCCAGTCATTAGATACACAGCTGGAATAGTGGGCTGGACTCAAGCAGAAATAAAAGCAATGGATAGGAAGACCAGAAAAAAAATAGAAAAAAAAATAGAAAGACTGTGGCAAAAGCAAGCAAGGATAGTACCAATAGTAATAGGCACCTTGGGTGCAATCCCAAAACAACTGGGATTTGTTTTACCACATAGCAAACATACAAACAAGCTATAAGTACCTTGATATCTCATAGTCACATGAAAATATGAGGAGGAAAGGAAGATAGTAATAGGCAAATAGCACTAAAGATATGAAGAGTTCTAAAATGTCAGCTCAAAGGGAAGAACACGATCCATGCCATCAACACATATTCCGAGCCAGTCATCAGATAATCTGTCAATATAGTGAGCTCATCAAAGGAAGACATGGAACCTGCTGATAAGAAGACTTGGAAGCTTCCTGCAATGTATGAAGGTTTCCACCCCAAATCCAATACCTATAGCTTGTACAACAACCAAAAAGAGGGCAGGTAGGATCTAGTGAGTATCAAAGCCAATCCAGAGTATCCAGGAATACATCAGACAGATGACACCCAAAGATGAGTTGCTTAGGAAATGCCTGAGGCAACAGCAAGCATGGGAGGAAGATCAAGCAGAGAGTGTATTTTGGCAAAGTAAGAGCTTGTATGGGATGTACCATCAATAGCTTAAGTAGCAGACATTGGAAAATCCTATTATAGCCTGTAAGGGCTGGATTAAAAGATAACAGTGAGGGACTGATAGCAGCACAAGACTAGACACAAAAGCCAGATCACTAAAAGCAAGAGTATTCCACAAGACTTACACAAGATTCTGCAGAGTGGCCTCCAAGACAGTATGATACATAATGGCAGCATATAAGATGCAAGCAGGAATATTATTCACTTAATGATACAACCATGCTGTGTATAGGAACATCTGCACACTGTAGGTTCTCAGGTCTAGATGGAAGATTCCACAGAAAGTCATGGAGAATAACAGGCCTAAGATCCAGTGGATCTCCCAGATCCAGATAGACAGGCAGGTACTGGCTAATCAACCAGACATCATGGTAATAGACAAGGAACAGAAGACAATAGTGCTGATAGATATAGTAGTACCAAGATGAAGAAGGTCTGTGAGAAGTTGGAAAAGTGCCAGGGACTGAAGGAGCAACTAGAAAGGATGTGGAAAGTAAAGGTTAAAGTAGTGGAAAGAGGAGTATGGGCAGTGGTGGGATTCAAATATTGAACAACCAGTTCTCTATGTGGATGCTGCTTCCATAAATACGTTCTAGGCCTGGGCAACAAAAAATTAGCTACTGGTTCTGCTGAAATGGTGCAAACTGGCTGAATCCCACCACTGAGTTGGGGCTGTAATGCCTAAGCTGGGAGCGGTTCCAACAGATTCCCTAAAAAAGACGTTGGAGGTCTCTGTCCAGAAAACGGCAGTTCTAGAAACAGCTAAGATACTGCACAGAATCCTCCCAAGGTCAAGGTCCCAGGTTTGATGAAGGCACATACTCCTGCCTCCTATTTTTCCCCAAAATACTGATGGGACACCATCTTTTTGAACTGAACATGAAGCAAACAGATTCTTTGATTTTCTCAAACTACCACTTATAGCCAAATTCCTCCCTTCCTTACACAACTGGGAACATTTTAACATGTTCCAGAATATCCAAAGATTTGCGGAAGACAAAGTCTTTGGGGGGGAAAAACTCTAAAGAGGACTGGTTATTTGGAAGGGAAAATCACAAAAGGAGGAAAGACACTGGGTATACAATAAGTATTGCATTTATTGTAAATGAATAGAATGCTGAAACAATAAAATAAGAAATTAATCATTAATATTAGCATAACTAAGAACTATTAATATTCCAGCCATTGCAAGGATTACAATAAAATCTATAATCTGATTATAGGATGTATTATATAATTAGTAGTCCAGAGCAACTCCTAAAGAGGCAAAGGGTGCTATGGCAAACAGACCTGGCTTTCTTAGCAAACAAGTAAATGTGGAAAAGATTGCTCAGAACAGAAAATATGAAAAGTATTCTCATTGACAAATTGATTCAGTGCAATATGTTCTGAAGAAAAGCTCGGAAGGAGAATAAGTGGGCACCTTTTGGTGGCAGCCAAGAAACTGAATATCTCAACTGAAATGTTGACTTTTATACCACAGTGATGCTACATCTGCCAGCAAAAAAAGGATTAAACTATCATCTGCAGGGACACAGGTGAAATTAGCAAAGTCATGCAGCCATCCAAAGTCTGGAACCACCCACCTCTTTAGGCAAGATTGGAAGCAGTACTTTTCTGAAAATGCCAGTCACGTGTCACTCCAGAAGGCTAAGAAAATAATTTATTTATCTGCAATCATTTATGGAACTGACAAGGCAGTGTACAAATGTAGCTGGGAAATGCATAATAGCAGGCTGAACAGCTTAAGAGCAAATCATTTTGTCCGGGACATGGAGCAGTTAAGTTTCTTTCTATAATGAAACAAGCATTCTCACATATAAATCAAAGGAGGAGAAAGGCCATTAGGCATGGAACCATCTGTCTTGATTACTCCCTAGTCAAGGTTTGCCCCCTATCCTTTGTAACATTGAGAAAGGCCGTGTCCCATCATTCTTGCACATCTGTTCAGCTGCTAAGTAATGCTTTCCTATCCCTAATATGTAATCTCTGCTGTGAATCATCACAGTTTCCTGATAATGTCTGGATTGTCATTGTTAGTGCACTCCAGCAACAGAGGTTTTAAATAGTGGGCGAGCAATGCACAGAGAGAAGATGGCCGTTGCTGTTAAAACTGTCACTCACTTTAACTGCCCAGGCATTTCAGAGGCTCTTTTGTGCAAAACTGATGAAAGCTGTCCATTAATGTGAGAAATGTGCTGGGCTTCTCCAAGGAGGATTGCCATGTTTATCCAGGCAGAAAAGCTACCTGCATAAATTTACTGAAACAATTTTCCAAAGGGTAATAAACTAACACTGAACTTTTGTTGATATTCATTGCAGATCTTTATACATTCAGTTCAATCAACAAAAGTTGGCACTAGAGTTGCCTGGAAACTTCTCTCCAGGCCATCCGGAGTTTCGTTCACTGGTAGACCCCCTAGGGGGTCGAAAGTCACCCTGGAGGGGCAACCACCAAGGAGGAGGCCGGCTGATAGATAGGGGAGGGCAGCAGCTTCCCCCGAATCTCCAGCTTCTCCTTAGGGCCGACGGAGCAAAGATAGGCCTGTAAGATAGCCAATCACCCTGCTGCACCAGCCGAAAGTCACATCGTCATCTAAGCATTAATGACCCACCATGGATGATCTGGGTGAGATCCCTTTTGTTCCTCTTCACACCCCTGCTGTTTTTGCCTGTAGAAGCTGTTTGCCATAAATATTGAAGTTATCTCACCTGGAACAGTTGCTTGTTCTCAAATAGCTGTCTTCTGTCTCCGACGATCAGCTGGAGATGGTGGCAATCACAGAAGCACTCCGCCCTTCTTTTGCCAATTCTAATTACGCAAGAAGGAACAGAGTACCCAGGGAGGTCCATGTCAGATTTCTTAAAAGAAATCGACGAGATTAAATTTTGAGAACTGTAAGGGACCAACCTATGAAGTATAAAGATAAAGAGCTGGTAGTTCTCAAACAGATTCCTAGAAAAATAAGGGAAGCACGGAGAGATTATCAATTTTTAACAAGGAAACTGATTGATAGAGGAGTGAATTTCAGATGGTTGATTCCAGAAGGGCTACTGATTTTTTGGGATTCTAAAAGATACAGACTGGACACTCCATTCCAAGCAGAGGAATTTTTCAACAAGCACAAAGCCTTCTTGGAGAAAGGTGATATGGAATTTAAGAGATCAGAGGGAACGCCTACTGCAGAGACTTCCAAGCAAACAGAGGAGGAGATACCAAAAAAGACGCAATCAGAAGAAGACATTAGACCTAAAGATCAGAGACAGATAAGTTCACCTAGAAGATTGAGATCTCGAAATAATTGAAATTATGGAGGAAATTGGAATATACTCAATAAATATAAACGGTCTCAACTCCCCATCAAAAAGGAGTAAAATATTTCATAGGATACAGAAACTTAAAATGGACATAATTTGTTTACAAGAGACTCATATTAAGAGACAACACTCTAGAATTTTAGAACAGCCAAAATTAGGCAAATTCTATTTTTCTTCGGCATTGTAAAAGAAAAGAGGGATAGTGATATATATAAAAGAAAAGTTGAATCCAAAACAAATTTATTCTGATGAGGAAGGAAGAATAGTGATGGTGGAGATTTCATGGAATCAAAAACAAATACTGTTGGTGGCAATATATGCCCCCAATGAGAAACAAGAGCTATTCTTTCAACAACTATATGACAAACTTGTGGATTTAAATTATCATAGTCTTTGTATATTGGAAGATTTTAATGCAATTGTGCATGCAGTTCGAGACTACAAAAGCCATAAACAAGGGAACAAAGGAAGTAATGTTTTATCTAAATCTTGTTTAAAAATGAAAGATGAACTATGCTTGCAGGATATATGGTGAGAGATGAACTCAGAAAAGATACAATATACCTTTTACTCTAATAGGCATAACTCTTGGTCAAGAATAGACATGATATGGATCTCCCATGACCTGAAGACTATGATACAGGAAGTTGAAATTGAACCAAATATTTGGGCAGATCATAACCCAATTAAAATGACATGGAAAGGATATAAGAAAAGATTGAGATGGTCTCTGAATAAAGCTATTTTGAAAGAAAAAGAATTTTTACAATTAGCAATAAAAGAAATGGAATTTTTTTTAAGATCAATAAAAAGGAAGATACTTCTATCCAAAATGTTTGGGACATGGCAAAAGCATACTTTAGAGGTTTAGCTATAACCTATATTGCTAAAAAGAATAAAGAAAAGAGAATTTCACAGTCCAAATTGAAAAAACAGCTTGGTATGTTGGAGCTGGAATTACAAACTGATCCACAAAAGAAAAATGTGAAGATACAAATGGATTTAATAAAACATAAATTAAACCTACTTGAGACTGATATTATTGGCGCGCGTGGGGCCCGGCGGGTGGCTTACCTCCCTTGGGCTGGGCCAGCTGGTGGCCCAGCCCGTGGTCGCCCTGCGCCGTCGCTGCCGCGGCTGCCCAGGAGTGCCTGGGCCTGTCTGCCGCCGCCCCAAATGGGCGGCAGTGAAGGCAAGGCTAGCGGGGCAGCGGCAGGCGCAGGAAGGGTTGTGGCACGCGTGGGGCCTGGCAGGTGTCTTACCTCCCTTGGGCTGAGCCAGCTGGTGGCCCAGCCCGTGGTCGCCCTTCACCGTCGCCGCCGCAGCCGCCCAGGAGCACCTGGGCCTGCTTGCCGCCGCCCCGAACAGGCGGCGGCCTACGCCTCGGCCGGCGCAGGGGGCAGCACCGTGCATGCATGGGGTAGCACAGCGCATTCACAGGGTAGCACAGCGCATGCGCGATGCAGGTCATAGCGCCACGCATGTGTGATGCAGGCCGTCGTGCCGCACATGCATGCTGCAGGCCATCACGCCGCGCATGCACGGTGCAGGTCGGGGCGCACCGCGCATGCGCGGCGCAGGTCATGGTCGCAGCCTGAAAAAGGTTGAGAACTGCTGTTTTAAATGTTTTGGAGTATTATGAAAATCTTCCAGGGAGCCAGATGGCGCTCATATTTCTTGATGAACAAAAAGCATTTGATAATTTAAACTGGCAATTTATGTTTCAACAATTACAGGAAATGGACTTTGGTGAAAACTTTATTAAAGCAATTCAAGCGATCTACAAGAAACAATCAGCAAGGATACTTATAAATGGAGACTATACAGAGAGCTTTGATATTAAAAAAGGCACGAGACAGGGATGTCCACTCTCTCCCTTGCTATTTATTTTGACTCTAGAGGTATTGACTAGAAACATTAGGCAAGATATTGAAATTAAAGGACTTGATATTAAAGACCAGAAATATAAACTACAGGCTTTTGCAGATGATCTGGTCTTTATCTTAGAGGACCCTTTGGAAACAGCCCCTAAACTTTTGCAGAATACGCTCATAAACTTTTCAGTTATTCTATGAAACTTTTTTACCCTTCCCCGCCAATTTCCTTGCTAGGTTCTGTTCAGTATAGAGATTAGCTGGCAGCTGGTTTTCTACACGTTCCCATGGAAAAAGGCCCATTATTGCTGTTGTGTCCGGAGCCTGTGGAAGCAGGCTCGGGACGCTGCAACAGTCCCGGGCAGTTGCATAAGCTGCCCGGGACCAGACAGAGTGGCGCCGGCTCTGCGCACATCCGCAGGGCGGGAAAGCGCTCCGTGAATATAACAATTCTGCCCGGGATTTTGGGCTTGCTAGTTAAGAGAGGCCTGCATGCCTCACAGGAGCTGTCTTCAATCCTCTAAGCTCAATAAAGACTGTGTTGAAGAATGAACCTCGTCACTCATTTCCTCGAAAAACATAAAAGTGGCGACGAAGGTGGGATCATCTTACAAACAGAAGAAAAGAAAGCCATAAAGAACTCACTTTGAAGTCCTTGAAGAGGGGAAGTCGGTGTTGGAAGTCAGCGTCTCGGGCCTGCCTGTACAACTTTGCTGGAGGGTGAGATCAGCTGAAAACAAACCGTTCCCCCCCATTTAAAGTGTAGAGGAGTGAGTGGAAGAGTTAATAGCAGAATGGCGAAGATTGGTCGCATTTCTGAGTTTGATATCTCCCACCCAGAAAAATGGGACTCTTATGTTGCAAGGGTGGAGAATTACTTAAGGGTAAACCAGATAAGGGAAGATGGCTTGAAGGCTGCAACACTACTGTGTGTCTGTGGTCAAGAAGCATTTGAAATAGCAGAGAACCTGGTAGCCCCTGCATCTCTAGAGACAGTCATGTTTGCTGACTTAAAAAAATTACTAAAAGAGCATTTTCAGCCTAAAATGTCTGATTGCGTGGAGACATTCGTTTGAGCAGAGGGATCAAAGGGCAGGTGAATCTGCTAAGGACTTTATTGCAGCTTTAAGAAGAGCAGCAAAGCCATGTGAATTCAAAGATCTGGAAGAGAGGTTGCGAGATCACTTCATTTGCAGACTGAGGAACAGAGACTTGCAGCAAAAAATGTTTGCTAGAGAGGATGTCACGTTCCAAGATGCCCTGAGAGAGGTGACAGCTGAAGAAGCAGCAGGAGGGGCTGTAAGGTCAATGAGGCCTATCAAGAACCTTCCAGAGGCAGTTACAGTCCATCGAGAGGACGCCATAGATGGAGAAGACTCGGATCCTCAAGAAGAGGTGAATAAGCTTTACCAGCCAACAGGAAGGAAGCCGAAGGAATGCCTTCAAATGCTTCAGATGCAGAGGAAGCCACAAGAGAGCTGAGTGCAGGTTCCATTCTGCCACATGCAGAGAGTGTGGGAAGCAAGGCCACATTGCAGCCATCTGTTTGAGTCAATTCTTCTTCAGGAAGAATTGCGTCTGAAAGGTACCAGGGTCCCCAGCCAAAATAGGGTGGGCTTCTGCGCATCACGCAGGAGTATTTTAAGAATAGGTACACACAAGCCTTTAAAGAAAAAAATTGTCCCTTAAGGTACGGTTGCAAGGGGTGCCCATTGCCATGGAATTGGACACTGGGTCCACTCTCTCTATTATTTCTAACAGTACATTTAGAAAGATTTTTGAAAGTAGTGGCTTTTGAGCCAAACTAAGACCATCCAGCATAATACTTACAGATTTTCAAAATTCCAAAGGGGGAGGCCACCCTTAATGTACAGCACAAGGATTTTGAAGGTCCCCTAGATGTGTTGGTTGTGGGGGGGGGAACGCACGAGTCTCATTGGTTTGAGGCCCTGAGAATCCAGGTCACGGGGCTGCACAATTTGCAAATGCAGAGCTTAGCAGAAGTCTGCAGGGAATTTGCAGATGTGTTTAGTCCAGAACTTGGACCCTTCAAGGGGCCTCCAGTCTCACTAAGGTTAGATCCAACCATAACGCCCATCAGGGTTAAGCCAAGGAGGGTTCCTTTTGCCCTAAAGGCCAGGTTTGATGCTGAACTGGACAAATTGCTCCAGCAAGGAATTTTAGAACCTGTAGACTCAAGCCCATGGGAAACCCCCACAATAACACCTTTAAAGGCTAATGGGGATATACGTATATGTGCAGATTACAAGTGCACACTAAATAAGGCACTTCAACAGCATGCTTACCCAGTACCTGTGGTAAGCCACATTCTGGCCTCCCTTAAAGGGGGCCGCATATTTGCAAAGCTTGACCTGGCAGAGGCTTATCAACAGCTGTCTGTTGACGATGCAGCTGCAGAGGCCCAAACTATTGCAACTCACAGAGGGGCATTTAAAGTCAAGAGACTGCAATTTGGGGTAAACATAGCCCCTGTCATATTCCAGAGCGTCATGGAAAGCACACTCCGAGGTGTTCCTGGGGTCTGCCCCTATTTTGATGATGTCCTCATTGCAGGAGAGTCAGCTCAAAATTTAGCTGAAAGATTAAGGGCTGTCTTGCTTCGCTTCAGAAGAGCAGGCCTTAAACTAAAAAAGGAAAAATGCAAAATAGGAGTCAATTCCACTGACTTTTTGGGATTCAGGATAGACGCCCAAGGCATTCACCCCTCAGAATCAAAACTACAGGCCATCCAGAAGGCACCTAGTCCTAAGTCCAAGGGCGAATTACAGGCATTCCTGGGCCTACTAAATTTCTATCACGCTTTCCTGCCACACAAGGCAGCTGTAGCAGAGCCCTTACATAGACTCTTAGAGAAGCAGGCTCCTTGGCAAAGATCCACGAAAAAAGCTTTAATGAAGTTAAGGCCTTACTCACCTCTAATATATTACTAGCTCATTTTAATGAGAAATTGCCTGTTTGCATCGCTTGCGATGCCTCTCCATACGGTGTTGGGGCTGTTCTTAGTCACCTGAGGGCAGATGGGACCCAGGTCCCTGTAGCCTATTATTCCAGAACTCTGTTATCTGCTGAGCAAAATTACGCCCAGATTGACAGAGAGGCCTTGGCAATAGTGGCTGGCATTAAGAAATTTCACAATTTCTTATACGGCTGCAAATTTACGGTCTTTACTGACCATAAGCCACTTCTGGGGTTGTTTACTACGAACAAACAAACCCCATACATCATTTCTCCTCATATGCTGAGATGGTCCATTTTTCTGTCAGGATATGATTTCACATTGATTCACAAACCTGGCAAGGACATGGCCATGCTGATGGCCTGAGTAGATTGCCCCTGCAATCTTTGGAGAGGAGCGGCATAAAAATCCAACAAATAGATAAATAAATAAATAAAATTTGGAGCCTGCTCCTGCAGTTCATATTCTGTCTATTCAAGACTTACCTGAGTGTCCCATCAATGCTAGAGATGTGGCTGCTGAATCCGCCTCTGATCACACACTCACACGTGTGTTGTCCTGGGTATTGTCAGGATGGCCTGACCAGTGCCCAGATGCTGTGTTCCAAAGTTTCTGTAAAAAAAAGCATGAGCTGTCCACTTTCAAAGGTTGCCTACTATGGGGTAGCAGAGTTGTGATTCCGACCTCATTGAGGTCTAGAATCTTGACCTCCTTACATGAGGGACATCCTGGTATCGTCAGGATGAAAGCGCTTGCACGTAGCCATCTGTGGTGGCCAGGTCTGGATAAGGATATCGATGCCCAGGTACATGGCTGCCAAGCGTGTCAACAATCTCACCCTGAAATGCCTCAAGCTCCAGTACACAGGTGGGAGGAAACCCAGTTTCCATGGTCTAGGGTTCACATAGATTATGCTGGGCCCTTTCAGGGACAATTCTTCCTGATTGTTGTGGAAAGCCATTCCAGATGGCTAGAGGTTGTTCCTGTTTCATCAACAACTACTGCCAGGACCATCCAGGTGCTGTGAGGAATCTTTGCATCACACAGCCTTCCAGATGTACTGGTTTCAGACAATGGTCCCCAATTTACTTCTTCTGAGTTCCAGGTCTTCCTGCAATCTAACATGATCCGGCACATGACTTCGGCTCCTTTTCACCCGTCGTCCAACGGAATGGCTGAACGAATGGTGCGCACTACCAAGGATGCCCTCAAGAGATTGACTTACAGTAACTGGCATCACAGGTTAGCAGATTTCCTTCTTGCACACTGCACCACACCTTGCACTTCAACTGGGAAGTCTCCTGCTGAACTTCGTTAGGACCATCGCCTCATTACTAAGCTGGACGGGCTGCACCCTGATAGGGTGGCTCCACAGGGATCTCATCTGAGGGCTCCAAGAAGACTGCAAGTGGGAGATCCATTTTGGGTGCATAACTATGGGCGGGGTCACCCCTGGGTACCAGCTGTGGTTTGCAAGTTCTCAGGGCCTTTATCATACGAAGTGACACTGAGGGACGGCCATGTCCTTCGCCGGCACATAGATCAGCTGCGTGCAAGCCAGGTTTCACACCCTTCTGCTCCTGGCTCTGCTCTGGGGGGGGGAGGAGGATCAGAATATGCATTCTGAGGAACTAATGCAACAATCTGTCCAAGGTCCTAACAGTGGCTTGGGCAGGATTTTAAGGGATGGGGAATCACTCCATACATCCGTGTTCACTACAGAAAGGGGTTCACACCAGGGGTATCCTAACTTTTCACAACTGACAGATAGTGCTCCAGACAGGGAGACTGACCGGGGGCATTCCAACAATTCACAAGACTCTAGGGAATTAAAATTCAGAGGGGAACCCAGGCCCAATTCTGCAATTGCTCCCAAAAGAAAGTCAAGGGAACAAGAGGTAGCCTGGGAGGCATCTCCTGACTCTGACACCTGGGGCACATCCTTAGGGGGGTTGGGACAAGGAAGCAACCCAAATACCCAGCACACTTCAGTTGAGGGCAGGTGATGCGAATACTGTTCCCCCCCCCCAAGAAAGGTCCATTGTCGAACTGGGGAATACCACCCAGCCACAGCATGCTGCCTGGGACGGAGAGGCCCCAGCCACTCCGCAGAGGGTGGGTCAACCAGGTCAGGGGAGCAGCAAAGTCCTGGCCTACTGAGCCCGGTGGGCAAGCAGGTAGGCCAGGCAACAACTCCAGGGGCATCTGGAAATGTAAGGCAGCAACGCCTGGACTCACCTAGCCTGATGGGTGAGATGGTGGGTCCAGCATCGTCACCAGGTCCAAGAAGGTCGCAGAGAACAAAACGGCCACCCAAATACCTCAGGGACTTTGTTAACCTGTAGTCCAGTTTCGGGGAACAAAGTAGTGGGCCCCAGAGAAGAGGGGCCGTTTAACTTCTCATTATTATTATCATTTTTTGTTTCGGATATATTTATGTCCAAAATGATAGTGGGTAATCCCACATTCCATACATTTGTTGCTTGGGAGTGAGATACTCTCATTAGAGAACTGTGAGAGCAGGCTGGGCATGTTCTCTAGGGGGGAGGGGTGTTGTGTCCTGAGCCTGCGGAAGTAGGCTCGGGACGCTGCAACAGTCCCAGGCAGTCCAACAGTCCAACAGTCCCAGTCTGCCCGGGACCAGACGGAGTGGTGCCAGCTCTGCGCGCATGTGTAGGGCGGGAAAGCGCTCCATGAATGTAACAATTCTGCCCGGGGTTTTGGGTTTGCTAGTTAAGAGAGGCCTGAATGCCTCACAGGAGCTGTCTTCGATCCTGTAAGCTCAATAAAGACTGTGTTGAAGAATGAACCTCATCACTCATTTCCTCGAAGGACATAAAAATTGCAACAATGTTTGAACTATTAAAACTCTTTCTTGTATTAATTTGCCTGAAGAGAATTTATTTTAGAGGGAACCACTTAGATCCAAGAATCGTCAGTTACCCAAAAATATTGCCAATTTTCAGCTAAGAAACAAAAGATCTTCTGATAGCTATGTCACTGGACATTTCAGCATCTTGTTTAGAATGAGTAGATAGGCTGAAATCTATTACGTGCTGTTCTCAATTTTTTTAGAAAAAATATTAAACTATGTTCCAAATATACATAAATTAAAAAATGAACACATGAAAAGAAAATAGGGGAAAATAGCACAATAAATTAAAACATTAAAAGACCCAAAATATCGGATCGAGGGGCATGGCTGCCTCAGGGTCGAAATAGCCTTGTTCGGAGGCTCTGCGACACGGGACCTGTAAAGCCGCCAAAACAGCGCAAAACAGCTGTTTTTCACGGCGGGGAAAAACCCTCCTCAGTAGGAGAAGGGGCGAAGAGCTGTGAGTGTGGGTTGAGATCCTCTGAAAACCCCCCAAAAAAATGTTTGGGGGGGAAGAAAGAGGACTCCCCGTGAGCTCACAATAGCTCCAGCCTGGCACAGCATCTGTCAGCTGACAGACCAAGACGTTGAGACCAGCCACCACTCGAGGAAAACATTTCAAAGAAGCACAGAGATTGACAGACTGAACACAGGAGCTTAAAAAGCAAGTATTTCTTATATTTTACCTCGGATCAATTACGTTCACAATGAACAAAAGGCACCCAACATGGCAACCGCTTTTAATTTAAAGTGATAGCTACCGGAAGAGAAAGGCGAAGGAGAAACTGTAATGCAAAAGAGACCTCTAGCGGGCAGCAGAGACGCATAACTTAAAAACTTTGCAAAATAAACCTAAGGATGTATATAAGCTCTCCAGAAATGACGATGAAAGAATTAACAGATGCAATGTCAACAACTTTTGAAAAAATAAGGAGAAAGATGGACATGATAATAGACATATATGAGAAAAGGTGGGAAGAAAGGATGAGGACGTTGGAGGCAGTGGAACAAAGCAGAGAGGTGGAGAAGATGATGGAAGATCAAAGCAAAGCAGTTATTGAGGACTTGGACCAAACCGGAGAAACAGTACAAACTATGATGTACCATCGCCAGATGATGACAGCAATTAGGGGCAAGAGACTGGGAAAATCCCCAAATGAGAAACAAAAAGATTTGAAAAGAATTGTTATAAAAGCATTGGAAAAATATCTAGGAGAGGAGACTAAAAATTTCTCTTGGCAAACTGACAGAATCCATAGAGTATGGCTTATATGGAACCAAGGGACATTGCAAGCAATAAAGAGAGACTTATTACTTGGAAGGGAAGCTGTGTTATGGAAATCCACCTGGCAGAGGAAGAAACCCAGAATTCGACTGAAAAGAAGAGAAACTTAATATTTTATGCAAGGAATTAAAGGCAAAGAATTATGGACTGATTTAAGGACTAAGTGTAAGAGCAAGAGACATGAGAGGGTGATTAATGGAAGATATATATTAAATAGACTAAGAATGTACGCGTTGAAGGGAGGGGTGTATGGACATGAAAATTATTAACTTTAATAAGAAGACTTGTTTGTTTGATGTACAATGGATAGATCTGAAAAGAAGTGAAACTTAAAAATTTTTTAAATGTAGTTGGCTTATAGTTAAACTTTGATATACGGAGTGAAGAAGGTCTACAAATTTAAAATGATTGTATTAAGTTGAATGGCTTTAACTTGAATTTTTTTCTTTGTTTGCATGTACAAATGGATATCTAATAATAAAAAAAATTAAAATAAAAATAAATAAAAAATAAAAAAGACCCAAAATATCTGTCATTACTTATATATTCCAAGTTTACCGGATTATATATTTTTAAAACCTAAAATCGTAGGTTTAAATTCAGATTTACTCTGATACTATGCACTCAGAGTAAGATCCACTGTAATATTCTTTTAGTAGACATGATCTCTCAATAATCAAATGGAATGAAATTTGCATTAAAGTTGTATATTTGGTAAAAAGTATCTGTGAGAATAAATACCCATTGTTTATCACTGACAATAGAGTAATAAGCAGATGTTTAAAAAAGTTATACTTTGGATAAAAGGTATGGTTTTTTAATACAATAAAGATTATCATAACAGTCACCTAGCTAATACATCTCACAAAACTGAAATGTTCTAATCATAAGTGTGACATTTGAGGGCAAATCCCTGTATCAGTCACTAAATCCATCCTTATTCACCTACTTACCATGAATTTTTGCCTCAAGAAACTGCCCTCCCTTTTTTTAGTATGAGGAGGAATACCAGAAAACTATTATTACCAGTTTTCAAAGCTACCTTTTTGGGATGATTTTGATTTAGAATGGAATAACTTAAAAAAAATATGTTCAATATAAATATATTGTAAAAAATCCCAACTGCCCCCAAATTAGGCTTTGGACATTTTATACTGTATCTAGGATTCTGAAATGACTGCCAAAGTTCTGTTCAGAACTTTACTAGAATGTGGCAGTCAATGAATGTGTAATATTTGAAAAGATTTTATATTCAAATCCATGCTCAGTATTAGAAATTGCACAAAATATATTTTTTTTATTTTGTTCATTTAAAGTAATTGATTACATTAATTAATCAACTCCACAAAAAAAAATACTGCTTGAAGATCTCCAGGAAAAAAGAGCCTATATACTGTACTTTCTTAAAAGGTGGATGATGGATAAATGGATAGATGGATAGATGGATGGATGGATGGATGGATGGATGGATGGATGGATGGATGGATGGATGGATGGATGGATGGATTAGATAGACAGGTAGGCAGGCAGACGGAAAGACAGACATATAGAGATAGAAAGAAAGAAAGAAAGAAAGAAAGAAAGAAAGAAAGAAAGAAAGAAAGAAAGAAAGAAAGAAAGAAAGATTAGAGTAAACAGGTAAAAAACTGTTTTCCTTCTTTGTAATAATACTTCTCACTTTTACAGACCCAGGCTCTTAAGTCTGTGATGGCAGTTACACAGAAGACTTATTTATGAATCTGCCTTATTGGTAGACTGATGAGGAAAAAACATTTGAATTTCTATAAAGCTTCCTATAAAATTGCTGAAACTTAAGGGGAAAGGATCTTCAATAAACCAAACATAGCTAAAGGATCAAAGTTTGTACTCATTAAAACTCTGTGTTAAAACCTGAGAATCAATTGTGATGGTGAGAAGGGCCAATCAGATACCATTACCAGTTTTCCTAAACTGTTCCCCAACAGCTGCTAAATCTTAAAATGTTGCTCTATAAAGGAGACCATTATTTGGCTCAGGAAACAGGACATTAGAAGTAATTGTTTCACTTCATCACACTTTCCTAATTGTTTACAAATGGAGTTAGCATTGGCAAGTATATTATGGATTGAGAAGGGCTACTTAAAAATCATATAATCTCAAATGAATGTGAGTTTCTTCAAAAGACAACAACCCTGTCCAGTCCACAGGATACCGATGTTGTTTTTTCACATGGCTATTTTATATAAATTTCAAATATATCCCATTTTAAAACAAGAGGGGCAGCTGATTCTCTAGCACCATTCATAATACAAAACTGCAGCCATCTTTTCGGGAGATCTTCAGAATGGTGGCAATATTTACCCTATAGAAGTTGCCTGTGTAAACAGATGCTATAGATCAGCGGTTCTCAACCTTGGGGTCGTGACCCCATTTGGGGTCGCACGACCATTTCGTGGGGGTCGCCGGACACCGCCGGCCGCCATTTTGTTTTTTTTAATTTTTTTTTAATTTTTTTTATTTTTTTATTTCTTTTGGCGCGCGTGCACCGCACACGCGCAGATCCGCCCGTCGCGCCAAAAAAAATAAAAAAATAAAAAAAATAAAAAAAAATAAAAAAACCAAAATGGTGGACCGCGACAGGCGGATCTGTGCATGCACGGTGCGTGCGACGGGCCGATCCATGCATGCACGGATCCGCCCGTCGCAGCCGCCATTTTGTTTTTTTTATTATTTTTTTTTATTTTTAAAAAAATAAAAAAAACAAAATGGCAACCCGCGACGGGCGGATGCACGCATGCATGGCGCACACGACAGGCCGATCCGTGCATTCGTGGATCCGCCCATCGTGGCCGCCATTTTTTTATTTTATTTTTTTTTAATTTTAAATTTTTTTTCCGGCGTGCGCGCGTGCGCCCGGGTCAGGGTCGCAGCGCGCATGGGCGGGCCAAGTGGGTTCTCAACCTGAGAAAGGTTGAGAACCACTGCTATAGATACTTCCAAATATGTGAGTAGGTGACCTTGGTCATCAAGCCACTCAAGAGAGATATGGCCTTAGATGTAATAAAGCAACTGCTCTGGACTGGGAATAGAGAAACAGGACAAGGTAATTGAACTAATTTGCTGCTCATCCAACTCCACATCCTATTTCATTCTGCTTAATGATAGGATTGACTTTCTACTTCTTCCAGCAATATATTCTGTTTCAAAAAGAAGAGTTCATCTGCAGACTGGCATGCTGTTTCTAGAAATAAACAATCTATATTATCTACTTTTCCACCCATCCTGCAGATCTGTCTCATGGAGCTCAGACAGCAATTCCATGACAAATGAGCATGCTGAATCCTGCATGTTATTTTGAGAATGATTTTCCTCCTTTTAGAGGAAAATCTGTTTACCCTCTATGTATTCTTTTTTAATGCACTTTACTAGTTGGCTATTACTTTATTGAATTAAATAAAGTCCAACTGTAACATTTTATAGATTTGTTGAAGCAGGCTGTGAAGCTTGTTTTATGCCATGAAAAATGTGTTAGTCATGCAAATTTCAGAGTCCCATGAAGCATGCTGATTAATCTCTTTCCTGTTCCTGGGTGGTCTTGTTTGACTCCAGAACCTTTCAGAGTTTAGCCCTTGAACTTGCTAGGGCCTATTAGAAGAAACTGAACATTCCAGGGCTGGGAATAGAGATTCATTAGTCTCCCAGGCAGAGTTCCAAAGAAAGCAGCTCATTTGGGACAGAATTCTGCTCTCCACACTCCAATATCTTTTTTGAGAGTTGACTGCTACAGTTGGTGCTACTATTAGAAGACTATTTCAGGGGCATGGGAGTGATGATCTGTCTTCCTGGGCAGAGTTCCAGGAAAATATCAGACATCCATTTAACCACAGCACCTTTTCAAAAACAAGCTTCAAGCAGGTGACTGCTTGTAAAAATCAGCATCCTCGGGGAGGGGGGGTGTTGAAGAATACTTTATTTGTGTTATCTTTGGGTGCTTTTGTTGATTTTCAAAAATAGATATTTTTATTTTCCATATCATTTTCATTTGGCCTTCTTTCCCCCACCCTATTTGTTTTTCAACTAGTTAATACTGGAGGGCTAAACTACGCTATGGGGAATTTGTATCTGAGTCTATTAATGGTGACTGCTGAACATCAGTTTATATAAAGTTGTAAAAATGGCACTATGCTCATTCTTTCCAACTATCCAATTTCTTTGATGGAAATCTTTATTCCATAGAATGTCTTAAAGTTTTTGTAAGCATTACAGTTAGAATTATTGCATTTAATTTACTCACAGCATGAGATTGTTTGGATTAAACTGGACTCAATCTTATTTGTGGCCCAAATTGATTAATACTGGCCTATCTGTGAGCAAGAAATGCTGCAAACTATATTTGGGATCTATTAAGTAGTGTTATGCAAAACACTGAATCCAAAACAAACAAGACGTATTGTAAATGCCTAGGTACAAAGAGGATTCTAATTCATTAAAAATTATGCTGAATGCATTTCATAGCTGCAAGATTCATTGTTCTTCAGAAGAGAATCCAAATTGAGCAATGATTGGGTGGGAAGACTGCAGCAGTTGTCATTTAAATGTTTTAACCTCACTCATCCCTTATTTATGCTGACTGAAGATTCCAAGAGTAGAAGACTCTTAATTCTGTAAGCTATCAGTTTTGGGAGAACTCAACAGAGTAGGAAAATTACTGTTTCCCTAAGGGCGGAACTATAACATGCTTATTCAATATTATAAACTGTTTAGAAATATGAGTGAACTTTATTTTCAGATGACTGCTGCATGGATAACCTTTTTGTAAAAATCTTTATTGTGCTGTAGAACTTACGATATATTTTGTTCAAATAACATAGTCTATTTCTGAGATTTGATTCTCACTTTTCTGAAAGATAGGCTTTTCAATTCTTATCTTTTAAGTAGCTCCTTCAGAACACTGTTTGTCTTCACAAATCCCCAGTTAATACTTTAAGGTGTGACAGGAGGGTTGAACAATGTGTACCTTTGCTGATACAGAAAAAAGATGTCCTATGTGAAAATATTTTTAAGAGTATTAAGCAGGGATGAAGGAAGTAAAATTGAAGGAGATCTCTTCAGAACTGTCAATAGAAAGAAAAGTCTTTGCTGCCCCAGAAATTAAAATACTCCAGGTGGCATTGTATGACATTTCATATAATTTCAGATGTAACCTTTCTACAATTTCTGTCAAGAGGGGAGTACGCTAAAAAAGATACAAGAGAACTACAGAAAGTCCATCTTATAACTTCAATATAGAATAAAGCTTGGTCTCCTGCACAAGTTAGGTTAATTTTTGAGCTATGTTTATCCTTTATTATATTATTTATATGAGTCAGCAGTGTGCTGCAGCTGCCAAAAAAGCCAACACTGTCCTAGGCTGCATTAAAAGAGAGATACAATCATCAAGATCATGTGATACCATTTTATAATGCCTTGGTAAGACCACACTTGGAATACTGCATCCAGTTTTGGTTGCCACAATATAACAAAGATGTTGAGTCTCTGAAAGAGTGCAGAGAAGAGCACAAAGATGATTAGGGAACTGAAGGCTAAAACATATGAAGAATGGTTTCAGGAAATGAGTATGTCTAGTTTAATGAAAAGTAGGGTGACATGATAACGATGTTCCAATATTTGAGGGACTGCAACAAGGAAAAGGGTGTCAATCTATTCTCCAAAGCACCTGAAGGCAGAACAAGAAGCAATAGATGGAAACCTATCAAGAAGAGAACCAACTCAGAACTAAGGAGAAATTTCCTGACAGTTAGAACAATTAATCAGTGAAATGAGATACTTCCAGAAGTTGTGAGTTCTCCAACACTGGAGGTTTCTAAAAAGAGATTGGACAACCATTTGTGTGAAATGGTATAGGGTTTCCTGCTTGAGCAGGGGGTTGAACTAGAAGACTTCCAATGTTTCTTCCAACTCTGTTATTCTGTTATTCTTTGCAACTAGTTTATGGCATGGATTGTATGAAGCAATAAAACCAGATGTGATTCATTCAATAAATAGTTTAGACAGTAATGAGAAATCAATTAGCTGCATGTAGATATATAGCATCCCATTTGTAGTCCTTAAGTACCCTAACATCATGTTACTGAAATCTGATAGCAAAAAGTTTGGGCAATAAGCAGTATTAATATTGGATGAGTTCCTTAACTTAACTGAAGGAGATCATGCCTTTGAATTAGCAGATGTTGAAAAACAATTGTGGGAAAGAACACTTTCCTCTTTGCGATTTAAAGACAGGTATCTGTCTTGTCATTACGGATGCTTGATTAATTCTTATTTTTGCATTGCTTTATATCTTCTATTCTGGGTTCTTGCTACAGAAACCTTTGCATTCACCACTTTCATGTGATACTGGCTATATAAAAAAAAAAGGCATCTTCCAAAGGGTTTTTTTTTCATCATTTATACTTCTAATGTTTTGCTTGGTTTGGTAGATTTTATAATTTAGATGTGAACTGTGATTTACAGTGAAGTCACTTGGGTATCTTTATTTTATTAGGTTAAATAATATAACAGTGTTCTCTAAATCCTAGAGATGAGGGATTTCCACCTGAGCATTATTCATAAGTATTAAACTAGTTTGACATCAAGCTGTTAGAAATGTTTCCCAAGTCAATTATTTTCAAATAAAGTATAACTGAATGCTATTCTGGCTATGAATTGTAGAACCAGAGGGTGCCAGATTTGGAAGCTGGCAAATTTAGGAATGTAGTATGAAAATAGATTAAAGAGATACCATTCAATAAAAACTAGGGTGCCTCCGTGAGTGGACTGTGAGTTAAGAGAAGACAGGAATCATATAATGGTCCTGAAACCAGCCAAGAATATTTTCGTTTGGAGTAGCCTGTACTAGGAACTGAAGCACTCTTTGAACAAGCAATTTGATAATGACAAGTATATACATGCTCTTCCTCTCCAATACAGTTAAACATAATTCAAAAAAATCAATATCAGGAAGAAGTATGCAGCATCAATGGAAACTTCAGAGCCATCAAACATTATATAGCTCATTGATATACTTCTCTTCCCAGAAGAGGAGATGGTCCAGAATCTTTAATAAACAGTGGACAAAGAGATGTTAAATCAGAAGGACAATGGCCATAAAAGGGCTGAATGAACTGTCATCTTAATTTCCACAGAATAGAGTTCTATAACCAGGATATCACTACCAAACAAGCCCTAGTCCTAACAACACCAGGTTAAATCCAACTGATGCCATATCATAGTATCCTTCAGTCCTACTGTTGAATCCGTCGTTCGCTTACGAATGATGAAGACACATGGTGACAACTAACAATGCTTTATTCTCCTACTCCAACTCCAAGCAAAGCACAAAAGGCATGCAGGCCTTTTTATAGGGTTTGAACCCTGGACAGAGTGAACCAATAAGAGTTCTTCTTTCTTCGTGCCTTGTGCATGCGCACAAGGCTGGCGCCGCTCTGTCTGGTCCCGGGCAGCTTTTAGAATGCCCGGGACCATTTGCAACAATTTGCAACAATTCTGGGCCTGCTGAGTTTCCTCATCAGGCCCAGGACACAACACCCCTCCCAATTTCTTTACAATCATAATAAAATAAATCAAAAGAAAATAATAGTCTGCTCACATGCAGATACCCTTCTTATAACTAACAGAGTTAGCTAACCAACCCACTCTCTAATGTGGACTTCGTGTCTTCTACCCCACATAGGTCCCATCTCCTCAACCTAGACCTGTAAGGTCCCTTGTACTGACAAGAACCTCATATTTGTCTAGATGCTTAGGAGGACTCTTAGCCTGTTGTGACCTACGCAAGGTTAGGGAGGGTGCCTGGCCTGTCAGCTCACCTGCCCGGCTAGGCCAGACCAGGACTTGTTCTTGAGGACGCCTGGCCTACCGGCCCATCTGTTGGGCTTGCTAGACCAGGACTTTTATGCACATGTTTTGCAGATGACGCCTGGTGAGGTGTGCCGGCAGAATTGCCAGAGCTTTCCCCAGGCTCCGTGAGAGCAGCTAAAATTCCCCAACCCTCTGAATTGGCTGAGGATTCCCCAACTACCCTGGATGGCTCCAGGAAACTTAGTCCCTCGAGCCCATGACCATTGCAGGTGTGCCCCAATACTCCCAGTCTTCTGTGGCCAAGGTGCCAGAATCAGGAGTCGCCTCCATGGCAACCCCCTTTGCTGGTGACTTCCTTTTGGGAGAAATTGTGGAATTAGGCAAGCGCCCTTGATGGAATTCCTTTTTCTTACTGCTAGTGATTTGTATGGATACCCCCAGTCAGTCTCCCTGTCTGGAGCACTGTCTGACATATGTGAATACTGTGGATACCCCCAGTGTGACTCCCTGTCTGGAGTAATTATGGATGTGTGGGATGACCCCCTATCCAGTGAATTCCTGTTTGGGGCTCTTGCGGATACATATGACTCCCTGTTCAGTGCAATAGCTGAACTCTGAGGATGCCCTTTCACCTCCCCTGGGGAATCCCCTTGGAAATCCCTAGCGACCTGTGGTACATCCCAGGAACAGTGAGATTGTGTCTCAGACAATTGACCTGAAGTGCGACATGGTTCCTGGGCTCCCTCCCCCCCGAGAGCAGAGGCAGGGGCGGAATCCACAGAGGACAACCGGCAGCGCAGTTGATCAATGTGACACCACAGGACGTGGCCATCTCCCAAGGTCACTTTGTATGAGAGAGGTCCAGAGATTGTACACATGACAGCAGGAACCCACAGATGAACAGGAGCATAGTTCCTATCCCAGACTGGATCACCCAACTGTAGGCTCCTTGGTGCCCATGGGTGCGACCCCTGAGAAGCCACCCAGTCTGGGTGCAACCTGTCCAATTTAGTAATGAGTCAGCGACCCCAGCAGAGTTCAGCTGGGCTCTTTCCAGTGGTCGTGCAAGGTGTGGTGCGGTGTGCAAGAAGAAAGTCAGCTAACCTGTGATGCCAGCTACTGAACATGAGTCTTTTGAGTGCGTCCTTGGTGGTGTTTCTGGAGGATTCCTGGCAAGGTGCAAGACCTTCACAGCTCCGCCTGCTGCTTCCTCAGCTGCCACCTCTCGTAACGGGTCTTGGAAGGAAACATCTTTTTTTGCAAAAATCTTTTGTTGTAAATCTCTGCTCCTTAATCACTGATAAAGCAATCTCACAGCCTCTCTTCCAGATTCTTGAACTCACAAGGTCTGGCTGCTTGCCTTAAGGCAGCAATAAAGTCTGCAGCAGATTCACCAGGCCTCTGGTCTCTCTGCTCAAACGCGTGCCTCCAAGCAATGATGGATAACTTCAGCTGGAAGTGTTCCTTCAACATTTTCTTCAAGTCAGCATATGCTACTGACTCCAGAGGTGCAGGGGTCACCAGATTTTCTGTGATGTCAAAAGCTTCTTGTCCACAGGCACACAAAAGAGTTGCTGCCTTCAGGCCATCTTCTCTAATCTGATTTACTCTGAAGTAATTCTCCACCCATGCTACATAGGAATTCCATCTCTCAGGGTGGGAGACATTGAAATCAGTCAAGCGGCCAATCTTCGACATCGTAAAGTTTACGATCTTCACCACTCGCTTCCTCTGCAAGCTGCTGTTCGGGGAAAGGGTCCTTTAGTCGAGATCACCCTCCAGCGACACTATACTGGCAGGCTGGGACACCATCTTCCCCTCTTCAGGACTTCCAGGGTAAGTCCTTAAATCTTTTGTTTCAGCTTACAAAGGATCCTACCTTCATCGCCAGTGTTGAATCCGTCGTTCACATGCTAATGTTGAAAACACATGATGACAACTAACAATGCTTTATTCTCCTAATCCAACTCCAAGCAAAGCACAAGGCCTTTTTATAGGGTTTGAACTCCGGACAGAGTGAACCAATAAGAGTTCTTCTTTCTTTGCGCCTTGCGCATGCGCACAAGGCTTGCGCCGCTCTATCTTGTCCCGGGCAGCTTTTAGAATGCCCGGGACCATTTGCAGCAATTCTGGGCCTGCTGAGTTTCCTCATCAGGCCCAGGACACAACACCTTAACTGACAAAATATTAAGTTTCAATAAGGGCTGAAAACTAAAGTTGGATGTGGCAATGAAAGAATTAAGAGCATGATTAATAGGGCAAAAATCTAGGGTATCTTTCTTCCACTAGTACTCTAAATCCATGCTTTTCTTTGCTTAATGGATAAACCAGGGATTATTCTTAATCATAATTTGGCAAGCTAGGTCATCAGTGAGAGCACAAACAGGACCTCCTTAACTGATCTCAGTGTATGGACACTCATACATATACTAAGGGCTATGTTAACTGTTTTGCAACTGCACTGATACAAGCCAAGCACTTATCTCAGAAGCATTAAAGTGGTTACATCCTACAGAACATTTGAATAGCTGCTTGAACCTTGAACAGCTATTGAACCTCTCACCTGTAGTGAGAACAACTGTCTCGATGACCACTGGTAAAACACTGCATAGAGACTGAAGTAGATCTCTGTACTTAAATAGAATAAGGAACTTTGAGTCCTTTAGGTTTGGATTATAATTCCCCCAGTCCCTTGTAACTGGTCCTGGAGACTAGATCTAATGTAAATTAAAATGCAAAATGTCTAACCCTGATACTTACATATTTATATTTCTTTTGTATTACTTTTAATAAATTAGTACAAAACTACTCTCTGCCACAAAAGAAGCTACTTTCTTAAAGAAGTTATGCTGGCAACTTCACTTTTTAAGGTATGTCTTTGCACTGTTTTGCAGAAGAAATACTCAGGCCAGATATCTGAGCAATTTGCTCTAATGCAGTCCCATTAGTACAACAAATCATAATCACTGTTTCTTATACAGCAGAACCCAATGATAGTTTAATGCAGATGCCCTCTTAAATCAGTTAACAGTGAAATATCTATTGGTCATGGCAATTTGAATTGCCTGCATTTTTAGTCCATCAGAGAGTTGGTCTCTTCTAAAAGCTTTCAGTTCACTAGATAGCTTAATTACAGAAACAGAGGGCCACTGTTGTTTTATTTTTTTTATTATTATTATTATTATTATTTATTTAATTATCTACAGATATCATCTGAATCCCTTTTGTAGTGGAGTTGCAAACATAATGAGAACCATATACACCTTCATTTTTGTTTGCTGTTTTATCTGAAATAATCCCATAAGCATTTCTTTTTGTCAGTAAAAATAACAGCAGTAACAAAGATAAAAAAGTAATAAATTAAAGGACTAAGAATATGAGACTTTTGTAACTTTTCAAACTATAATGCTATCAGCTTGTTCTACTTCATAGTAGGTTCTTCTAAGTTCATCTTCCTTTTATACAAGTAGTCTGCACTTAATGACTACATTTGGGACCAACAACTCCATCACAAATCATCATGATCATTAAGCAAGACATCAGGTGGCTCCAATGTTCTTTTTACTATTTTACTGCCAGCTTCTCCATTGACTCTGCATATCAGAAGCTAACTGTGAAGTGCCCAAAACTTGATCATAAAGTCACTTTTTGGTGCCATTATAACTTGCTAAAGGGTAGTTATTAAGTTAGTGTATGTGCAATGTTAAGCCATAAAAAAAGTTCATTTGATTTGGGGTTAGTATGATATGTGCACTTATCCCTTTAACTTGGAATAATACCATGCTATTATAGGTTGTTTAGTAAATCATGATTAAAATTCTAACTAGTAGCAATATAAGAATTCAACCTGAAGTTCACTTTAAGGCAAGAATGTAAGCAAATTAGCCCACTTAACCTTTTCGGTATGACTTAGATTTGTGATTATGCACTCTTATTATCTAAATGTGTTGCATAAGGCAACTAGTTGAGAGCTGTGGACTTGCCTGTGGTATATATGAATCTTAATAACCTCAAAACCAACCTAGCCTATTTGTCACATCACTGTCTTCCATTTCAAAAATCATGTAGATATAGTTAAATCAGAGATTTATGTATACAAGAGTAACAGTGATCATTTGGATTTGGCAACCTGCTATTTGATGTTGTTCAACAAACAAAGTTATTGAATTTCATGATTACATTTGGTTGTAATGAAAAGACATGTATAAACTGACCAGATATATTTCATTTCAAAGATGTATTTCATATTGAAGAGGTGATATGTTGTCTTAGGACTTTGATTATGAATGTTAATGCAGGATAGGATTGCTTCATTTTGAAAAATGAAACATTGCTGCTGCTTTAGTTGGAAGATGTATGTATCTCTTTTGGAGAATTCTTTGGAAAGGTCTGTCACTGAACCTCCAATGACATGAAATATCCAGCTTTATATCTATTCATGGTTTCTACATACCTGCTTCTGTTAATAGAAAGAGGAACTAATAATAAAATAGATGCATGTACTAGGTATTCAGAGGTTAACCTTCTACGTCTCAAATATCAATCATGCAGGTGATTCACAGTAACTTATTTCTTGGCAAATCCCCTTAGAAACATCAGGTAAAAGCACTCACACATGAAAAGACACAGCTAGGCTGCAACATTGGTTTAACCATAACATTTCTTATGTTCTTAACAAAATTGATATCATCTGGCATGGCATCTCTTCTTTTATTTGTTCTCTATGGATATGTTGACTGACACAAAGCACTATTATCTGGTTGCAACGTCTGTCTCCATGGTCACTGAGGCCCACACAATTACAACATTATGATGGAACAATTCAAGAGAACTGCACTATTTACAGTAGAATCAATATCAACAATGCTTTCTAATTGGTCTCCAGAGCCTATTCCTGCTGGGATTTAAATTCAGGCCTCTCAGAATCTGAGAGCTAAGTCTTTCATTTCTGAAACAACAACAACAAGCTGCACTCCATAATGTCCTATAATGATTGTTCATTTTTCACAGTTTTCCTCTTTTCACATGTCCAAGTTTAGGAAGTTGTACAGGCATCCAAAGGTCCTCAGGAGGAATCAGACTCGTGACCTGTGGCTTCAGATATGCTGGATCCTGTTAATAAGAGCAAAGTCTTTAACAATACATGCCATGGAGAAATGCAATTAATAGAACAGATGGGAGACATTGCTGGGGCTGCAAGTTCATATCCAAGGAGATCCGTTTCAATCCTTTACCCTTCAGAAGTAAAATGAACTCTTTTCTGTCTTCTTTGTATAGATCATTAAGAGAATTCTCATAGGGGTTGAAAGAAAACCGGGACTAGGTCCATACGCATCATAGTAATCAACACTAATTCTCTTGATGATGCACTAGTTCAGTTTAGTACCTGAGTTCCATTATTTTCTTTTATTTGTTTACCCTTCATTTCAGCATCAGACTTTAACCAATGGTTAAAAACAATCGACAAAATGTTTGGAATAAATGTTAACACATATAAGTATTTAGATTTATGATCTGTAATCTAATAGAATCTAATGAGCTGTAATCAGGGAGATTGGCAGCATATAAATTTAATGATTAAATAAATATGTCAAGGTTCATTTTCTAACATATCAGTGGGCAATATAGGAAATTATATTTAATCTGGGTTCATATGTTCTTATTGTCCTGTGGAGAATCCTGTTCACATTCAAGTGCACAATTAATGCCTCAATCAAACCTTGTCAGTTAAGACTGAGGATATAATGGTTAGTGAACACAAGATATTTCACTGGGGGACCTGGGGGGGCACAATCCTAAACTCTAAACATGAAGGTGGTCCTTGAAAACTTTCTAATCAGCCTCCCTAACCCTTGCAAATCATAAGTTCTAATACTCTTGAAGTGCATGGAGGGTAAGCATATTAATTGTAGCAATCAATGTGCCAGAGATGCAGTGCAATAAAGCTTCAAAATTTATTCAGTTTTTAATAATAAAACAACCACTTCAGTGCACTAGAAATAAAATGTAAATAAAGGATGTTGCCAACTTCATAAGAAATGTATGACACTGAAATGTTTTTCATGAACTTAGTAAGATGTTTTATTTAAATTTTATTGTGATTTTAAAATAATGAAGTAATTATTTATTATTTCACTTATGAGTCAAATATCCATATGTTCTTACCTATAGTCCCTATATTTAGAATCTGTCAGGATGTTTTGTGCTTTGGGGATGATCAAAACTATTATTCTACAAAACTACAGTTCTCTTGTAAAATTATAGTGGTGAGTATTGAAGGGGTAATTTTTTCGAAGAGCACAATTGTATCTTTGAATTGTAGTATTGAATTTTAAAACCTGAAACTGTTTATGCCAGACCCAAATATTCCTAAGGTGGAATTCAACTCCTTTCCCTGAAAGAAAGGAGAAGAGCAGCTCTTCAAAAATTAAGATGATGATAATAATGATGATGATGATGATAATAATAATAATAATAATAATAATAATAATAATAATAATAATAATAATAATAATAATACAAAAGGCGGCCTTACTAGGAACTGCTTCCATCCTACGAAGATATCTGTAATACCATCAAACATCCACATCTGCCTATCCCAGGTCCTTGGTAAGGACTCGATAGGTAGACAAAATGCCAAATCCACTCTGAACATCTGGCTGACTGTGTAATGATCCATAATAATAATAATAATAATAATAATAATAATAATAATAATAATAATAATAATAATAAAGTTGGAAGGGACCTTGGAGGTCATCTGGTCCAACACCCTGCTCAGGCAGGAAACCCTATACCATTTCAGACAAATGGCTGTCCAGTCTCTTCTTAAAAACTTTCAGTGTTGGAGCATTCACCACCTCTGGAGGCAGGTTGTTCCACTGGTTAATTGTTCTGTCAGGAAGTTTCTCCTTAGTTCTAGGTTGCTTGTCTCCTTGATTAGTTTCCATCTGTTGCTTCTTGTCCTGCCTTCAGGTGCCTTGGAAAATAGCTTCACCCCCTCTTCTTTGTGGCAGCCCCTGAAAACCTAGAAGTAGAAACTAGGAGACCAGATTGAGGAATTTAGGGTGATAAGAGTAATCCAGTTAGCACAATGGTAGGAATGTCTGCAATAGAGGTTAAAACAAAATCAAAATGACAGTGGTGACTACGTCATTAAAACCTTATCTTCTTTTTATATGCTGCCATCTTCTGCACCAGGATGAAACACAAGATTATGCTTTCCTGCATCCAATAACTGACAGGGAGTGGGCGACTGGAGGATGTAGAATTCTCTATTTACATTTACAGTTCAGACTATTGTCAGAACTTTCACAAAGGATGATGCTGCCACCAAAAGATTAGAAATGGTGTTATTATATTGAAAGGAAAAGAAGACCTTGAATCAGTATAGCAACTGCTATTCTTCAGACCTGTGAAGCTTTGACAGTTTAGTATTATTTAGAGGACCATAGAACATGCTTAAATAAAAACCACATTGACAGAGAAGTGTTCTTGCAGTGCTGGTGTCTCCTTGCGGTGGCCTCATCTATTCACCATCATTGGCAGCAATGTCCATTCAAGGTATGGCTGTGAGCTGAATACAATCTCAAAAATGCACCAACAGCAAGATGAATAATAAGGTTATAATCACAGGCAGCATAAATGTGCTTGGAAAGAATTCTAAAAATGGATTACAGGTCAGTGTTCTTGAAAATTGGTAATGATTTTGTTCAGGTTGGCTCACTGACAATTGCTTTACTCAGTGCTTCTTATATGTAAGTCCCTCATGATTCTAAAGTAAAATTGTGTTTAGCTTATTAATTTGTTTGCATCTAAAATATCTACTTTGCTTTCGCCAACGTCTATTTGGATGATACCTCCATCCAAGATTGTATAGTTACCTTGCTGCTCAACACTATATTGCAAGATTCTGTTATTATAACCAGTCTTGATCACAGTAATTTTAGCCTTCCTGTGGAGTTGATTTCTTTCTCTGGTCTACATAATACAATCTAGGAAAAATCACTTTTTTTAGCTTGAGAGAGTTGGAATGTCATATTCAGGATAGGGAAAAGAAATTTGTTTCATGATATATCCAAATTATTCAACTGACAGAAATTCCATTAAAGTTTTGTCTCTTCTTTATTTATTTATTTATTTACTTATTCGGATTTGTATGCCGCTCCTCTCCGAGGACTCGGAGCGGCTCACAACATATATATAAAACAATTTCAACTAAATCCAAACCAAAAACATTAAAAATAAAACCCCATACATACTCATCAGTCACACCACAATCAACAATCATCCCCAGGCCTGCCAGCAGAGGTAGGTTTTTAAATTCTTTCAGAAGGCCGGGAGTCAGGGAAACGTGGACTTCAGGAGGCAGTTGGTTCCAGAGGGCGGGCGCCACAACAGAGAAAGCCCTCCCCCTAGGGTCCGCCAGACGACATTGTTTCACTGACGGGACCCGGAGGAGGCCGACCCTGTGCGCTCTCACCGGTCGTAGAGAAGTATGTGGCAGAAGGCGGTCCCATAAGTATTTACCGTTTGCCTCCATGCATCCCATGACATACAGCTCCCACTTCTTCCCTCCCATTTTTTTCCCCATGATCAAATGGCACATTACAATCATTAAAATGCTGCTCCTTCCTCCAGGTTTCTTTTTTAAAAAACAACATGCAGCTGGAAAGGGAGACTACAAGGTCAAATATAAGCTTGAACTGCTCTTCATTAAAATCAATATTTTTTTAAACTTATTGATTAGTAGCATGTCCAGTTAGACACATTCAAACCATTTTTCAAGCTCAAGTTTGGAAAAAGAGGAATCAGAAAGGAGAGGAGGCAAAGCTTTAAAGTGGCATGACCAAGATCATGCTCATTCTCTCTTTAAACAGGAAAAATTTCCTAGTTTGCAATCATATCCTGAACTTAGCCTATGGAGACTTTGGCTCATTTTTGAGAATTAGTGTAATTTCTTTTTTGGTGAGCAACTTTATAGCTTCTCACTTTTGTAATTGATATGAGTCTTTATGAACAGGGGGCTTTTTCCTTGAAAAACACGATTAAAATGAAATGAAACGGTCTGGTTTCTGCTTGTACAGAATCAATACTGAGTTTCTTCCTTGATAAATATCTAGTAAACAACAATGAAAACAAAAGGGGGGTAAGGTCTGGAGTGAGGGCATCGAATGTGAATGTTGTTATAGTTAGCAGAATTTTCATGAAATACTTTTCTTATTTCTCCTCAAAGATCAAAAAAATATAAACATGCAGAGAAGCTTAAAATAAAACAAAAGCCATTTGGTTCCCAGAAATATTTAGTTAGAAAAAGAGAAAGGTTGAATTTCTTCTTTGCTAATGCTACCATCTGCTGGTCACAAATGAAAACTGATCACAAACATGCTTAACGCTCAATGGTCCTGCCAACAACTGTTTAGAAGGTAAACATTTGCTTTTATTTGCCAGGCTGGCTGAAATCATGGGCATTTGGAAGTCACCAAACTGGGAAGGCTGACCTACAGACTGCTTCTAAGATAAGATCTTCAAAGTGTTCAATATATGCAACTTATTTCGATGCAGTAAATAGAAAAGTGTTTGCTTATAAAAATTCTGTCAAAAAATTCATCTGAAAATTTGTCAAAAAATACTGGCCAAGAAAGCATCTGTGAAAGTGAGAAACACTTGACTCACCATGGTCTTACATATAACAAGATACTTCAAATCCCATATCATAGTAGCAAAGAAGTAACTGAAGTCCTTTTATCTTCTAGTTTTCTTCGCTTACCATTTTCTATTATTTGAGATAAACTTAGATGCTGCAACTTTCACTTATCACAGTAGCCTCCTCATCAGAACAATCTAACTGAAATAGTAACAACACTTGAGTATGTGAAGTAATTCAGCAGCCATGAGCACTGAGTCTAACCACAAATTAGCAATATCAGCCATTCGTTTGTTGTATCCTCTTAGATGGCCCATACAATTAGATACATGCTGTGCATACCTCCCATTAATCAGCAGTAATTAGCTGCTTCATATCCCAATAATGTTTGTTAAATCTGGTTTTATACACTGCATAATTAAGCTGAAACTACATGGCATTTGTTTTCAAAAAATCCCACCAACTATTTTTATTGGGGTTTGATGGGGTTTAGGGTGGATAAAGGCCCCAAGTCTCTGTATATAAATGCAGAAATTAATTTATCACATTTTGGAACTGTCCATCTCTCACACACACTGTGGTGCTACTGGCAGATTTCTGCCTCATTTTGTCAAAGATCTGTGCTGCTAGATCTGAAATAGAAATATAAAATCATAGGCTGGAAAGGATTGGAGATCTAGTCCAACCTCTTGCCCAAGCAGGATGCCTTATATCACCCTGAACAAATGGATATCCAATCTTTACTTGAAAACCTCCAGCAATGGTGCACCCACAACTGTAGTAGGCAAGCTGTTCCATTAATTAATTGTTCTCATTGTCAGGAAATTTCTTAGTTCCAGATGAATCTCTCTTCAACAAGCTTCCACACATTGCTTCTTGTCCTGCTTTCAGGGGCTTTAGAAAATAAGTCAACCCCTCTCTTCTCTATGACTACCTCTCAAGTATTGGAAGACAACTATTATGTCATCCCTGTTCTGGTCATCACAATACAAAAAAAGATGTTGAAGCCCTAGAAAGAGTGCAGAGATGAACAACAAAGATGATAAGGGGGTCTGGAGGCTAAACCTTACAATGATTGGTTAAGGGAACTAAATTAAACTAAATTAAATTAAAATGAACTAAATCTATCCTTAAATCCATATAAACATCTCTTGTCTCTGGCAGGCAGGCAGACAGGATAGTTGACTAGCAAGCCAATCAATTGTCAAAAATGATGAGGTTGATGGAGAAAAGATATTACATTTAAGACATTTTAGTCTATCATAAAATAGTAAGAGCATAGTAAAACATATAAAATGTTGCTTGATGCAGAAGAATAAACTCAGGATCATCCTATAAAGCTGCACTAACACTAGCATTGGAATAATATATAGCTAAGCAGTCAGAAGTTGAATACTGTTCCAGGCAGGTTATGATTTACTCAAAAATGCACTTTAACACAGCTATTTTAGGAATCTTGACAAAATCATTCAAGTTTTCTGATTTTTGACATTGGCTGAGTTCATCCATTGCACTGAACCCTAGCTTGTTTTATAACTGGATTCTTGTAACATACTAAGCAATAAATTGTGAAACAAGATAGCTGGGTTTGCATCTTCTTTCAAGATGAAGGAGTTATTTAATCTGGAATTTTCTTTTCTATAGCAGTTACCTAGTGTTTTGAGCACACAAACATAAGCAGGCACAAAAATTATGGCTAAATCCTTAATTCCAATAATGAGATTGATCAGATATTGTCAAAAACATAAAAATTCTCATACTCAACTTCCAGGATGTTACCTCTATATTTTTGGTTAAACTTGGGTCAATGCCACTGTGAGACAGCTCTTAGAATCTTAGTGGACAATCAAATACGAGCCAACAGTGTGTGGTAGCAGCCAAAAAAGCCAATTAAATTGTAGAATGCATTAATAGAGGGACAGAATCAAGATCATGTATAGTACTGCTTTACAAAGATTTATAGTAAGACCACATAGAATACTGCATCGAATTTTGGTCACCACAACATTAAAAAAATGTTGAGATCCTGGAAAGACTGCAGAGAATAGCAACAAATATGATTAGGTGCTAGAGGCTAAAACTTATGAAGACCAGTTGCAGGAATTGGATATGTCTAATCTAGTGAAAAGAACTAGAAGAGACATGATAGCAGTGTTTCAATATTTGAGGGGCTACCACAAAGATAAGGCAGTCAATTTATTTTCCAAAATATCAGGAAGCAAGACAAGAAAAAAATGAATGGAATCTAACCAAAAAGAGAAGCAACCTAGAACTAAAGAGAAAATTCCTAACAGTGAGAACAATTAACCAGTGGAATGGCTTGTCTTCAGAAGTTGAATACTCCATCTCTGGAGGCCTTTAAGAAGAGATTGGACAGCCACTTGTCTGAAATGGTATAGGGTCTCCTGCTTGAGCAGGGGGTTGGACTAGGGTAAGCACCTAAATTAGGAATCTGATCCATAGATTTGATCTGCATCATAGATCAAAATTCCAAATTGATTGTCCTTAGTCACTAAAGCTGTTGTACCTTAGTGGCGCTAGAGGACTTCAAAACTATCTTCATTGTCTGATAAAGCCATCTGCATTGGTCCCAGTAATCAATGTGCTGAAGCCCACACACTGCAAGCCCATCATTTTATTGTTCTTTGTCCAATCTCTAGATGTTATCATTTAATGGGGTGAATCTACGATTGTGGCCAAGTTCACATAGTCTTGATTATCATCAATAGCAAGCTCACTGTCATCAATAGTAAATTCACTAGTTTTACTAATGTTTTGAAGTAAGAAATCGGGGATCTAAGGACAATCCGGTTACTGTTACTTTAGTATTCTTGGTCTAACTTTGGCTATTTGCAGTCTCTTGCAGAAATAAAATAATTAGTAATTAGTAATTGTCTCAGTTGTGAGTTACGTAGACCAATTTCCTGTGTTAGAAATTGCAAACCAAGTTGTGCATAACATCTATGAATTAAAACAATTACATATAATTTCATCTCTTCATTTAAGCATGTATTATACATGCAAAACAATTTCCAAAGTTTTATAAATTTTACTCAGTATTTCTCACTAGTCCTTAAAATTTATTATAATAACATTATTGTCCATGACAATAATTTTCATTGGTAGTTTCAGGATAGCAGAAATATCTTATGTATTATTCCCACCATCAATTACAGTATATCATCTGTGTATATGTATCAAATCTAAATCTAGATGCTTATACCCCCTACATATGCACAAACATGCCATGTGCCGGGCTTAACTCTGGTTTCTTTGCCTTTTGCCTGTATAACTACAATGGAAGCTAAGCAGACAGAATTACAGTCTCCTTTCTGGGCTGTAGGTAATACAAAGAACATCCTTAATAATTTATTGTAAACAAAATCTTCCCCTCTTTTACGGAACAGAAAATTACATGTCTTAAAGGACAAGAGAGAACGGCTCACTCCAGTGCAGAAAGTACACTGAACTTGACTATGTATTCATCATTTTATTCAAGTCTGTCCTTTTGATATTATTAGACAAAACTTCAGGCATACGTAAATTTACAATCCAAAGTGGTGTTCAGTTAAAAAAAAAAATCAGTGAAATGACTGTTTGAGAGGTTACTGCAGCTGAACTTTACAGCCATCTATTTAATAAGTATGTGAAAGTCACATTTTAGATAATAATGAATAGTCTCTTTTTAATAGAAGAAAAATGTCCCAAAATTTCTCTCCTGCATTAGCAATCTCATTTTTCAGTGCTGAATCCATATATGAAAGCTTAATATAAAAAATGTTATTTCAGTATACTTTTTGCATTGTGAAGCTGGGCCCAAGATAGCCTTAATAAAAGCTGTTTCTCAAGAATAAACACAGAGACATAGATAAGGCAAAAGATAATAAGAAAGGTGACCAAAAGAAATCTTATGCTTAAATTCCAAAGATGAGGCATGTTACACCAAAGTCTTCAATGTTATGATTGAGACACTTTTGAAAACAAAAAAATAAACTGGATGACTTAGGAGAAATGCTTTTAATTTTGGTCTTGCATTGCACAATCATGACAAATTACCCTCTTTGAATTTCAAAAAAAGAAAATGAATATATATTTAAATTTCAATTGCTTCAATTAGGTTCTAGAATTATTGATTCGTCCAAATTAATCATAGGGAGGATCAATTAATCATAGGGAGGAGAATGAACTTTCTGATATACAGGTAATCATGGAGGAGATAAATCCAAAGCATATACAATGTATTACTTTTAAGTAATATTTTAATTTGGTAAGCAAATCTTCAGCTAACCAGCTTCTTCTCGAAGAGGATACTTCTGTAGCAGCATTTTTAATAAAAATAGCTCTGTCTATAGATTGATTTTTATTAAGCCAGCATAAAAATTCATTGAGACTTGAAATGTGGTTGATGCCAATATATGATGTAGAGCAGGGCTTTTCAACCGGTGGTATGCGTACCACCTGTGGTATATTAGCACTTGGCAGGTGGTATGCAGCCCTGTCCAGCCAAGGGTAGTGGGGGAGGGAACGACCCAGCACAGGCAAGGACTTACTGTGAGGGAGTCCTCTGGAACTGCAGAGTGGCTGGGGTAAGGCAAAGGCCCCAGGCTCACTTCCGGCTCACCCAGAAGAGAAAGGAGGATGGGGGTGGAGAAGCTATAAAAGGAAGCAGTTTGGGCGGGAGAGGGAGAGAGAGAGAAAGCAGAAGCCTTGGGAGGAGGCAGTCAGCTGTAGTTGCATCGGAAGGGAAAGAAGGAGAGTAGGGGGAGAGGAGATCAAGCAGGCCAGCCATGAGCTGATCTACAACTGCTGTGGCAACCACTTCTGCTGGCAGCAGCAAACAGGCAAGAAATGCCGCAGGGGAGGGGTCGCCGTCCACAAGGAATGAAAAAAGGCAGCAATGAAGAAAGGCAGCATTGGCTGGAGGTGAGGCACGGAGAAGGGAGGGAGATGGAGAGTGGAAGGATTATGTGCTTTTGTGACTTTGAAGTTCTGGGATTTGTGCAATGTGGGCTTTGTGTTCTTAAGGAGTGTTTGGCAATTTCTATTTGGCTGATGTCTGGGTGTTAGCTTTTATTGCTCTGCTACTGTTAGCTCTAAGTTTTGTTGCAAGGGATTTTGAACTATTTTTCTCCTGAATGGATTTTGCCTGTAGCATTCCTTTAGTTATGAATGGAGCCATTTAGGGAGGCTGCCTTAGCCAGCAGCCAGTACTTATTTACATTTTTTTTCTTCCTTAAGTGCCAGCTGCGCTCCTTAATTTTCCTTTCTAGCCAATAGCTAATTGTTAAAGGGAAATGCGCCTTTTTAAGCTAGTTCTCTCAATGGCTTCTCTTTTCTGTCTCTGGAGGCTTTTCCTTGTTTGATGAATATATGGAAGAGGGAAAATATGGGGGGTTCAAATTCTTCCTTCAGAAGATGGGAAGGAGAAAGAGAGAGGGAGGGAAGTCCCGCCTTAGCACTTGGCCACCAGCAGCCCTGCCATTGACTTTGCTTGTCAAAAGGTTGCAAAGGGGGATCACATGACCCTGGGACACTATGACCATCATAAATATGAATCAGTTGCCAAGCATCCAAATATAAATCATGTGACCCTGGGCATGCTGCAATGGTCATAAGTGTGAAAAATGGTCATAAGTCATTTCAGTGCAATTGCAACTTTGAACAGGTGTTTTGTTTTGTTTTTGGTCATCAGGTTTTTGACACCTTGCTAGGTGGTACTTGAATACTACCATATCCTAAAAGTGGTACAGTCGGTGAAAAGGTTGAAAAGCCGTGATGTAGACAATTTGAATTTATCTTCCTATCCAATATCATAGAAAATAAAGTGGAGAGGAAAAGTACACATTTTTGTAAGACAAATCCCTCCTACATAGAATTATAAACATGAATGAGGCAACTACATAAAGAAAGAACTGTTAGGTTCTAACTTGCAGTTAGCCTTTTCTAGTGTAATACTTTCCTGAAATGTTGGGTTCTTCTTATTACTCTAGTGAAGTAATAAGAAGTCAGACTGGCTAGTTAATTACAGGGATTTAAATCATGCATATTTTGATGACACCAGCTTGTAGAAGACTTCAGTAGATTGTCCCTAGAAGGGTAAACTTTTTCATTCATTAACAATAAAGCACCAAAATACTGCAAAAAAATTATTATACATTAAATATTAAATATATTTCAATTCCATCAAAGTAGATGATCATGTAAGTAAACCCATATCAGACAAAGATCAAGAATATTTTCAAGTGTTCTATCCTTTAGCTATTTATAATTCTAATAGTTTAGGACTTTTTTCTCAACTTTTCTCAAGACCAATATTTCATAAACAATACAATTACTATTTTTCTAATAAAAACAAAACCAAGAGAAAAGTATTCTGATTGCAGTAGAGTGGACCAAAGAACATTTAAATGTTGTGCCAACTGTGTCACAAATATCTATGTTACACAGAAATGTACTGTACAGATTTGGACATCTGCTCCACATATTCTTTTACAACAAACATTTAGTATTTCTGCTGGAACAGGTGTTTGCATTGTGGGAATAAAGGGATACACATATACAAACAATTCGATAAACATTAGACATTTATTTTAAAAATCTCTCTTTTTAAAATTTATTATCCCTTTGTGCTTCTTCCCATTGTTTATCACAGTGTTGGCAGTAAATCATAGTCAAATCTGTATCAAGTATCAAATACAGAAGTTGGATCCCTATAAGGAACACAAGCCAGTTTTCTGATGATTAAATTAGGAACAATGGTCAATTCTACACTATTTAAAACAGACCTGTTCTTATCTCGGGATTCATATTGCCAATCCATGTTTGAGATCATAATCTAGCCAAAGCAGATTACTTTTCTAGATCACAACCTTAGACAGTTCTTATTTAAGGCCCGTACTTTTTACAAATTTTATCAAAACAGCAATTTTGTCTGATGCATAATTCACAGTACCTATTTAAACATGAAGGTCCTAAGGAAAAAAAATCACAACACCAAAAAAATCTGGTTAGTATTAGAAATAACCAAAACATGTACATAGAAACAAATAAATCCATAATATATCTAACAGCTTACTTAAAAGTAGAGGGCCATTTTATTTATTTAGTCTCATCCCTCTTTCTTTCTCTTTGGATAAGGAAAAGTAAATAATTTTTCTCAAAATCTCCATTCTGAACTCAAAGTATAATATGTTATCTATGCACAATTAAAACAAGGCTCTGGCATGCATTATACATAGTTTGTTCAAGAAATTACTTTCACCCTTAATATATAAATATAGTATTTTAAATATTCAAAATATAAAATATCAAGGATATGTTCAATAACATGGTTTCAAAAAAGTAATATGCCCCTAAGGGATTTTTAAATGTTTATCTTTTAAGCAACTCATACCACAACAAGATTTTGAAACCAAGATATTTTTAAAAAAGAAAATAAAGATATTCATAATTTTTAATTAAAAAATCCAGATAGCTAGTTCAATTCCCAGCACATCAAGCATGCCAAAAATAATTCTCTGGAACCTGGTCTTTATATAACTATATTTAATATATCTGAATGATTAAAAAATTGATTCAGTCTTATCCATTTTAATTAGTAGTTTGACAAGTTCTTGAGTAAGTCACATTTTCAAAATCTATTTTCAATGCATGTTTCTGTAACAAAACTATTTCCTAAAGACAGGTAAAAGATAGAAACATACAAAAGTTAATACTAAGTAACTGTTTAGTATCTATGGAAAAGACCACATATATTTCATCACCATTCCATCTTCTTCCACTTTGGAGACAAAAGATAAATATCTTAATTATCAAAATGCATGACAAAGTGAGTCAGGTGGGTGTTCAAACTTTACTTTGTTCACTTAAAAATAATTCCTTTTTCAAAAATGAAAAATTGCTATGTACAAAGAACCAGGAAATGACTGCATGATGCCACATAAAATCAGTCAAACTGATATGCTTAGCAGATTTCAGCTCCAACAGAAGTAATGAATTTGCCTTAAACACTAACATTTGATCTCTGAAAGAAGATTGTATGGATACAAAATGGAAAAACATTATCCTTGGTATGTATGATCCTTTATGAGTCTTCTTTGGTAACTTCTGATTTGCGCTGACTTCGAAAGTGTTGCTCAAGATTGATGGTCACCTCCCTTTGGAGATTTCTACTGTTGTTTTTTCCAGCTGTGTGGATCCATAGGTGCTGAAGAACTTGTTGAGCAGTATAGCGCTTTTTTGGATCAACTACCAAGAGTCGGTTTATCAGGTCCTTTGCAGCTATTAAAATCAAAGACAAGTAAATTAATATGACTTTGCTTTGAACAGTTTCATAGAATTGGAAAAACTTGATAAAATTAAAAGAATTAATGTATGGCAACATTGGGCCACAATTTGGAAGGCCAAAATTACAAAAACATTTAATTGCACCAAAAAAGATTCATAGGTAGACTCTGGAAAATCTTTCTTCTGTCTACCACAATTTTAGAATAAAGTATTAAAATAGTATGAAATAAACGTACTGTACAGTTTCTACTTATAATAAAGGTAAAGTTTTCATTCAAAAAACATACAGCAGGAATAAAAAAGCAATGCTTTGCACTGAAAAAGACTAGCAATAAGCACTTCAGATTCCACACAACAAAATTATTATATAGACATATCACAGCTTGATTTTGCTTTTCCATTGTTATGGCTCGATAACATCAAGGTTCCATTTGTACTCTTCTCATTGTTCTAAACAAGTACCTTCTAAACAAATGTTTTGTTTTTTTCCAGGGATTTTAAGCTAAAAATGCAAACTAAAAAACTAAAGGGGAAAAATCTTTCTGATAGTTTATACTTACGAATAGTGCCTTGTTTACCCATTAATTCACCAATATACTATGAACATATCCTACAATACAAAATATCTTACAATAATACAATAATCACTAAATCTCTGCCATAATAACCCAAATTGTTGCTTCCTTTGATTAGCAGAGAATATTGCCTTCTCTGCTAATAAATCATTTCTTTCCAGCAACCATTCCTTGATATCAGGAATAATATCTCTTTTCCTATTTCTTAATATAATTCTTTTTGTCACCCACTATGATCAATTCAAGCACAATTCCTAATTAACAGACAAATTCTAAAGTTATGATAGACAATTCCACAGTTATATTAACATCTTTAGCATTCAAGGATTTTCCTATTAATCTACTCATGCTTTAATACACAATCCCAAAATGGCACCAAATGATCACTTGTCCATATCATATCACATTTATTGATAATAAAAAATATCTAGCTTAGAAAATCTGATAATCCATATTTCAAATATGCTACTTTGTGAATAAATACACTATTTTAGAATCTAATATACCCTAAATACAACTGAAATACAAATACAATCTTATTATCCATTATGGTTTATCTTAAGTATATAATTAATGAATATAAACCAGTGTTATGAACATGATATAGAGTAGATTATTTTTATTAAAGATACTAAAAATTGCAATTTCTCCCAGTTTTAATATTATGACAAACTGGAGTTTAACACAAAAACCACACAAACATCCAAACTCAACATTCTTTGTAGAAGAGAAGCAAGAAAAATGTACAATTTAGAGTGCATCTGCAGTCCATATTCATAATATTAAATGTTTATGTCCACATATTTCACCAAGCTATTTGTTTTCTTTAATTTTAATTTAGTGTGAGATGTGAACTTAATCATTTTGGTTTATAAACAATATTTATAGCTTCTGTGTGAATCCAGCTATTTTAACATTCCCCAAATCATATTTAAAATAAGTAAAGATAAACCCAGCTTATGGTTTAGCATTAGGTGTGAATATTTTACTTATGTAATGCTTATACTTCTGCTATTCAAATGGATATCTAGGAAATATACAGTACAACCTACCATAGACATCACCCATGGTTCAACTATATGTATTGTCCTCTAGCTTCTAAAGGTTTAACAGCAATAGCTACACATCTTTCCAGTCTTAATTTAAAAATTAAAACAGCTTTCCAGACTATTATATTAAATATTGACTTTCATGCTCCTTTCATATTCCAAGAATATGAAATAAATATAGGAACCACTATAACCTGTTCCTTCCCACCGAAGTGGTACCTATTTATCTATTTGCATTTGCATGCTATTGAACTGCTAGGTTGGCAGAAGCTGGGGTGAAGACGGGATCTCATCCTTTCCAGACGACAAGGCCAGTGTCACCACCACCTATAGTCAGCAACGACTAGCTGAGTAAAATGCGCAGGGACTCCTTTACCTTTTACTTTTTACAACTGTTTAGCCAGCTTACTAAAGGAAGCTTACCAGATGAAATGTTGTCCCAGTATGGAGAGAGAAATTCATGATGTCCAAGCTGTATAATTTGAAATAACTCCTCCTGATTTCGTTCATGACTTCGGAATGGAGGGAAGCCACAAAGTAAAATATAGAGTATTACACCGGTAGCCCATATATCGACTTCTAAACCATAGCCTAAGCGAGAGAGAGAAATTGACATTGGTAAGTGATTTAATTTTTTGCTTTCATATTTTAGAATGTGAATAAAATATCAGAATAAAATAAATAAATTCCTTACGTCTTAGGTCACATGCAATTCTAAATGTATTTAATAACCTCCTAATCATCCTAAACTTAATCAAGCACGATGAGGGCCCATTATTACCACCAGTTCTGGCCAGGCTTATACACAAGCAGCTGCTATTATAAATAAGGCTGTCAGCCTTATCAGGAAACATGACCAGATGAGCTAATTCTACTTTATTGTAAGACTACAGTAACAGATTCTTTCAAATTTGAAGAGAAGAGACGTTTTCTGAGTTTATATTTAGACAGCTGATCATTTCCTTAATTAATACTGTCAAATAAAACTCAAAGACTACATAATCCAATTGCACTCCCATTTCTGTACCATCCCTTTGTGCATTTTCAGACATGCATTCCTGGAGACAATCCAGCATTCCTCAACAATTGCCAACAGAAAGGGACAACTGAGCAGCAAGAAATCAAACTGACAACTCTGTAATATAATACAAAAGAATACACTGAGGCCAAATTCATAGTTTGTAAGAATATACAGCATAAAAGAACAACCTAGGCCTCATTCACACATCCACAGTGTTATAAGAACATCTACTTGGATAACAGCTAAGCAAAATAAAACAAGATTAATCAAATGCTTGCATAACTTAATATAAAGATTTTACAAACAATTGTATTGACCATTCTCAGCAAGTATTTCAGGAGCAACGTAAGTTGGAGTTCCACACACAGTGAATATTGGTCTGGTCACCTGCTTTGCAAGACCAAAATCTGCTAATTTCAATGTGATAGTTTTATCTGGATTACGCTGAACCTGAGCAGGAAAATCAAAATTAGACAGAAATCATTAGTGTGAATTGCAGGCTTAACTATCAACTGAAAATTATGCAATGGATCTCTATTGCTACAAACTAGTGGGATAGAACCTATCCCAGGGTGTCAAACTGGCGGCCTATGGGCCGGATGCGTCACATGCAGGTCACACCCACCCCAGCTCTCCAAAGGCAAAAAATGTTGCAATCATGTGACCTATCCTATCTAACTGCCTATCACAAATAAACAGATATTGATTGAACTGCTATGATGTAGCGATTGGAGTAGTTCAAAGGTTTTAATGGGCTGGGCTAATTAAATCTCTACAGAAATCCACCTCTTTTGCTATACAGGTAGTCCTCAGCTTACAACCATTCATTTAGTGACCAAAGTTTCAATGGCACTGAAAAAAATTACTTTCAACTGTTTTTCATACTTACAACTCTTGCAGCAACCCTATGGTCACATCTTCAAAATTCAGGTGCTTGGCAACTGGCATGTATTTATGACTGTTGCACTGCCCTAGAGTCAAGTGATCACCATCTGTTATCTTCCCATTAGCTTCAGACAAGCAATCAATGGGGGAAGTCAGAATCACTTAATGACTGTATGATTTGCTTAACAACTCAACTGTGGCAAAAATGTCATAAAATGGAGCAACAGAAATGTTGGGCTCAATTGTGGTCATAAGTTGAGGACTACCTGAAGTTTCTTGAGTAAGAGGGCACTGTTGCAATAGCTACCTCTCAGTGACACTTTATGCTGCCTCAATTGAAAAGAATCCTGAAAAAAATATCAAGGAATTCTTTGGAAGTTGGTTTCAGAACATGCAGTGATATGCTGGATGAACCAATGATGAGAAATAGTATAAGGCAAGTGATGATCTATGTCTCAGATGCCTCTAACTTATGTTAAGAAGTGCCCACTTTGATTTTTTTTCTGAATAACAAACACTGGAGGAATTTTGATAAATTAAGCTGTGTGAAATTTTATGAGCCACTGCGATCCTCCCAATGCCACTTAAATGAATAAAGCAGTCCACCTTTGATTTTCTTTTTTTATTTCTTTGGACATGGTTTCAATATATCTCCTGAACACTTGTATGAAAATTTATTTAAAAAGAAGGCATGTAAATCTGCATGTCTACGAACTGATGAGCTATCAAGTGACTTCGATGAACACCTCTAAAGATACATGCCTTCTATACAGAAGTTACAACAGGCTCACATTTTTCTCTGCTGTTACCTCTAGCCACACAAGATGGCAACATAATATTGCCAGATCCACGTAAAATTTTGCTATGCGTCTATCCATTCCATTTCTTCAATACACACTGAAGCTTCTTTACACACCGCAAAATATTGTTAAGGGAATCAGAGAAATTAGTCACATTTCACTTTTGTATTCTGTTTTACAGAATAGTTTTGTAAAATCTATTTACCAGTTTTGAAGAGGGGGGTTTACTCTGCAGTTGTTTTTTGTTTTAAAGTATTAAAGTTGAATTACATCTAATGCAAATCAGTCATTCCTTTTCTCAAGAAAGTACTCCCAAGCTTTTTTAACCAGAGAAATTTAATCAATTCAATCAAATTGAATATCCAGATTCCTAGACTAGCCCTTAAGGGGATAGGGACAATTGCACCAATTCCACACATTTTGCATACTCCTGTGCTAGATCATTTATTCATATGCACCAAAATAAATTAAATAGCAACTGTTTCAGTTTATCAGAAGGCACTGCAATGTATTTTGCAGTTCTTACCAGAAGATTTTCAGGCTTGAGATCTCTGTGAACAATGTTCTTGCTGTGGATATAGACGAGAGCTTCGCACAGGTCTGTTATCATGAGAGCAGCGTCATGTTCTGTGAATTTCACACTCTCTATAATGGCATCAAATAAGTCACCACCAGGGACATATTCCATGATTAAGTGAATTTCTTCTTCAGTTTCAAATACTTCAATCAAGCTTACAATGTTGGGGTGGGAGAGGCTCTTGATGATCAAGATTTCATTTTCTAGCATATCCTCCTTTCCCTTCAGCTTTGATTTGTCAATGATTTTCATTGCAAAAATCTGATTGGTGCTTCGATGGTGACACTCCATCACAACAGCGAAGTTCCCATCGCCAATAGGTCTGCCAATTGCATAGCAATTCTCCACATCTGTTCTGCTAGAGACATTATGACTCAATTTTACATCACTGGACTTATTCATTTTTTTCCCTTCTTTGTTGATTTTAAGTTCTTCCTCCCTTTTGTGATTAACGTGTTCATTCTCCCCCTGTTCCATTTTCTCATCTCCAGTATTTCCTTCTTTTAATTTCTGTACCTCTTCTTTTTCTCCCTGAATTTTTGTTTGCTTCTCCCTAGCAGCCTGAGAACTTTTTATTAACCAACAGCTCTGATGCATTCTAGAACATTTTCTATGTTCCTTCTTTAGCTCATAGGTATCTCCTAATATGGTGTGCTGGCTTTCTAATGGCTTTGCCTTCATTATTCCTAATTCTTCATCGTGGTTCTGCAGGATCTGACCTCTGTCAATACTTCTTTTTTGCCTCTCAAGATCTTTACTGGTATGACTATGTGAAGTTGTCCATGTACTCTGACAACCAGCTTCCTTCCATGTAATTTCAGCTTCTTCTACTGAGTGTTCTGATAATTTCCTGCAACTTCTCAATTTTGCAGGCTTTTCAAAATGGTATCTCTTACACGTTCTTACATTCAAGTCTCTGTTCTCAAATGGAAAATCATCCTGTCTTTCTTTTTGCAATTTTTGTCTCAGCTGTCTTTCTCTTTCACATTTCTCACATCTGATAATGTTATCTGAACTTTTTTCAGTGTCACTTTCAGAATTTCTCTCTACATTAAAATATTCTGCAATGTCTTTAGGTTTTCTAGTAGGTTTCGCATCATGTTCTCCATGCCAGTTGTCTCTTATCCATCTCTTTTTGGGCCTCAATTTCTCCTCCTGTCTGATTCTGGTTTGAGTTTTTATGTCATGTTTGTTAAATAGTTTAGGAGACATGATATCCATGCAGTTGCTAGCAACTGTGGGTTCAAGGCTCTTTTCTAAGTTAGACATTTTTTCATGCATTCTGTGTTTGAGTTTCTGAGCTTGTTCCCAATTTTCTGAAGCTCTAGTAAGAGGAGTGTAAGGGTTATCAGGATAAAGTTCTTGGATTGCCATTTCAAGGGTTTTCAAGGTTAAGTGTTCCTTTCCCATAGCTATAAATACATCACCCTCTCTAAAGAAATCAGAAACACTTCTGATTTCCCTTCCCTTTAAATTGTATAATTTTCTCACACGATCATTCTTCCACCTTGGAAATCCCAAGGCTTCTGAGATGTCAGCAATCAGCTGTTCAAATGTTTGAACAGAACGCCGATTTAAAAGCAATGTTATCTTCCTGACTGCATGCCCACAGGGCTTCACTACTGTGACAATCCTTGGCTTTACTGGGCTGTTCTCAGAATGGATAGTGTGGAAACCAGTCCGAAAATGTATAAAAGGAGAACTGAAACCATTTCTACCAAAGTAAGGCTTTCCATAACCTCCACGGACAATTGGTGGGCAAGTATCTTGTAGTCTTCTCTCAGTCACACTTGATCTCATGCAGCTTAAAGTGTGATCAAAAATTCCTCGAGGTTCTGCAGCAAAAGAAAATAAGCAGATTTAAGAACTAGGACAGAAATCTTACCATTAATGTTTATAGCATATCTTCTACCTGTGCTGGCTGGAGAAATAAAGATATTCCAGATTAATCAACATTATAAAATAAAAATATTTTTGATGAATAAGAACAGGATTTTTTGATGAAAATACAAAAAAAACCCAATATAATTAACAGTTAAGTGTTTTTGGAGTATCCCAAATTGCAAATCCAAAAATATTTTTTTAAAAACTATTTTCTCAAAAAAAAAGCTTTTATCATAACATAAAATTCATCAAGCATATATAAATTCTTTATTATAAAAACATTTTGCTCATTTTTCTTATTTAAATATGACTGCGATCAAACTATAACATAATCCCAAGAAACAAGTAGATAGCTACAATACAAAAGAAAAACAGTCAAATTATATATCCATGTACCTTGGTTCAAAAATTACGTTTTTGACGGGAAAACCGAAATTCCCCATGAATTTTCTCTAAATGGACAAAAAAATCATTTTCCAATAGGAAAAAATTTGAAAACCTCATATAAAATGAATTCACATAAAGTAATACACTGAACAAGTAAAAAAAAACTCCTACAATTTCAAATGAGCAAGATAGGGTTGTCTTCACCTCATTGCAGAGAACTAAACTCTTCTAAAAACATTACATACTCGCTTCCCTTCCTAGTCAATAGAAAGGAATTCAGTTTCTTCCATCTGATGTATACCCTTACAAGAGGGATTTTAAAAAAATAATTAAGTTCCATCTAAAACCTAGTCAGGCACTTTTGTTTACCAACTGTGTTTCTTCCTTCCAGGATAATCTCATTTTTATGAAAGTCATTGCAATCAAATACCAATCATCAATTGCTTTAGTATTTCCAGTGAGCCTGATAAACTTTTATTATAACCTTGGAAAATATTTCTTTTTTAAAAAGTCTTTTTCATTTTACCCAGATGTTTAGTTGGAAAATGAGAGAGAGATAGATCTTTCTCTCCTCATTTTCCAACTAAACATCTGGGTAAAATGAAAAAGACTTTTTAAAGAAGAAATATTTTCCAAGGTTATAATTCTCCCACTTGTTATTCTTTTGCCGGGGTATCAAAATAGCCATAGTGCCGTCTTGCTGGACACCACCTCTCATTCCTCTTATCAGTCTTCCAATCTCTGACACAAAGCTTTTTAATCAAATATGTGATGCTTTTGTCCATATTACTTAGCCAAGAACCCTAAGATGAAATTGACTAGTTAGTCATTTAGGTGTATTCTTATTTCTTTCATTATGCAATGAAATTGTTATTAAGCCTCTACCATGCTTAACACACATAAAATGTAACATGCTCTAAGTTACACAGAGAGAGAGACACACACACACTGAAATTTCCAATCCAGTTTATCAGGAATCCTAATTGGTGCCTGCTGCACTTTATACAACTGCATGTAGTCCTCACTTAACAACCAAAGTTATGTGGACCTCCCAAAAGATACTTGCAACCCAAAGTTACAGCCAATATAGTGCCCTACAATCACACACCTTTACGATCAATCATAGGAATGCTGCAGTGCTTTCCCATCTATCTCTCACTTCCATTCCCCACACTGGGTTCCCACAGGCCTTTATTTGCTTTCCACCCCATTGAGCCCCTCCTCACTTAACTTCCATAGATCTCCAGAATTCAGATGGTTGGGGTAGAGAAGGAGGGCAGGCCACTAGGTTGGGGTAGGAAAGGAGGACAGGTCAAATGGCATGATCCTGGAAACGGCCACCATTTTTCAAGCAGCCATATTAAACTGTGACCACTTGGAAAATGGTGGCCACGTCCAGGAGTGTGGCAGGCATCCCAGCATCGGAGAACTTTGCTTTGCTTTGCTAACACAACTTCTGCAGTATTCCAGGGCAATTCGCAAATAAACCTGTTTGGTTATCTATGACAGACACTCGTAGATACAGAACTTTTATTATACACATTAGAAAACTACAACATTACATTACTTTTTGACATAATCGCCATTCAAACTCAGACACTTGTCATAATGTCTTACAAGGTTTGAAATTCCTCAGTAGTCACTCAGCGCTAAACTTGGGCTATAGGGGAGGTGTGATCAAAAACATCCCAACGGAACTGCTTCAAAAGTTCTTGGGTGCATCTAGCGGTGTGCAGGCGAACATTATTGTGAATCAACACCACACCAGAAGTGGTACCATAGAAGATCCTGCCAAATGTGAAGATCCAAAGGAGTACTGCTAGTGAAATTCATGGAGCATGGTTCAACCATCAGTTCAGAAGTCTACTGTGAAACATTACAAAAACTCAGACAAGCCATCCATAACAAGTGTCGGGGCATGCTGACTTCCATTGTGGTGTTGGTTCACGATAATGCTCACCCGCATACCACTAGAAGCACCCAAGAATTTTTGAAGCAGTTCCATTGGGATGTTTTTGATCATCCCATGGCCCAGATTTGGCACCGAGCGACTACTACTAAGGAATTTCAAACCTTGTAAGACATTATAACAAGTGCCTCTATTTGAATGGCGATTATGCCAAAAAGTAATGTAAAGTTGTAGTTTTCTAATGTGTACAATAACAGTTCTGTATCTGCGAGTATCTGTCATTGATAACGAAATGGAGGTTTATTTCCGAATTGCCCTTTAACCAAACAAGTTTGGATATCCTTTGGAATTTATCAGTTTGACCAAGATACTATAAAAGTCACTCATGTCTAAAGTAAAAGTTAATGGCATATTTTGTCCTACTTTCCCGCTATTCAGACGCACACACCTTCCTCCTCTCCTTTAAAACTCTAAATTCTGGGAGAAGAGAAAAGGGAAGCATACCAGGGCCTCCTTCAGATGGGAAAGAACATATGTGCATTTGTGTGCATCTGTACGTCTTCCCTTTCCAAAAAGCCAAAATCAAGCCTGTGTCACTTTCCTCCTATGCAGATTCCAGCAGATATTTTTCTTTAGAATTGTAATTATTTACTGCTAAAATGATATATTATGCTTTTTCCCCCTCTATATTCTCATTTTTTTAAAAAAAAAGCAATGTTTGTGTGTTTTTTATTTCCTTGATGTTTTTTATTTCCTTGATATTTTTATTTTTGTGCTTTCTTATTTTTGTCATTATTTAAAAAAACAATAAAAGAATAAATTTTTAAAAATGCCTTCAATCTCCTATTCCTTAAAACTAAATTATTCACAGTTTAACTTGGAAGACCAATGTATAATGTGCACATATCAGACTGTACAATCAGGAGAGAAAAATAGGTAGACATTAACGGATGTATTACATTATCAGATGGACACAAAATGTGATCACACTAGTCCTTTTACAGCAAATGGATTTTACACTGGCATTGTTTACATACACTTTAGGAAGATAAGACTGCCCTCTTATTCTAGCTCAGTTAGTGGAAAATACATAAAGTTATTCAAGGATTACCAATGTTTATGAATTATAATGGGGAATTAGCATACACAGATAAATTTGGGGACCCAAGTATATTTTTATTGCACCAAACACTGTATATTTGGCACAATTAATTTAACAGTTGTATTCTTGTATGCTAAAGGTTTGAACGCACATTTGCAATACTTAGTGAAAATATTCTGTACAAAACTTCCAAAGGAAGTTTTTTATGTACTAGTCTTAGGTCAGGTGGTTTCCAATAATGAATTATAGTGAAGAAAATCATGAACTATACTCCTTAATTTGAAAAATGGTTCTAAGAATCTCTCAAATGTGTCATCTCCCACATTTATACCTAAACTCTTAAACTAATTATACTAATTATGTTGGCAGAATTTTAGGCATTTGGAAACTGTGTAGACCGTGTTAGCTTTCTATGGAGCCCATGTTAAGGCAGCAAAATGAGTGATTTGTCCCTCACCCATGTGGCAGCGACCTGGAAGCAGGACTATTTTGTCCTGCCTCTTGTGAGCAATCTAAAATGGTGGCTGTTTTTGAAAAGCCACCATGTAGGTGACGATCAAATCGATCCATTTTGCTTCCCTTGCATGTTAAGCGATTTGTCCCTTGGTAGCACACGCGATTCTGGAATGATAACAGCTACTACTGAGTACACAAGCTTATTTCTTCCCATAGGCCACTTAAAAATGAATAGTAATTCAAAATTATTATAGTCCTTGAAGTCTCCCAGACTTAACTGTATTTTATAATACACTACATTATTACAAAGTATAAGAATTCTTATTCAGCATAAAAACTGCTTGAGTGATAGACAATTCTAAGAACTATTGGAAATCTCCAGTCTGCTTACATGTAAACTACATGCATTAGCATCAAAGACTAATAAAATAGGATTATATTATAAAGCCAGGAAACTTTCCCAATTTCAATTTGCAATGGAGTAAATTAGTTTAGGTAAGATAAACAACTTTCAGTCACTGTAGAAAACCACATATAATTCAATAAACTTAGATAGAGAGACAGATTAATTTTCTGAAGCCAGGGCTTAGGCTTTGTTGTACATATATTTTAAACAAGGATTGATTTAATCAGTTTGAGAAAGCATTCAGCCTCCAGCAGACTCTACAATGTCCCAATGATTTAAAACAGGATCAGATTCTAAAACAGTCAATTTAATTCCTAGCAGTATCCTACAGCTAATTACATTTAATTTTGCTGCAATGGCACCAAAGTTAGATCATTTTTGAAAACACCATTATTCTATGTGGATGCTAGCAAGAATCATGAGCTAAGATGTAATGCTAAGGCTAAGAGGAATTATTTCATTATAATGGATTATGTAAAAAGGCATCCTCCATTTCTTTTCCTTCTGATATGTTGTTATAACTGAATTGTTATTCTCAACGCTATCCTTTATAATACAAAGAAATGTTAGTGTGCAGGTAATCCTTGATTTACTTATGATAACAATGGAGACTGGAACTTCCATCAATAAGTGATGCAATCATTTAAGTCAGTTGCACCCAATTTTACAACTTTTTCCACTAGGCAATCATTAAGCAAATCATGTGGTTATTAAGTGAATTTAGTTTCCGCCATTGACTTTGCTTGTTGAAAGCCTCCTGGAATTTTCGTAAATATTGATCCTGTGATCCTGGGATGTTGCAACCATCAAAAATACATGTCAGTTGACAAGTGCTCAAATTCTGATCATGTGACCATGAAGTTGTTGCCATATTCATAAGTATGAGCAGTGCCGGAATTCACACACGTCATGCAACCCGCCTTGCCTACTCTACAAGATTCCATCCAAAAAAGGTGCCGGAACTCCGTTCTGGGCGTTCTATGAGAAAAAAAGCCATGAGTATAAGGAATAGTCCAGCCCTGTCATAACTTCAAATAGTTGTTAAATAAATGGTTGTAAGTCAAGGACTATCTGTTGCTATATCAGAACTTCAATTACTTTGTTACAAATATACAGAAATAAAATACAGTATACAGGAAGCAAATATGCCTTAGTAACATTATATTTCCATGCACATACATGCACTCACATACATACAAATATTCTGTCAACAAAATAATAAAATTAAAAGTACTTTTAATATTCATTGAAGTTTAAATAAAGAAAGATGGTTATTAAGTATGTGAACCTTTATGATCATGGCTGGGTTCACAAAGAACATTTGGATTAAAAGGAAATTTGGTAGTTAGTGATTCAATTTGCTGTGAGAATCTTGTTAAATAAACTAAGCTATTGTAGAAAGCCTTAATCTGTTTAGGCATAGCAAATGTATTTAATCAAACCAAATTTAGAGTTTAGCATGCTATGAATCCAGTCACAGACTGGACTTTTACTACTGAGTCACAGGATAAAAATTATTTGCCTTTATATTTTCGAAAGAAATATGGCATGAGATATATGAAAACAAAAGCTGAACATTCAAGAAAGAGAGTCTTTAAGAATTTGTAACAGCCTCCAACTCAGTGTCTTTCAGATATCTTTCTTTCAGATCCTATTAATTCCTATTCAAGCAGAGGAACTTTGTTAGTATCATTTTGAGAGTGATAGAAATTAAAGACCTACTTCTCAAAGCAGAAGAATTAAAGAATTTGTTCTAAGGAATCCTGGACTTAAACCCAGCTTCAGTTTGGATAAAGTGAAAATTAGATAGGTATTTGAAATGGAATTGTGATAATGTTGTAGATCACAGGTGTCAAATTCACCACGTCACATGACATGTCACAATGTATCATGACTTTTTTTTCCCACAGGCCGGCAGTTTGACACCCTTGTTGTAGATTAACAAATTCTAGCCCATAGAAATCCTTTGCCATAATAAATGTATTAAGCCCACTAATGCCACTTGACTCTTGAATCATAATGCAGTCACATAGATAGCAGGATAAAACAAAAGCAAAGGGAAGAAAGCAAACACAAGAGAATATTAGAAGCAAATGAAAAAAAACATTCTGCAGTCTCACATATGAGTACAACTGACACAATATTTATCATTTTTAACTGAATAGGTAGACATAGTAAATCAGCTGATCAGCTCTTTTTTTTTCTTTTTTGGAGTTGCTGAGTTATAAGAGCCTTGGAATGGTGCTTAACAGTTTATAAAGGCACTTCCAGACATTATATAATATTGAGCCTCCTCTTTCACACTTACATGACCACACTTTGGGCACTTGGCAAAAGGCTAACATTTATGACTGTTTGCACCATTCCATGGTCACATGATCACAATTTGTTATGTTTTTTTTGTTTGTTTGTTTTTTTGCTGCTTTCTGGCAAAAAATATCCTATTTGGAAGAAGAGGTTTGCTTAACATCCTTCCTGTTTGTTTAATGGCTGATTTTCTTAGCAAACATGGTGATGTGCTTAAAAATCATTGTGTAAATCAGGGGTTCTCAACCTTGGCCACTTTAAGACTTGTGGACTTCAACTCCCAGAATTCCTCAGCCAGCTAACCCCTGGTGTAAATTGTCAGAAAAATGGACTTGGTCATTTGGGTGCTTTGGCTTACAATGCAACAACTTACAATTGGATTTCTAGTCCCAGTTGTGGATGTAAGTCAAGGACTACTTTTGTACTTCAAAACTGTACTCCGTAACTATGCTTGTTTCAAAATCCAAACAATGGCTTGCAACTAAATTTCAAACCATATTTGCAAATGGATCAGATATACTGGCAAGATTTATTTTGAAGAAAATGATTTTAAAAATACCCTCTGAATGCAAAATACAATAACTGACAGTCAATTCAGAAAAATATAACAGTTAACACACCCTTTGACATTATAATCTGAAGGAAATAAAAGTAAATTCAATTATAGAAATGACTTAGCATTACTAATTTGTACCAAACTTTCATGAGTCCTACTTCTGAATAATAATAATCACTTCAAACACATAGTTTGGCATTAGACTGCCCAAATTCTGAAGGATACACAGATTTTGTGCGTGCATCTAAATTACTTATATATAATATATAATGAAATAAGAGTTAAATTGGACAGCTTTTTCAGTGCTAAGAGAGATGTAAGGTATCTGAAGAACTAGGAAATAGTTCTGGTTTTAGAAAGTGTTTGATCGTTTGAAAAATGATTTAAAATGATTTAATCTGTTTTAAGATCTTTTTATAACAAAATATATTAAATTGTTAAAAACCAGTAAAAAAATTAACTATCTATTATACAATTCCATATTTTTTGGTTTTTCCATTTGTGAAATGCAAAATGAATGAAATAGGAAATCTAAATTTAACATATCATCTATAGGCAATTGGGATAATTAGTGGTTACTCTTACAACTATAGCCTAGATTTGATTCTACTATAAATATAATAGAATAGAAAGACTTAAAACTGAGTGAAGTTGATACCTGTTTTTTGGAACCCTCTGATAGAAATAAAAATATAATACAAAAGACCTCACCAAACAGAAGATCAGACTTAGCATAAACGTTTTGCAGGCTGAGTCTGTAGCTTTCTAGTTAGTTCTACTTCTATGGTCAATGGCAAGGGCTGACCAAATTTTAATAAAATTAGAATGAAATACACCAACATTTTTAAAAATAATTCTTAAAAGAACTCTAAAGAATATAAAACATATTACCATTACTAAAATACAGAAATAGTAAAAAAAATAAATTTTAATTAGCTATTACAATTGTAAGCTATTTCCTATCTATATGTAACCATTATTAAAAATGTAAAGCTATTAAATCACAGGTTTAAAATTCTGCCATAAGAATCCATAACATTCTAATCTAAACAATAAAGATTATATAAAGTTGCAGTAAACAATAATGGTATCAAGCAGAATTTAGCTATTCTCCTAGAAATCATATGTACTGTAAGAGTCTGCTAACAGAACAGTATCTATTTTATTATGTCTGAGAGTCAAAAGAGATGCAATTATATCTTTATATCAATCTGAATAAAAAGGTAGCAAAGAAGAACATGTGCTATCAATTTCATTTCTTCCAAAACATATGGGCACAGATAAACTTGAATATAGTTAAGGTATTCTTTGTTTTAGAAGCAGAATACTAGTGATTTATCTGGTTATTGCTAAGGGTTTCCTAAACATGCCAAACTGTAGATTTTGGAATATTTTAAGGTGCTTTTAGGTCAAATAAAAAATCTGCTGTTTCTTTTCAACAGAGTTTTCTTATAGCTAATTGAAATGAAATACTGGAAAATCCACAAAAATCTTAAATTAGCTATGAGGGGGCAAGGTTATCTTGCAAAGTTAAAAAATCCGTAAGTGTTTCATGAAGGCCAATTTGAGCCAACATCTCTAACAGAAAATTATACTTTGGTCTCTAATGAAATCAGTTTTAGTCTTATTAAAAAAAACTAGAAACATATTTAGAAAGCTAGAAGAGAACCCTTGGAATTTTGATTGGACTGTTGCTTTAGGAGACAGCAATGGCTAAGATCAAGCAAAACAATCTATAGCTTTTTAGATGGAAAAGAAAAACCTTTCTCTGAAACCCTTCATCTGAAGTTTTCTAAAAGCTAAAAATGTAAGTGCAATTTAAAATAAAGCATATAAAGTAAACTAAAATCAAACAATTTAAGCCTGAAGAAATAACATAAATATATAGCATCTCCATAATAACTAATTGCAGGTAATTTGTTCTATGCAAAAGAATAAACACACAAACTTCAAACTTTCTTATTTGCTTGACTATAACATACTATATTTTTATCTGATGCCCATGAACTTGAGTTTAGTTATAATTTTCATTTAACTAATAACTCATTCATACACTTATTATAATTTCCATTGTATAGTAGCAAGTTTGGAGAAATAGTGTAATATATACAGTTTAAGTAAAGCCGCAGGTTCCTATATGTCAAGATCTCTACATGAAGAAGACACAGGCATGGAATGGCTGCCAGTTTCATTGCCCAATGACATTTCTCCAACAGGCATAGACTTAAGCCTGTGGAAGACTTAAAAGAATTAGATTTTTTTCTATCTTAAAGGAAAAAAACTCCCATTTTTATATTTTACAAAGCAACAGTCCAATATTGTTAATACTGAATTATAGTGGATATACCCTAAATGGCAACATTTATACTAAATCAGTTGCCCTGGTGGAACAAATATTTATGTAGTTTGGAGATTGTTTTTTACAACTTGCAATATGCAATCCATCAGAAATAGGCAATAGCCCATCCTGAAATCTAAGTTTATTACCCAAACCTTTCCTAATCTCCTATCCTCCAAATGTATTTGATTACAACATCCTTCATTCCCAGACAATGGGTTAACAGGAAGGGATGGGAGCTGTTTCCTTACACATCTAAAGGACAACAGATTTGGAAAGGGTAATCTATTTGCCAACACAGGTTGATTCTGGACAATCCCTGCATCCAGTCAGTCCCAGACACCAGAAAAAAAAATAGGTCTAATCCTTTTTCGAGAACAGAAAGGTTGTGGAAATAGGTCTTGGCTCTAGAAGATTGGTAAAATACAACTAAAAGCGAACAGGTAGCAGCCAATACTGGAGTAATTAAACAGGATTCATTCTTCAGTACCACTTTTAAACATCTGAAATACATTAATTCAGCTGTCCCTACGATGTTGATTATTTTCTTTGCATTCCCATTAAGAATGAGAAAACAGCCTAAGCGCGTTTTTGTTGTTGTTGTTGTTTTGTAGAAGTATATCATGAAAGTTATTATAGACAAAATCCGTCAACATCAGCTATCGTTGCTTTTCCAGCAACAAACCTCCCAAAGTCTCCACCTCACCAGAAATCTTCGCGGTACTTCTCTGCCTCTCCAGATGCCCACCGCCAAGTCAAGAGGGTCAAATGCGGCAGCAAGCCTCTCTTCTGCTATGCCCTCCCCCCACCCACCCATCCCTCCATCCCTAGAGAGGAGCCGTCCAAAATAATACAGAATAGCAGACCTGGGTGAAAAGACAACTCACGACAAAGAAGGGGGTTGCAAAGAAAGGAGGTAGGCGGGCGGCGATGCACCCAGGTACGTTTTTTTCTGGAGACGTTTTCCATATCTGGGACTGAATGTTATAAACAGCCCAGATAAGGCAGTAACAACTAGAAAGGAACGCGGGGAAAAGCCACGCAAGATTCGAGGCTGGGGGCTGTACAAGGGAAAAGTAAGGGAGATAGCCCCCGTTATCTTGGCAGGAGAAGTGTGGGTCAAGAGAGCAAAGCCTCCCAAAGGAGCGCAAAGTTGTTTTTTTTCCGCCGCGAGGGCCCACTCACCGGGATGACGGGGGTAGGGGCAGTTACAGGGACCCCCCGGCCCCGCTGCATGATGCAAGGGAGGTGGCGCAGCAGCAGGCATGATCCTCTCAGTCCTGACTTCTCCGACTCGGAATACAGTGGCGACAGTGGCAGACTGAAGGAGGAGGTAGCATCACAACGCCTTCTCCTCCCAGGAGGCCGGTCAGCTCATCGCCGCGCCCGGGAAATCGGGTAGGAGGTGGCGCCAAAGTTCCACCAGTCTCACCTCGAGCGCTCTGATCAGCTCTGCGGTTGCTTCGTCTCGCAAAGCCGGCTCCCTTTTAGCTTCGCCTTGCCCAACTTTGCCTCCAGCGCGAGCCTATTAGTTTATAAGAAGTTGGTGTAGGCGAATTAGGGAAACAGAGGTTGAAGAATGCAACATTTGATAAGTCTATTGGAGCGAAGGAATGAGATTATAATCCCAATTTTTCTTCCCGCCAGTCTTGCCCTAGTTTCAGCAACTGAACAGCAGATTTTAATATTCAGAACCAACTTGTATTTGAGAGGGATTTCGCTTTTCATTTCTTAATCAGGGCATGGTTGGTGAAGCCCAATATTCTGGGACTAAGAAGATAGCAACATACATTGAGCAGATGCCTACCAACAATCTTATTTAAATGTTGGGGCCATCAGCACTTACCACTTGGGTATTTGGCTGGAATGATTCCTGTGTTTATCTTTGTGTAAGAAACAAAGATGATTATGAAATTGAGGATAAAACACACAATGAATGGTTGGCAGGAATTGAATATGTCTAGTCCAGGGGTAGGCAACCTTGGCTCTTTTATGACTCGTGGACTTAGTTGAAGTCCATGAGTCATAAAAGAGCCAAGGTTGGCTACCCCTGGTTTAGTCTAATGAAAACAATGACTAGGGGTGACAGCATAGCAATCTTCCAATATTTAACAGGCTGTCATTGAGAGAATGGGGTGAAGTATTCTCCAAAGCAACTGAGGGACAATAAGTAATGGATGGAAACTTATCAAAGAGAAATCCAATCTAGAACTAAAGAGGAATTTCCTGACAGTGAGAACTATTAATCAGTGGATTGGCTTACCTCTAGAACAGGGTTTCTCAACCTTGGCAACTTTAAGACTTGTGGACTTCAACTCCCAGAATTCTGGAAGTTGAAGTCCACAAGTCTTAAAGTTGCCAAGGTTGAGAACCCCTGCTCTAGAAGTTGTGGGTGCTTCATCACTGGAGATTGAATAGCCATTTGTCTGGAATAGTATAGGGTCTCCTGCTTGAACAAGGGGTTGGATTACCAATTCCTCCAAGATCCCTTCCAACTCTCTTATTCGTTACTGTTACTCCCCTTCCAGTTGGTAAGATAAACAATGGCAAATATTTATGTGCTGGTTGTCCATCAGTTAATTCTACAAGACAGTGGAAAGAAAAACAAATACTCAGATATCTCATTAAATTGTAGGTTGCTCAGTCAAGATTTATTGAACGATAGTGGGCCAGTTCATGTGCAACAGCTATAAACTGGTTTTTATATAAAGTACAGTAGCTACTAAGATGAACGTTAAGCCAAATCCCAAACAATTAAACATTTATAAAAATATTTTACTGCTTAAATCTGATTTATAGCTAATTGGTGGTCATCCGATGAAAGGCATTAATCAAAGACAGTTCAAAAACAGAACAATGTAGAACATGTATGTCTTCCTCCTATATTTGAGTTGTTACAGTTTGCTTATCAGAAGAACCATTCTATAGATTCTTGTGTGCTTCATCTTAGTTTGGCACACATGGAGGAGAAAAATATTCACGTGCGAATGGTGTTTGCTGATTTTAATTTGGTTTTAATACTTCCTGACGTAACTAGATACTTGACTTTCTTATTGATAGGCCCTAGTTTGTGCGAGTTGGAAAAAAAGTTTCCAATTCCATCTTTTGGAGCACAGATTCCCTATAGCAGGGTTTTTCAACCAGTGGTACGGGTACCACCTGTGGTACATTGGCACCTGGCAGGTGGTACGCGACCATCCCAGAAAAGTGGTAGTAGGGGATGGGAATGAGCTGAACTGGTGGCAGCACTGCACAAGCCTGAGCGAGAGATGGCTGGAGCTGCAAGGCTGTCAGGGCTTAGCGGAAGTGCCAGGATCAGCACTTCAAGACTGTCAGGGCTCAGTGGAAGCATCAGGATCAACACCAGGCTCCAGCTGGAGCTCAGTGCTGATCCTGGCACTTCTGCTGAGCCCAGAAGAAATGCCGATCAGCTGGAATGTTGCAGCATCTCCAGGGTCTTGTGATTTACATTCAGATGCTTGGCAACTGATTCATATTTATGACAGTCACAGTGTCCCAGGGTCATGTGAAGTGACCAAAACCTGCTGCAACCACCCAGCAGACGGAGGAATAAAAACCAAACACCCCCCAACCCCACCCCTGCTGCCAATCCTCAACAGAAATGCTCACAACAATGAAAACCTCGGACAGGAGGAAGAACACCCCCGGGTGGGCAGGCAGGTGTCTTGCTCGGCTGTGGCTTGGGGGGCACTTTTTTCAGTGCCATTGTAACTTTGAACAGTCACTAAGCGAACTGTTGTAAGTCAAGGACTACCTGTACTTAATATGGTGGATACTTCAAAATATTTTGAAAAAACGTATTGAATTTTCACCACAGTTGTTTTTATTAGGTATTATAAAAGATTGCACCACCATAGAGACGAATTTAATTCTGAACTTGATTACAGCAGCGAGACTGTTGATTGGACAATATTGGAAGAAGGCAGAATTACCATCCATCGAGGAATGGACTTTGAAAGTCATAAATTTGGCGGAAATGGCTAAAGTATCT
>JARGCV010000090.1:2807500-3122500 GCA_034064705.1 Bothrops alternatus
ACAGGAAACTATTCCAAACAAAAGGCTGGAGAGGGTATAAAAACCTACTGCCCATGTGCTCAGGTCCTTCTTTCCTCTGGTCTTTCCTGCAAGAACCATCTTTCTGCCTCTTCAATAAACTGTAACCATCTTCCCAAAGCAATCGCCATGTTGCTTATTTATTCCTGGCTTGGATGAACCAGGATGAAGACTTTACTTCCAACAATTTGGCACCCCAGAGATGGGACTCCAAGCTAACCTCTCCAATGGATTGAGACAGGTAAACCCCATCTTGCCAGCAGCAGACCCCTTGTGTCTGTAGATGGGTTTCCCAGGCCTTGCCCATGTGGATCCAGGGTAGTAAAGCGAGTTTTGGGTTTGAGCTCAAGGGCTGCTTTGGAAAGAAGGTGAAGGTGAGTACCTCTAAATTTTAAGTTTAAAGCCAAGGGGAACAAAGGAAATGAGTGTATGCCTGTGTGTGTGAGTGAAAAGACCCTTTTTTCCCAATCACAGTTGAATTTTGCTCCTTCTGGTCTTTCCTAGCTGCAGAAAGGATCTGTTTAATTGGCAGAACCTGGAAAGCATGGGGGTTTGGCCAGAGTGTAGGACCTTTTGTTAGGGAAAAGGGAGAGGCTGTGTGAAAATGGAATGGAATGAATGAGAGAATTGGATTTGAGCAACCAGCTGGTAAGGCCCTGTAAGTAAAGCCCACCTATAGGAGGTGCTGGTACTAGTGCACAAAGCACAGGTCCTCCCAGATTTCTCCTAAGTCAGAAAACTGCAGGCAGGGTGTAAACGGAAGCCGGGTACCTATGCAGCAGGTCCTCCAGACAACGTATTTTTGAGGTCTGCAAAGCGACAGAGTTCCCTACTGGAAGGCCTTTTACTCTGTGTAGGGAAACAGAGTCTTCCTGGGCAATTTTTTAGTGCCCAAAAACTGAGGCGGGGCAGCAGGTTTGTTGTCGCTAAGAGCGGCTGGGAAGTGCTGCTAGAAAGAAACTCAACTGAGCCAGATTGGACCTCACATCGGAAGGGGAACATAGGTAGCTGTAGTTCGAGGGTTGGACTTAGGACACTTATTGGAGATTTGCTCGAGGTGTGGGACAAGAGGCTGAGTGCCTGTCCTGGATGGTAAGAAAAAAAAAAGTGAGCAAGACACATTTGTGAAAATGGGCTTTGCTGGGAAACCAATTTGGCTAAATAAAGGTACTTAAAAGGGAAAATAAGAAATAGTGATTCTCTCTCTCTCTCTCTCTCTCTTCTCTATGCAGCCACGTGGTATGTTTAAAATGTGTGCCTTCCCTAATTTGAGTTATCTGAAATTTATGGTGGGAATGACTAGGATGTGTAAAACTAAGACTTCTGTTTCCTTTTCTGTTTTCCTTGTCTCTGTGTATATATGTTTGTCAAAGTCTTTGTGTGTAAGGTAAATGTGACTGTTAACTGTTTCAAATCCAAAGAGAAAAGAATTTTAAATTCTGCTAGAAATTTTGCTTAAAATAAGCCATAAAAGGGAAATACATCACTCTGTTTGTCTGGCCACCAAACAGAGTGAAGAAAAATGTGTTTGTTGGTTGGTTTTTTTTCTTTTCCTCTTTCTCTCTGTGTACTTTTAAGAACGGCCCAAAGTTAGCAGGAGGGAATGTTTTAAGTTCATCTGCTAGAAAGGTTTCACTCTTGCATTTAATAATATATAATAAAGTTGGAAGGGACCTTGGAGGTTATCTAGTCCAACCCCCTGCTCAGGCAGGAAACCCTATGCGAACTTTATCAAATGCCTTACTGAAGTCCAAGAAAATTATATCCACAGCATTCCTCTGGTCCACTAATTTTGTAACTGGATCAAAGAATGCAGTAAGATGTGTCTAGCATCAATTGCATACAACTCTAAGAAAAACAAAGATAGGAGACTTCAACAAGGAAAATTACAGGAAGAATTAAAAAAAAATAGAAGGTGATCTACAGAAGGACCCACAAAATAAAAAGATAAAAGAAAAATGGAATATTATAAAACACAAGATTAACCTGACAACACAAAAAGAAATGGCACAGAAAATTAGGATGGCAAAACAAAATTACTTTGAAAATGCGAATAAAACTAGTCGATGGTTGGCCTATAAATTAAAAAAAGAAAAAGGCAAAAGAACAATACATCAACTACAAGACGAAAGTGGAACAGTACAATATAGATGGGAAGAAAAAAAGAAAATAATACAAAATTCCTTTTCAAAGCTATACCATCAGGAAGATATAACAGATGATAAAGTCAAACAATATATAGAGGCAGCAAAAATGAGCAAAATCACTGAAGAACAAAAGGAAATGTTGAACAGACCAATAACCACAATAGAATTAGAAACAGCATTGAAAAAACAAAAACAAACAAAAACAAATCACCAGGCCCAGATGGAATTCCGGTTGAATTTTATAAAAATACACAAGAGTCACTACAATGGATAATGTTGGAGATTTACAATGAGGTGCTGGAGGAGGCGAAGATACCGACAACTTGGACTGAAGCAATCATTACCCTCATTCCTAAGGAAGACTCAGACCTATAACAAATTCAAAATTATAGACCAATTTCTTTACTGAATACAGATTATAAGACATTTACAACAATAACAGCAGAAAGGATAAAAAAAAATTTGAATAACTACATCCACCCAGATCAAAATGGATTTCTACCAGGACAACAAATAAAAAATAATATGAGGGTAATAATGAACACTTTAGAATTTTATGAAGTCCATCCTGAAAGACAAGCTACACTGTTTTTTCTTGATGCCCAGAAGGCATTTGATAATCTGAATTGGAATTTTATTATAACACAATTGTACTATATGGATTTTGGGACAAAATTTAGAAAGATGGTTGAGAAAATATATACTAAACAAACAGTTAGGGTAATTATAAATGATGAAATGACAGAAAAAATTGATATAACCAAAGGAGTAAGACAAAGATGCCCACTTTCCCCTCTTCTATTTATTTTATCATTAGAAATACTCCTGACAAAAATCAGAGAGGACCAAGAAATAAAGGGTTTAAAAATTAAGAAGGAAGAATAAAAGATCCAGGCCTTCGCTGATGATTTGGTATTTATTCTGGAAGATCCATTAGAAACCGGCTTTAAATTGATTCAAAAAATAAAAGAATTTGGTGAGGTAACTGGATTTAAGATTAACAAGAATAAATCCAAATTAATAACCAAAAATCTTACAAAGGCACAGGAAAGTGAATTGGAAGATAAAACAAAGATAAGTATAACCAAGAAAATAAAATATTTAGGGATCTGGCTTACAGCGAAATGTTTCTTGATTAAGGAGGACAATTATGATAAAATATTACACCAGATAAAAAAAGATTTAGAAAATTTGCAAATTTCATTTTTAGGGAAGACCGCTACGGTCAAAATGAATATATTGCCAAAAATATTATTTCTGTTCCGTTATTCCAATAAAATTAGGGAAAACGTTCTTTCAAGAATTAAATAAATTGGTCACTAAATTTATATGGCAAAGGAAAAAACCCAGGATTAAATTAAAACTCTTGCAAGATATGAAAGATAAAGGGGGATTGGCGTTACCAGAGTGGGAAATATACTACCAAGCATCGAGCTTAACTTGGCTAAAAGATTGGATGGATTTGAATACTAGAAGGATATGACTTGCAAGGAGGGTGCCATGCATTCCTATGGGACAAAAAATATAAAATACACAGATACTTTCAAAGACACATAGTTAGGGATGCATTGCTACAGACTTGGGGAAAAATAAAACAAAAACATTATATAAGAATTCCAATGTGGTTATCCCCAACAGAAGCTCTGAAATACCCAAACCTACTGGATATAAATAAGATAATTAGATACAAGGAATTAGTAAATGAACAGGGAAATCTGAAAACAAAACAAGAATTGGAACAAGTTATAGGCAGAGAGATTGACTGGTGGACATTTACACAAATTCAATCTAAATATATAGAGGACAAAAAATTATATGAAATACAAAAAGATCCGCAAGAATTGGATAAAATTATACATGGAACAGAAATAAAATTAATTAGCAATTTATACAAATACCTATTGAGATATAAAATGGAAGATGAGGTTGTCAAAGACACAATGATTAGATGGGCAAAAACTTTTGGATATAATATAGAATTGGAGAAATGGGGAAAAATATGGGAAATAAACATAAAATTGACTATGTCAGCATCATTCAAGGAAAACCAGTTGAAGATGTTTTACAGATGGCATCTTCCACCAGCAAAGCTTGCCAAGATGTTCCAGAACAATTTGCCAACATGTTGGAAATGTAAAAAAGTACATGGAACATATTATCATTTATGGTGGACATGCCCAGTTGCGAAAAAATACTGGACTACAATAAAAAGATGGATCGAAGAAATAATAGACCAACCTGTAGACTGGAAACCAGAGATCTTTTTGCTGGGTATTTTAAACAGAAAATATAGTAAAGAAATACGGTACTTAATTTTACATATAACAATGGCAGCAAGAATAGCATACGTACAGTTCTGGAAAAATGAGAATATACCATCAGAGGAAGAAGCGATAAGAAAAATCCTGGACTGTGCTGAGATGGACAAATTAACAAAAGAGATAAAAGAAAAGGAAGACACAGAGTACTATCTAATATGGAACAAGTGGTATGACTGGTTGGAGACTAGAAATAATAGAGAATAAATGTGGAAAGGTCAAAAGTGGAAAATGTGTGTATAATAATGTATAGTAATAATAATATGTATTATTCTTAGTATGGAGTATGAAGGAAGAAAAATGTAAATAAGAAACAACGGGGCAACAAGGACAAATATTCTAAAGAAGAATAAGGGGGGGAAATGTAAATAATAAAAGATTACCGTTATGAAATCACTGTTAAAAAGGGGGGAGGAGTATATATATATTGTGTGTGTGTGTGTGTTACGTTTTGTTTTGTTTTTGTTGGTTTAAAAAATAAAAAATTAAAAAAAAGATGTGTCTAGCATGATCTGTTTTTGATAAACCCATGTTGGCTTTTAGTAATGACTTTGTTTAACTCTAGGTGCTTGCTGATTATCTTTTCCAGAATCTTCCCAGGTATTGAGGTCAGGCTGATGGGTCAGTAGTTTTCTGGATCTATTCTTTTTTATTTTTTTGAAGAGGGGAACTACATCAGCTCTTTTCCAGTACTCTGGTAGTTTCCCAGTGCTCCAGGATCTTTGAAAAATATAGTTCAGTGGCTCTGAGATCACATCTGCCAGTTTCTTGAGAACCTTGGGGTGTAATCCATCTGGTCCTGGTGATTTGAACTTGTCTAGGGTGGATAGGTGCTCACTTACCATTTTCTTGCCTATCTTAACTTGTGTTTCTAATCTATTTTTATGGTACTGTTTTTGATAAGTTAGACTGTTTGCTTTTTTATTATTTTTGATTGTGGTCACAAGTCTTAGTTTGAGCCTTAGCTTTCCTCACCCCATCTTTGCAGGCTCGGACCATTTGCTAATATTCTGCTTTAGTTATGTGCCCCTTTCCACTTTTAATACTTGTCCCTTTTATCTTTCAATTAATCACAGAATTCTTTATGCAGCCATGCTGGTTTCTCTTGAGAGCTATTATTTTTCTTCTTTGCTGGTATTGTGCTAGACTGGGTTATTTTAAAAAAAAATTCCCAAGCTTCTTGTTTTCCCCTTGAAGATTCTCATCCATGGAATCCCTCCCAAGCCCTCTCTAAGTTTATTGAAATTAACTCTCCAAAAGTCCAAGACTCTAGTTTGACTGTGTTCTATTGTTATGTGCTTCCTACATACCTTAGTTAGCTGACTAGCAAAAAGTTCATCTATTTCCCCTTTTATATTGACCCAAATGCATTCAAGAGAGTTTTCATCATTGTTGTGCCCTATTTCTGTAGCTATGTAGTTATTTCTTATAGAGAGAGAAACTCCACCTCCTTTTTTATTGGTCTGTTTCTTTTAAATAATTTAAATCCCTCTAGCTGAGTGTTCCATTTGTGGGACCATGTCTCCATAATGGCAACAATATCATATCTGCCCTCATTTACCTGAATTTCTAGTTCACCTTGTTTACTGTTCATACTCTGTGCATTGGTAATAGACATTTGAGTCCTTTATGACTGACACCGATGTGATGCCTGAGTTCCCCTATTTTCTTACCACTGTTTGGTTAGCGCACTTTGTGTGACACTAGCTATTAAAAGCTTGATTTTGCTTGATAGCCAGGTTGATATTCTTGTCCACACACATCTATGTTACTTGCACTGCTAACCCTGTAATTTTTGATTGCCGGGGACAGGGATGTTCTGTATCAATTAACTCACTGTCCCTTGTTTAGTTTAAATATTCCTTCAGAAAATCTGTTATTTTATTGCCAAGTAACTCAGTCCCTTTCTTTGATGGATGCAAACAGTTTCTTTTGTACATTGTTTCATTGGACCAACTACAGACATTATGACCATTCAGCATGAATCCCTGGCTAGCTAGACAGAATGGTCCTCAAACATGCCTTTCATGGTTTCCAAAATTGTCATTTCTGATTGGTGAGTTTAAATTTGTCATTTCTGATTTTTTTGGTCAGTGTCTGTTGTTTCGATTTCCTTCTCAATTCTGTCTAAAAGGTGTTAATGTTTGTGTCCTAAATGGGTTTTATCTATCCTTTTCCTGAAAAATGTGTGTCTAGCTACAAGAGCCTCCTGAAGCCCAAGTCTGCTTGTGTGGGGAAATAATTTTCTTAAGTTACTTTTCTTATCCTATCACTAATTGGTGAAACTACTATGAAGCTTTCCTGAAACATATAAGCATTTCTCAATCTCTAAAACAATGTGGTCTATTTTAGAATAAATGTTAAAGGCAGATTCTCCTGCCCCTGGCAAGTTGCACACTTTAAAATATTAGGCTTTTAAAATTATTTGGAGCTTTCAGCATTCTCAAGCTGCCTAGCTTTTTTTCTTCAAGTTGCACGTCCTTGTCTTTAATATGTTGCAAATGTTCAAGTTCAGAAGTGAAAAATTTCATGTATGTTCTTTTACCTGAATCCAGGTTTTTCTTGTCCTCATCTGTGATTGTCCTCATTTTGTCTGCCTATCTTTAACAACTGCAGTATTGATGCCTTTTCAAACTGCCTGCAAGCTACCCCCCCCCCAATTCTGTTCTTATCCTTTGTTCTCCATACTTTTTGTCTGCCTCTCCTGGGAGGCAGAATCTTATTCTCATGTCTTTCAGCCCTGCACAGATGACTCCCACACACACACAACTTTTGGAAGCAGAGCACACAGACCCAGATGCTGCCTCCATCCATTTGAGCCATAGAATTGGGTTTTGAATCCAGCCATCCACTAAAAAGCCACCATGCAACCTGAGTGGAACATCTTCCCAAGCCCTACCAATTCCCCAGATGCCTGTGAAAAACTATAAAGCAGAAGGAAGAAATCCTGGAGCCACTGGTGCCATGTGAAGCCTCAGAAAACAAAAATAGACTATGGGGGGAGGGTGAAAAATCATTGTAAAGTTCTCTTTCTTGCCCCATTTGTATTGTAACAAGCGAGTTGAATGTATTCATGGAGAGATGGTATTTGGGAATAGTTGGCACAGAAAGTACTGAACACCTTGGACTTCTATCTGGTGGGAGGGAAAATTTATCCAGAATGTTTGTATTGCCTGTTTGTATTAGTAGTTGTAAAACACACGTACCATTCACACCATTCAGAATCACATTGAGTCTATCCCCTCCACCTACCTTTAGTAAAGTTCCCCAGGCTGATTTTTGCTCTGTTGCACCAAAGCTTTGTAGGAACAACTTCCAGAAAAATTCCAAGGGGGAGGGAACCAGGCCCCCTCAGGCAATTTTGCAATTCTTATGCCCTGACTGAGGAAGTAGCAGGAAAGAGATCCCCAAACCTCAGCCCTGAATATCTTGCATTGGTGGACTCAGATTGAGAGTCTTAGAGCTCACTATGTGCAATATAAGAAAAATTTAATATCCTGGCATACTGGTTAGCTTAATTGGCATTACTAACCTGGATGCACTGAACTAAGAGCTAAGGCAGGACACAACTCCTGAAAATGGGCCAGTGGTTATGTACTAAGGAAAACCATGGCTGTGAAGAATTTTGGGAGGGATGTGCAAACCTGACTGGAAGCTAGAAGTGACATCCAACATTTGAAAACGATTGGCATAGAATATTGGACACTATAAATTTCTTTTCCATCTAACAAAATTTTTGCCCTGGCTTTTAGAACTTTATGGATTGCAAGCTCCCCTTTTGGGAACCACTGAAGGGATCTTTTTCTGCTGCCTCCATTAACATATTATTTGTTTGGCTTAACAGTTTAAAAGCTTGTCCACCAAGTCTCCCTGACCAGATCAGTTTTAATGTTGTGCCAATAAGTGTGACATTCTCACACTTAAGGCACAAAGGGGGATATTGTGGGAAGTCAGAGCCCCAGAGAAGGAAATATTAAAAGGGCAGAAAAATATATTTTTCCTCTAAAGGATTTTTAAAAGCAGAAGCCAACTCTGCCCCCAAATCTCTCCATCCCAAACAGGAGCCAGCCCTATACAAATGCAAATGTAAAACCATCAGAAAGTTGGAGCCAGAAAACTCAAGAAGACAAGGAGACTTAAAATCTGCATACCTTACCCAAACTCTAAGAGTCATTAGCCCAGCCCCAGGGAAGCAGGGTATGACTTTTGAGACATAATAGGATTAAACCACAGATACCAAGGCCTAGAAAAGCACTCAGACTCAGTTCAAAGTTCATGTCACAGGAACAGGAAATTATTCCAAACAAAAGGCTAGAGAGAGTATAAAAACCTACTGCCCATGTGCTCAGGTCCTTCTTTCCTCTGGTCTTTCCTGCAAGAACCATCTTTCTGCCTCTTCAATAAACTGTAACCATCTTCCCAAAGCAGTCATCATGTTGCTTATTTATTCCCGGCTTGGATGAACCAGGATGAAGACTTTACTTCCAACAATTTGGCACCCCAGAGATGGGACTCCAAGCTAACCTCTCCAATGGATTGAGACAGGTAAACCCCATCTTGCCAGCAGCAGACCCCTTGTGTCTGTAGATGGGTTTCCCAGGCCTTGCCCATGTGGATCCAGGGTAGTAAAGCGAGTTTTGGGTTTGAGCTCAAGGGCTGCTTTGGAAAGAAGGTGACAACAATGCCATTCACTATTTTTTAGTGATAGTAGTAGATTTGTAAATACAAGTTCCAACTTACATAAAATTTTTGAGATTAAGAGTTAGAAATGAGAGTCCTTCACCTGCCTGTACTATCCTTTCATTTATTTAGTTCTTTAGAGCTCATGTCTTCTCCACTGTTGAAATTATAAACATTTTTTTAAAATATGTTACTAGTTTAGAACTCTTGAAAATGCTTTTTGTCAATATATATTTTTTTTGTTTCTTTAATCCAGTCTACTGTTCAGCAGAACTTGAATAAATACGTATAGCAATGAAATAAGTATTAGTTTTCTCTTTTACATTGCTCTCAAGAAGCCATTTCAAAACTCTTAAATGCCTGAAACAATATGTTGTTGTTTTTTTAAAAAAATTACATGTGTCAATATGATGCTGTTCAGGTATAACAGGGGTTTTAGATTAGCAAAATAGCACCACTGTTATAAGTACTATAGTTTTCTTTTGATATTCCAAATATCAGTTGCCTGAGATAGACTGTAACAATGCCATAATATAGGGGAGGTTCTGATACTGTTAAAAAAAGAAAGGGACAATTGAAAAAAATCAAGAAAAATAATGTAGCTGCTAGAGAAAAATTGTAACTTAAGTTTACATGGTTACTATAGTGATCACCTGCCACTACTTTTTTATGTGTTTTTGTTATTCTCATTTTCTTCCAAGTATGACTAATGATAGCATGCTACTCCCCCATTCTGCATTAAACTGTGAAGGGAATAGCACTATAATTACAGAGGAATGTTGGCTTCTGATCTCCCACTTGTTAAGAATTGCATCAGCACTGCATTTCACTCTATTTACTGTATTTACATCTGCCACCAAATATTGGCCTCAAATGTTGCAATTCTGACATAGATACTGGAAAAAAGCACTACAATCTAGCAAAAGAGCAGAAAGAGATGAATTGCTGTGCAAAGAGCCATGTGCTCTGGAGAATTACAAGCTTTTTAAATCTCATTCCACTCCATTTTGATTCTGTTATTTTGTAAACAGCTATGCAGGAGCGAGAGCAGGAGGCAAACAGCTTGCAAGATCAAGCCTACAGATTCTCCCATGTTCAAATATTTTTATTAGGTTTCTTTATAAAACATATTACAGCTGTCTGAGAATTCAAGATGCTCCTTTAAGACTAGACTATTTTCAGCAACTCCTGGGAACTGCCATCTGTCCTGCTTATTAACAGACACCTAGCACAGAATATATTTAAAAATGTAATTTTATGTCCATAGTATTAGCTTCAATAGTAAACAAATGGCTTAGTATATTTCTTGAAGGAGAAAATACAGTTATTTTCTATTAATGGTCTTCAATGTAACATTCATGCTTCACCAATTTGCAATGAAATATCAGACTCATTAGTATTTCTTTTTGATGTTATGATATTAAACTTGCCAGAAGTTAAATACCAAGATGTAATGACACAGCAGCTATTAGGGAAGTTTTATGACTCATTAAACTCACCTGGAACACTACAAGATGCTCACAGTCAAAATGTCCCCTTCTAATCAACATGTATTTGAGCAGATATGAAACAAATCAATGTTTCTTTGACAACAGATGTTACAGCATATTGAAGGAACGGTATTTATAGTAACAGATTGTTACCCAACATAGATTGGTAAGCCATATGGATCATTTTGAAAAGATGGAGAATAGGAATCAGCTTAAAAATAAGAATAAAATAAAATAAAATAAATAAAATCATATTTTTCAGCAAACATGTATTCTCATCTTTGTTGAAAGGGTTACAGTTATAGGAGGAGATGTTTCTAGTGTACTGAAAGATACTTCCATGCCCATCAACTTTCTTCAATAAATGGTCCCTCCATACCATTATTTTTCAACTATTCTTACTTTTAACATGAAACCAGTCTAAGGGGAAACTGCATGATAGAAGGCATTTGCAAAGAAGAAAATGGTAAGCAAGAGAATTAAACTATCTCACCTTCAATTCACTAAATGTTCCCTGCTGTCTCCAATGTATCTCATAATTAAAGAGAACAACCCAGTAGTTTCATTATAATTTGTCAGGCATGCTGATATATGCAGCAAAGATTTGTACTATGTAGTACTATGTATAGCACAGCTTTTTTCAAAGTAGGTTTTTTTTTTTTTGAGTTATATACCAGGGGCCACACTTCAAAAAGAAGAAAGGACAAGGCAAAAAATCAAAATCAATGTTATTTAATTTAAATGTAAAATAAAATTAAACATCTTGTATATAATTGATACATTTACTCTCCATTCTGTATAGCCAATATTTTTTATACTTTGGTCATATAAAAGTAACTTTGAGACAGTTCTGTGGGTCACACTTATGGCTTTGAGACTACCCCGATGTAAATGATAAAAAGCATTAATTTTTTTTCGACAGCGCAGGTAGTCCTTGACTTACAACAGTTCATTTAATGACTGTTCCAACATTTCAACAGCACTGATAAAAGTGACTTATGACCATTTTCCACACTTACAATAGTTGTGACATTCCCATGTTCATGTCATTAAAATTCAGATGATTGGCAACTGACTTATATTTATGACAATCCTGTGATCACCAGTTGTGACCTTCTGACAAGCAAAGTCAACTGCATTACTAACTTAACAACTGCAGTTATTCACTTAACAAACATGACAAGGAATGTCATAAAATGGAGCAAAATTCATTAAACAAATGTCTCACTTAGCAACAGAAATTTTGAGCGCAATTGTGGTCTTAAGTCAAGGACTACCCATACATGCTTTCACAATGTTTTTCTGTCAGCTGAACATAGTTCATGAACCATCTTTAGAAGTCCTTTAGGAACCCAGTAAGATTTCTATTGGATTGCCTGCTTTCACTTGCAAAAAATGAACAACTGTTCAGACTCCAATTCATAATCTGTGGCAGAGATTATAAGAATCAACAGTTATTCTACCTAGTGTGGAGATGGGATGGTAGACAAATGTAAACCAATATTTGGAACAGTGGAACAGTCAATCTGTCAAGTTAACTGACTAACAAGTCACAGACATGGCACTATGACCTATCAAATGGGTTATTTCTATCATTGGTTTTGGGTTTTTCTGAAAAAAATATTAAACCCATGTCCAGAAATAACCATAGAATAAGTAGTAGGCAAGATTATGAGTGTCCTTGACTAGCACAGGTCCATTGCTTATGACATACCACATCAAAAAATATCCATGGACTGCAGTATAATAGGAATGGGATCACTCTACTGTAATAATAAAAGGGATGGCCACATAAGTCCCCTTGTTGCTAGAAGCAACAAGATAAAAATTACAATGTACTCAGTGGTGACCTAACCAACAACCTACAACTAGCAGAACATGGATTTGTCTCCTAGTTTAAATGTACCCTTCTAAGCAGCATTGTGAAGAATGATAAACCTTATCATTCAAAAGAGCATTTTAATCATGCTTATAAGGAATCTGCAAAATATGTGACAACTCTTGGAAAATATAATGAGGTGTTATACTGACATACCTTGTCAACCTTGCAAAGTGATATCTATGTAGGTTCTCAATCATCCAGATCACAATTGTCCAAAAAGCTACTGGACTTTCCTGTATTTTTTTCTTGAAAACTTTTTGCTTTTCATCAAGAAGCTTCTTCAGATTTCCAGAACTGAAGAAGCTTCTTGAATGAGAAGCAAAACATTTTCAATGAAAAAATCCCAAGAATGTCCAGTTGCCTTTTAGAAAAGCACCTTTCAGACTTGCAAAGTGATCTAGATAAGAAACTTCAGAAATACAAACTCTATTGTAAGGTTACATTAGCAAAATCTTGCAGTTCTGTTACAGTTGAAAGTACATCTCTCCCCATTCAGCTATACAATCCAAAAAACTAATAAGGGTCCCTTAGGAGAGGCCACATTCCTTTTGTAAGATCAGCTGTCTTTTGTCTGATCATTGTCTAATCTATGACATTTACGTCTGTTTTTTAAATTCATTTCCATGTACTATCATATAATCTCTACAGAGCTAGATATTTTATTCATTTCTGCCACCCAAACGCAAATAAGTATGAGAAACAAGTATCAACCAATACAAACTGAGCAGATCCCACCATATCAACCACTACAGATAGTCTTCAAGTTATGACTACAAATAGGACCACAATTTCCATTGCCAAGCGAGGTGGATGTTAAGTTAGTCATGCCAAATTTTATAACTTTTTTGCCATTGTTGTTAATCAAATCATTGCAGTTGTTAAGTGAATTGTGTGGTCATTAAGCAAATCCATTGACTTTGCTTGTCAGAAACCAGCTGGAAATGTTGCAAATAATGATCTTAGGATGCTGCAACTGTCCTAAATACATGCGTTTCCAACTGCCCAAAATTTGATCACATGACTTTGTGGATGATGCACAGTTGTAGGTACAAGGACTGGTTGTAAATCACTTTTTAAGTGCCATTATAACTTTGAATGGTCACTAAATTAATGGTTGTAATCTGAAGACTACCTTTATGTTATTGATGAGTGCATCACAGCAAAAACAGTTGGGAGAAAATGAAAACCGGAAAACAGTGCTTTATATTGGGACATCTTTAAGATGATTCTGGATAGACTAGTGCTGAGACAAAAATGTGAGAATCTCACATAAAAAAGCCGGTCACATGCCTGATGATAGGAAAGCTTGAGGTTCAGCCCACTAATAGTGTTATTTTAAAAAGTGATCATTTTTTGCATTACAAAAAGAAAAAAAATGAAGAATTAGAGTCTCAAGAATTACATCTACATAGTGTTAGTCTATTAGAATGGATATCTTGTACAATATATAGTAGGCATATGACAAGGTATAAGCAGCATGTTTGACCATGTAATGGAACAATAGGAAAGCTCCAAATTGATGGAGGTGTTTGGAGACTGTAGATGAGATTGAATAGTATCAATTATTTGGACCAGAGTGAACGTAAAAGTTCCTTAATGGCTAAGTTGCCAGCAAATTTTGTTTAGAAAATTACAAATTAGAAAATGCTCAAAGGAAAAAAGTAACTAATTACTTAAGATCAATCCATTTTTCCCTTGTCTCCAGTTGCAGGGAAAGAACAAAGACAGGTAGATTACATTGTTAGAAAAAAAATAGAAAAATAAAGCAACTAGAAAACATGTTTGGGAATCTGCTTCTCTCCAGAAATCTGACATGGGAAAGTAGCATACCTGTTGGCATGTTTACATTGTATTCCTCAATGGCCAGAGTGTACATAAAAATATAGATTAAAATATTTATTTATTTATATTTGATTTATGTGGCTGCTCACCTCAACAAGCGACTCTGTTGTGACCAATCTCCAGTACCCACCCTTTTAATTGAAAGCAAATCTGATAAGGCCCTCAAATTTTTCATGACTGGTAGAAGTAAGATAAAAGCAGGCCTCAGTCACAGAAAGATCAATATCATGTGCTTCGCAGCTTAGTTTACATATCCCTTTAAGCCATAAAGTAATTTATTTTGTTTGGGCTCACCACGTTTCATGAAGTTAATCACTACAGTATCTAAATCATAATTCATGACTTAATATGTGGGCCCCTTCAGCCCTATTTCACAGGGCTTTCAATTGTTCAATTGCCCAAGCTGAGGTGGTTTAATTGACAGCTGTTTATGTATAAGTTTTATTGTCTTAAGGTAATAGTATTGTAATCTGGCAGTTTGTTAGAATGGTAAATAAAAAATAATATAGTCTCACCAAGCAATGACAGCAGTGTATTGACAGGCCATAATATGATGGAATGGAAATTTGAAAACAGATGTTGCATGCTTAGTGAAGGAGATAGGAGGATTTTGTAGTACCTTGGTTGGCTATATCAGTATAATACTGATACAAATAATTCATGGTTGAATCTTGGCACTGAAAAAATAGACTCCTCTGGCTCAGATAGTCTGTAATACTATTTTTTTTCTAATCTGGTGATACCCTCCCAACATATGACTACAACTGCTATGATTTCCAGCTACTAGACTAGGTTATAATCTTGCTGTCTAGCCCATTTCTGGAGTGCCAGTTTTGTGAGATCTAGCAGGTTTATCTCTCTGAACATACACCCATATGCAGCCCAAACAATCCAAGATTTTCAAAAGTAAAAAGAAATGAAGAAAAATGATCCACTGGGATTGAGAAGATTTATGACTCCAGTGTGCTCTCTGGCTACTAGGAAAATTCAGAAAGATAGGGAATGGCTTCTCAGTTGAGGTTGTTTTATTATTAACAACAGAAGCTGCAGAAGTCACAGCAGTGATTATTTTTTAAAAGAGTAAATGTGTCATCTTATAATCCTTTGTCAAGAAGAATAAGCAGAAATTATGGAAATGGTCCAGCCACCAGAGCAGGTGAACAACCTTTCAGAAGGCAGAAAAAGATGACATCTCTCTACTAATTCCTCATTATCAATGCAATCTCAGGGCACATTTTTCTGTTCAATTACTGAAGTGCCTTTTCTATGTTATATAATTCCTCAAGTACTTAATAGCTTAATTAGATTCCTCAAATACATCTAGTTTAGATAGCATACCTCATTTTGTTGTTCTGTAAATTAGAGTTTATATCAATTACCTAAAAAAGATTGCAGGTGTCTATAATTCCAACATCTCTCTCAGCTCTGAGTATTCTGAAGAACACAAAGTGAAGTTTGTTGTCTGCTTTTCATAAGCATATTGTTGTTATACATGGAACTGCCATCCTGGCTAATAAAATTAAGGATAATGGAGGACACATTAACATTTGGATAACTTGACTCTCAGATAACCAGAGGTCATATGACAGCCATTCTGCTATTTGATCATCAAATATCTTGGTGGAAAAAGTTGTTTACCAATGTTTTATTTATACAAACCAAGTAACAAGCTCATTGCAAGATTTATTATTTATAGTGCATGAGTCTGCACAGACAACTCTCACTTTCATTAAGGGTATCATGACATTTGGATCATTTCTTAAACCTCTTTCTTCTCCTTTTGTATCTACAGAATACAATACAGACTTTGATATCTGAAAGTTTAGGATCCAGGAAAATGTCCTTTCCCATATAGACACTCTGGAATATAATTGTGAAACTTGGACTGCAAAAAAGTAATTGCTTAGTATTTGTTTACTTAATACTCCAAGTTAGAGGATAAAGCAGTCTTGAGGGAGAAGCTCTTGGGAAATACTGTTTTTTGGTGTTATTAACAATTGTGAAAAGAAAATTTTCCTGCAAACATCATGAAGTGCTATTACAGTACAGGCACCCAAGCAGCAGAGATCAAATGAACAGGACTCTGTGAGTCTGCATACCACTGGGGCATTCAATCAGCTCAAAAATTTCTCATTTTGTCTAGCTTGCTGTCAACTTGAGAATGAACAGATTCATCCATGATTTGTTTATGGGATCACTAGAGACTAAAGCAAACAAGCAAAAGAGCTCCATAGCAACCAGAGAGAGGCCAGTTACTTGTCTCTGACAATTCAGAGTGAGTGCAAGTAAAAAAAAAATCCATATTCCTGATGGCTTTTTCTGTTGTCCTTCTGCACATGTGGAATGAAACCCATGGTTGGCTTCACACTAAGACATAATGCAATTGGGAAGCTTTAAACTTATATGTGAATCCAGATGGTTGGAGAATTTTCCATTAACCTAATTTTCACTGATGAAGAAAACACCATACTTGCAAATTGATGAAGAAAACACCATACTTACAAAAAAGTGGAAAGTATCATCCTTGTTTAGTAAACAGTACATTTATTCACAACTAATTTCCATTTCAGCTCAAACCCATTTGGGGTATCTAGAAACTGGTACTTGGACTCAAGGTGAATTATGAGTTTCCAGTCTCTATTTCCAGAAATCAAAAATTCAGTAAAACACCATGCATGTTAAAGATTCACATTTAAAGATGCACAGATGTTCATTAAGCTTAGATAGTGTTGGGAGAATGTCCCTGGGTCCCTTCCAGGCAGGGAGGCAATCAAGATGTGAAAGCTGGCTGCTTTTGGAAAGGAGGTTTATTATTATTCTAAAAACAATACAAGGTTTGCTTTTGGGACCCTGGACTGGCACATGAGCAAGATTTGTATAGGATTCTAAACTTTTATTAGTAATGTGAGTAATAAATGATTTTATAAAAAAAACAAACCAGTAAACACATGGCTTTCTATGGTTAAAGGAAATACTTTGCTTGTTATTTCCTTTGTCAGAAAAGATCTTCCTGGCCAGGTACATGGTGTAAAGAACATGGGCATTGTTAAAACTTGCATGCCTTTTAAATATTGATTGATTCCAGAGCTGCTTATAAGCATTCTGTTGCTTTTTAGGAAACCTTGTATTTTATGAGTGGAGACAGGTTTGACTTCAGATCAGAAGGCTGTTAAAAGGAGGGGGGTGCAAATCAGAGGCTTTTTAACTTCTATCAATAATTATCAAATAGTCTCAGAGTCAGAAAAGTGAGAATGAACTTCCTCTTTAAAACAGTGTTCCCCAATCTGGTGCTCCCCAGATGCCAATGATTTCGACTGTCTCCTGAATGTAGATTGTGAGGGTTGAAGCAGTAATGTTGGATTCCCTTGAGAGTCAGGAAGGTTTCATTTTTAAAAAAAATCCTTTTTTAAAAAAGGTATCTTGCTTAATAAAGTATTGTTAACAGATCAAGCCCTGGCATCTTTCCTGCACATTTTTATTTCCACAAATAAAACAAACAACTCACAGGCATGCTTCCCTGAACGTTTTGGAAGAGTGAGGTTTTGGTTTTTTTTAAGTGAAGTATTTCAAGGGCATATTGACTGAATGAATGAACTGTTTCATTTTATTTTATTTTATTTAGAGAGCAGCGGTAGGTATAGGCAATGCTTTATTCTTACTGTGAAAAGTTCTCTCCTGGGGTTAAAAAAGCATCAATAAATCTTACAAAAACTAAGTGAGGAGCAAAAAAAATGCCACTTTCATCAGCAACAAATTGGAAAATGAACAAGAAAGGAGAAGGAATACCGGTTGTTTACCTTATATGATCTCTTTGGCCTCTTTACCATATTTAGTCCTTCCTAGTGTGACTTCAGCTATCTGGAGGCTCCCAAAACAGGGTCATATAGCAAACTCCTCAGATTTCTCTGTGCCTTTAGCAGATCTACAACCTGTGGCTCACTACTGCTTGAATCCATTAGAATGTGAAGCATTTGATTGCATTTCACAAAAATATTCTGTTCTTACTACTCACTCTCTATAACTATTTCTCTATGCAGAAATAAATTTTATTATTGCCAATGTCTCAGGAAAATTTCTCCTTCCTAATGCAGAGTTCCACAGGATGGGAGGGTTCAGCGTAAGCAGTTGGCAAGTGTGTACACACCTCCCTTTGTGTACTGCAAGCATGCACACCTACCACTTGCACAATGGAGTGTGCACTCACATGTGTATGCATACTGCTCGCACAAATGAGGATGAACACAAGCATGTGCTTACCTGAGAGTTCCGCAGCCTGGTTCCAAACGGCTCATAGCCCAGTAGTGGGCCGAAGCCCTGGGGGTTGGGGACCCCTGTCCTAATGAACTGAAACACAGAGAGGGGGAAAATATTGATATAATAAATAAGCTGTTTGCCTTATAGTTGAACATTATTTTGCATTAAAATTATTGCTGAGTGACATTTAGAGCATTATGCAATTCTATTTTATACTTCTTTTATTAGGTTTTGGGGAAAGCAGTCACTAAACGGTACAAATCTGCCATGACTATTTTATTGCTCATCAGTTGCTTGGCTTATTGTGATGCTACTGAGAATTCTTAGCTCTTAAAGATAAACAAGATCTGAAGTTCATAAAGCTATCATGCCTAAAAGAAGCCAGAGTAGGCTGAGGACCAAGAGAGATGGAAGTTGATTCACTGTGATAATTGAAAAATTAATATGGAACAACCTGCCTCCAGAAGCGGTGAATGCTCCAACACTGGAAGTGAATGCTCCAACACTGGGCCAGATGGAATTCTGGGACGAGTTGTTAGGGACTGTGCTGCAGAGCTAGCTGAAGTGTTTACAGATATTTTCAATTTATCTCTGTCGCAGTGCTCTATCCCTATCTGCCTGAAGACATCTATTATAGTGCCAGTTCCTAAGCAGACAGTAGTGGTATCTCTTAATGATTATAGACCAGTAGCTTTAACATCTGTTGTCATGAAATGTTTTGAGAGGCTGGTGTTGAATTATATTAAGGCTAGCCTTCCATCTACCTTGGATCAATTCACATATAGTGGTAATAGATCAACGGATGATGTTATGTCTCTTATTGTATATACTGTATTGAATCATTTGGAACAATGGGGAACATATGCAAGGTTGTTGTTTGTGGATTATAGCTCTGCTTTTAACACCATTTTACCCAATAGGTTGTTTTTTAAAATGTCCAATTTGGGTATAAATCAGAGGATTTGTTTGTGGATAAGGGATTTTCTGACAGGTAGGCCACAGTCATTAAGGATGGGATCTCACCATTCCTCTACTCTGGTGTTAAATACAGGAGCCCCCCAGGTTGTGTGTTAAGCCCTTTCCTTTATTCCTTGTATACCCATGACTGCACCCCACTGTATAACACCAATGTAATTATTAAATTTGCGGATGACACAACAGTGGTGGGGCTCATTAATAAGAACAATGAGTCTGCTTACAGGAAGGAGGTACAAGGGCTGACATTGTGGTGTAATGAAATAATCTTACACTTAACACCACAAAAACTAAAGAACTTATAATCGACTTTAGGAGGAAGAGAGATGCGCATCTACCATTGTACATAAATGGTGTGGAGGTGGAGAGGGTGGGTAGTTTTAAATTTTGGGGCACTTATATCTCGGAGGACCTCTCATGGTCTATGAACGTTAACATGCTTGTGAAGAGGGTACAGAAGAGGCTGTACTTTTTGAGAATGCTCAGGAAGAGAAATCTATTTCGACATCTACTTCTGTCCTACTATCACAGCACCATTGAGAGTGTCCTGACATACGGCATTCTGCTGAGCCAGAAGCGCCGATCAGCTGTAATGTTGCAGCATCTCCAGGGTCTTGTGATTTACATTCAGATGCTTGGCAACTGATTCATATTTATGACAGTCACAGTGTCCCAGGGTCATGTGAAGTGACCAAAACCTGCTGCAACCACCCAGCAGACGGAGGAATAAAAACCAAACACCCCCCACCCCACCCCTGCTGCCAATCCTCAACAGAAATGCTCACAACAATGAAAACCTCGGACAGGAGGAAGAGCACCCCCGGGTGGGCAGGCAGGTGTCTTGCTCGGCTGTGGCTTGGGGGACCCTTTTTTCAGTACCATTGTAACTTTGAACAGTCACTAGCAAACTGTTGTAAGTCAAGGACTACCTGTATTTCATCACATTTTTCTTTTTTCTTTTTGGCCAGCTAGGCGACTGGTGGTACTCAGATATTGCCATATCCTAAAAGTGGTACAATGGGTGAAAAGATTGAAAAGCCCTGATCTATGTCAGCATGCTGCTGTGTAAGTATGCAGTAATTAATATGTAAAAATGTAAGGTCTGTCAAAAGAGGTCCTGAAAAGAACATGGAGCTGCTACTAGTTGCAACCATACTCAGTTAGAATATGCTTTCCTATAACATAAATCCATTATTCTCTGTCCTGTACTCTGGAACAACAGAAGACAGTTCTTAACATTCTTTAATGTGTCATTGTGTCATTATTTCAGATAACTGAGGAATGCTATCATCTTTTCCATTATTCTTTTTTCTAAGGCTGAGCACACTTTGAAACTTCGTTTTTCCACTGATTATCCTTAGTGTCGGAAACTCTCTTCACAAAAAACTGTTCATGCTGTGGTGTGACCAAACAAGAACATCTGTTTAATTGGCCTTACATTTATGACACTTTGCATGGACTCCAGATGCCAATTTAGGCAAGATGAGGAAGAGAAAAATATTCTGAAAATAAAAATAGCTTGGTGCTATAGTATTTTAATTCCACAATTGGAATTTTGCCCTCTTTCTTTTATGAAACTAAATCTGCTTTGTTTTGCTGCAAAGGCAAAAGATAAAACAATGCAGAAGAAATATCAGAACAGATTTAGGAAGCTATTGTTCTGTTTATTAGGAACAGGCCACCATACCATGGAGAATACTTTGTTAGGCAAGGAGTCTGGAGACTCTTCTTTTGCTACTATGGCAACCGATCAGTATCTTTTATAATACCCTGTGGATAGTCTTCTTTAGGTATACAGGTTGTCCTTGATTTATAATCAAAATTGGGACCAGAATTTCTCTTGCTAAGCAAGGTCATTGTTAAGTGAAATGTGACCAGTTTTACAACTTTCTGCCATAGTTGTAAATCAAATCACTGAAGATAAGTTGAATCATACAGTCAAATAAGCAAATCCAATAAGTAAATTCCCCCATTTACTTTGCTTGTCTGAAGTGAGCTGGGAAGATCGCAGAGGGTGACCACAATGCCCCTAGCTAAATAGTTATTAATACATGCCAGTTGCGAAGCACCTGAATTTTGATCACGTGACTGTGGGGATGCTGCAACAGTTGTAAGTGCGAGGTCAGATTGCAAGTAATTTTTTTCATGCAGTTGTAACTTCAAACAGTTGCTAAATGAATTGATGTAAGGACTATCTGTATTTACAATGAAATTCAAACAATTAAGACAACAACTCCACTCATCTATCTTTCTCATATGTATACTTCATATTAAAAAAAACTGGGAGAGACACTGGAACAAGAACTGACAGGAACTTGCATCAAATGAAAAGTGATTAAGAAATATATATAGGATTTTTTTTTTAGATAGTAGGAATTTCTTTTCTCAAAAGTATATTTTTAGCCTGAAAAAAGTAAATGATGATGTTTGGAAATATAGTAGCCAATTCCAGCAGCTTAGCCAGGAAGCTTATTTTCTAGAAAAGAAAATAATGCAATGATGATGCAATTAGGAAAAGATTATATTATTTAAAACTAATAATATAATCTAAGATCTTCTAATTATAACTTATTTCACATGAATTCCTCCTAAAATGTGTGGTCTTCAGGAAGCATTTTTGGTTTTTTTTTACATTTATCCCATCAGAAGATGCTCTTAAAAATAAAAAAGGCATGTATGTTACAGAAGTGGTGGTAGATCACATTATTTGTAAGGCTGCTTTTAATGAACGATTTCTCTCATCTTTCTGTTTTTTCTATTGTTGTTTCCTGTACAAGAACAATTTGTATTGAAGAGGGCAGTCATAACCATGCAATTGTCCCTTTTTTTTTCCTTTTTTTTTTTTGCATCCTGGCTTTAGTAGCTGCAATACCTAAAGGCTAGCAGGTTCAAAGCTTCCCTTTAAATGTGATCATTGGCTTGCTTCCTCTATAATTGTTACTTTTTGTCTGTCCCAACCAGATTTAGAGGTATGGTTACGTGCTCCGTAGTGTAATCTTAAACTATCTACATTTACCATGTACAGGATTAATGCAAATTTTAAACAAAATGGAGGGAAATTATTCAGTGATCTTCAAGTAGAATCTTCTTTATGCTTACCTTAATTCATCCTTTTCGTACAATTTCATAAGCACAAACACTTTGCAAGTTCCGATGCAAAACAAAAATTACCTAAGATTACATGTAAAATATCTCTTCCATCCTCTAATACAGGGGTCCTCAACCTTGGCAACTTTAAGACTTGTGGACATCAACTCCCAGAATTCCACAAGTCTTAAAGTTGCCAAGGTTGAGGACCCATGTTCTAACAAAAAATACAGCTTTTCTATAGTTTTTATTTTCAGAAATCAGAATAGAGTACAGCTGGAAGGGACTTGGAGGTCTTCTAGTTCATCCCCCTGCTCAAGCAGGAGATCCTATACCATTTCAGACAAGTGACTGTCCAGTGTCTTGTTAAAAACTTCCAGTGATGAAGCACCCACAACATTTGAAAGCAAGCTGTTCCACTGGTTAATTGTCTTGATAATTCCAGGTTGCTTCTTTCCTTGATTAGTTTCCATCCATTGTTTCTTGTCCTGCCCTCTGGTGCTTTGAAGAATAGGTTGATCTCCCCCTTCTTTGTGGCAGCCTCTGAAATACTGGAATGTGTCCCCCATAATCCTTTTCTCTAGGTTAACCAAACCCAAATCCTGCAATTGTTCTTCATATGTTTTAGTCTCCAGGCCTTTAATCATCTTAGTTGCTATTCTTTACACTTTTTCCAAATCTCAACATCTTTTTTGTAATGTGGTGACCAAAACTGGATGTGGTATTCCAGGTGTGGCCTTATTAAGACTTTATAAAGCTGTACTAATACTTCATGTGATTTTGATTCTATGCCTGTTTATACAACCAAGGATTGTATTAGCTTTTTTGGCTGCTGCCGTACACTGTGGCTCCTGTTTAAGTGATTATCCACCAGAACTCCAAGGTGCCTCTCACAGTTACTGTTTTTGAGCCAGGTTTCACCTACTCTGTATTTGGACCTTTGGTTTTTTTCTGCCCAGGTGTAAGACCTGGCTTTTCTCCACGTTAAATTTCATTTTGTTAGATAGGGCCCATTGTTCAAGTCTGTAAATATCTTTTTAGATTTTGAGGTTGTCTTCTGGGATATTGGCTATTCCTGCCAGCTTAATATCACCTGCCAATTTGTTGAGTTCCCCTTCTATTCCCTCTTCTAAGACATTTATGAAGATATTTAAAAGTACTGAGCTTAAGACAGAACCTTGTGGTACCCCACTGCTTACTTCCATGTAGATGTAGTGCCACTAAGGACTACTTGTTGAGTACGGTTTGTCAGTCAGTGACAAATCCATCCGGTGGTGATGCTGGCTATCCCACATTTTTCTCGCTTTCATTTTCTATAGCTTTTATTTCTGTGAGCAGAAATAAAAATCTTGATTGTTCATGTTAAATGTTGTTAAAAATACCTTCAAAAATTTGGTTGAAATTCAGCACACTTATCCCATACATTATTTTCCGCTCAGTAGTATATAAATATATATTCTTAGTGGTTCCTTTGGTTGTTTATCAAGGGTTGCTCAGGGAAAAGATATACAGCAGAAAATAATTCTTGAAAGGAAGCTTGCACTGACCTCTGTTGAGCTTTTGGAATAATTAAGTCACAATAGGGAGAGTTATTTATTGATGCATTTCTGAAAAAAGCTATGTAAGTGTTACATTTAGCCTGAAGCTAAGATTAAGGGAACTCTCAACAGTATACAAAAATACAAAAAGATGAAAAATATATATTCTTTCTTCCTAAAAGGCTGGATATAGTTAATATGTGAAAATTAAAATCTCATTAAAAAGGGTTTAAAGTAATCTAAAAACTACAATGGTAGAATCTAGCATAGAATAAATATCCCTTAGTAGGTCTAAGAGATCCCAAATTCTTTGCTTAAGAACATAATCAGACCAGAAATTCATCTAGTTCAGTATCCTGTACCCACAGCAAACAACTAGATATAGACAAAAGCCAAAAATGTGATATTAACAATTATATTTTCTGCTTGCAATTAGATTCATTAGTACTGACAAGTGTACCTTCTATTAATTTGGTTGCCATTACTGTATCTTGTTATATCATAACTTTTTCAGAAGCCATACAGATTCTTTTTCAACAAGGCTTTATCCTTATGGGCTATTTGATTTTTAATATTCAATTTATTAAAGCCAGTTTAGTCTAGTGGTGAAGGCAGCAGGCAAATGACTGTGAGTTCTAATCTTGCCTTAGCCATGAAAGCAGCTGAATGATCTTGGGCCAGTCACTCTCTCTCAGCCCAACCCACCTCACTAGATTGTTGTGAGGAACATAGGAGGAGGAAAATATGTTGGATATACGAACTATCTTGAGTTATTTGTAAAAATAATAAAAGGCAAGATATAAGCAAACAAACATACATTTACATGAAAGGAAAATCATTTTTACTTTTAGTTGAAATGTCTTTAATTTCATTTTAGATGAAATGTCTTTAATTCATTGAGAACTAAGTAATATAAATATTTAACTTTCTTTTTTATAACATTCTTTTTGGAAAGGAGCTGGATGCTTAAATTAGAGTATTGCTTTCTTTATTTGTTGGAAAAATAACCCTCTTTGGTGTAGAATAATTTTTAAATCCCCCTTTTAAACTGAGTTACAGTCACCTGTCTATCAAGGATTCCTGGAATGAGCAAGCATTGGAGTCAAGTTCCAATTACTCTATCATATGTCATGCAAGGTAGCATTTTGCACAAGTTTTATTGGTTTTGTAATTGTGCGCTTTAGCCAGAAAAATTCAAAACACCTGCATTTATGTTCCCCTAGAGTTAGGCTAAAGGGAAATATCCTCAGTAAGAAAGCTAAGAACCCTCCAGGTGGATGGATGGGGATAATTCTATAATTAAAGCTTTGCAGGCCCGACATAGGAGGATTGCAACTGTTCTCATGGTCCTGGAGTTCAGGTTTACACTGTCATTATTAAAAATTATTCTAGCCAACAAAGCTGCATCTGGAGAAGCTACCAGGCAACCTTTAAGAAATCCAAAACATTTTGCAGAAATGTATTGTGCTTTATTTATACTTGGAGATTTCTATCTAGAAGTTAAGAGTTTTATTGAGATCTCTGGAAAAGTGGCCTAAGAGTTAAAACCCACAGGGAAAAAAGTTGGGTATTAAGGAATTATTTGGTTCCAAAAATCTGCAGATTATCTTTCAAAAATATAGATCAGAAAGTTTAGAGTTAATTAATGAAGGTAGGATGAAATATAACTCCATACTCCCTGTCAGATATTGGGGAGAGATGCAAAATTACAAGAACTAACAGCTACAGAATGAAACACTGAAAAATGCTTCTGTTGTTTATGATAGTCCTCAGGAACTCCTGGCACAAAAACAGCCATTATGTGAACCTTCTCCTTGATAATAAAAAAAAAGGATCCAGGAAATAAGATAGGAGATTCAAGAGCTTTTACAAATGTCAATTGAAATAGAATGCTCTAATTTGGACTAATAGCTGACCCTACATGGAAAGGTCAAAATGGCAGTTCCCACCAATTCTTTCCAAGCTGATGACTGGTGGGGAGGAAATACCTAGAAAACTGGGGCTGTTGTATTGGAAAAAGGGAACTTATTTGTAGTTAACTGCCTATTCCAAATAAGGAATTCTAGATGTAGAAAAGCCCTTTCAATGATGGATGATGGAAGAACAAGTAACCCACTGCAGCCAATCTCCATGCTTTCCTTAGCGGGATCCTCAGTTCTCTATAAATAAATGCCTATTTGCAGAGTTAGAGGTCTGGTTCCTAGAGAGAGCTAATGATGGTACAGCTGGAGCACCTTGAGGCAGGGAAAAAAGATAAAAGGTTCATAATATAGTGGTACCTCCATACTCAACTGCTTTGAAACTCATCAATTTGGTATCAACACAATTTTGATGAGAAATATTTTGTCCCAGTACTTGTCATTTGTTCAGTACTCATTGCACAAACTAGAACCTGTCAGTATCGATTGCCTTGCTACCCTTTCCAGCCCAAAGGGTGATGCTTTAGTCATGTGGTAACGCTTGCCCTGAGTACATCCCCTTGCAGTCTTAGCTTCTCTGATCATTTTGTGTATGCTTGTGCTTTATTTCTTATTAGTGCAGATAAAGTGAAGTTTTAATCTAATTTAAGTATTTGTTAATTTTTAGGTTTATTTCTCATGTAAGATTATGATATACAACCCTATCTTTTTGCATATTGCCTTAAAATATGCATTGTCTTTTGTATAGGAATGCATTAAATTTACATACATTATTCCTTATGGGAAAATTTGTTTAGTACTCATCATCTTTGATATTCCTTGCACCTCCCAATTAATGACAAATACTGAAATACCACTGTACTTCTACTTAATTACTATTTAATTTACCTGCCTCCCATCTCACAGAAGTGATTCAGGGCAGCTTACAAGATTAAAAACTAATCAACTTCCCACCCTCTCAAACATAAACCTTCCCTCCCCCATATCCAATGATAAACTATTAACTCCCAATAATAGCCAAGCTTATCTTCCCCCAAGTCATATGCCTGGAGGAGTGGACAGATTTCTTTCAAAAGCCTTACCTACTGTAATGGGTGGGAGCAGCAATCCACTATCACTTACTCTTCACCACCACAGGGAAAGATGTACCATTATCATTTACAATTACTTAAACACATTCAGTTCATAAGATCAAGAATATTTTTTTTTAAAAAAGACAATTCCACTCTTTATTTTTAAACTTTAATTGTAGAAAAATGATTCAGTTAAAATGCAAATAAGGCATATAACATTTTGAGGAGGTTATACAGGTGTGTTAAATAATAGTACATTATCTTTACTGTAGTATCTTATGGATTCACAGTGGCTTTAACATGAGTATGTACTTTTTTAAGTTCTCAAAACTTAGCTTCTTGCAGAGTCCTTTTTATAGCTCAGCTGATAAGGACAGAATAAAAGTTTTTTTAAAAAAAAGATTTTTGTGCAGAACAAAATACAGAAATATATACTTATAAAAGTCTATAGAAAGTCTTAGTCATCCAGGTCATAGTTATCCCAAAGGTGCTTTTTAATGAGGCAACTGGACTTTTTTTTGCTTTTCTTTGAAAATGTTTCACTTCTCATCCAAGAACTTCTTCAGCTCTGATGGTGGGGAATGGAAGGATTTATACTCCTTGCAGGCAGCTGATCATCTGCATTCTTTTAGAACAGGTATGTCAAACTGCCAGCCCACAGACCAGTTATGTCACGCTGAAACCATGCCTATCCCATTGCCTGCAATGGGGAAAAAGTCACGATACATCACATGATGTCGCAAGTTTGACTTGCCTGTTTTAGAGAGTGGTTGAGACCACCTGGAAGTTTATCTGTGTCATCAAGTCACCTGAATAGTGCAAATGGGTGTCAAGCTTTCTTGGAACTGCTGAAAGGACTGTGTTGTAGACTGGAGATAAATGATGTTGTAGTACAAATGGGTGTGGACCTCTCTCAACAGAGGGAGAGGAATACCACATCATTTATCTCCAGTCTACAACACAATCCTTTCAGCAGTTCCAAGAAAGCTCCACACCCATTTGCATTATTCAGGTGACCCTGAGGACACAGATAAACCTCCAGTGGTCTCAATCACTCTCTAAAAGAATGCAAATGACCAGCTGTCTGCAAGGAGTATAAATCCTTCCATTCCCCACTGTTCAGTCAAAGCCGAAGGAGCTTCTTGGATGAGAAGTGAAACATCTTCAAAGAAAAACAAAAAAAGTCCAGTTGCCTCGTGAAAAAACACCTTTGGGATATAGTTATGAAAGCTGTGGACAGAATTATAAACCTGCAACACTGGTAAATAAATGGCAGCTGCAGGGACCAGATATAATTGGAAACTGAGGACCACATAGAAGAGGGGATTTTTTTTTTCTCTTAAGGAAGCAAACATGATTCAGTACATTGGAGTGAGTAGGAAAATTTACAGATGGAAAGTGATAAGCGGATCAAAACTTAAAGAGAAAATTAAGGAAAAATAATACCAGAGCATTTTAAAACTTACTTCCTTTTATTTTTCTTTCTATTGTGTTTTGAAGGTTTTTTGGCATGCAGTTCTTTAAAAGTTATCTCTTCTTCTACTTCAATGTCCATTTTGTGATGATCAAAGTCTAATTTAAAAGAAGAGACCATATGCTCGTTATCATATATCAATATCTGACTGTAGCTAAAGGAGGGGAACCCTTTGCAATAATACAATGATATTTGAAATTATAATAGAATCGATAGCTTCTATCTTCATTCTGCCAGTCACCCTTTTTCCAAGACATATTCATTAAACATTAACAAATGAAGTAAAACTAGCACTTCTTAAATGGCTTCATTCAGGAATGAGTGGTTTCCATTGTACATAAGGGTAGTCCTCGACTTACCACTGCTTGTTCAGTGAAATTATGACAGAGTTGAACAAAGTGACTTACAAAGCCTGCCCAAGGTTATGGATGTTGCAGTGCCCCACAGTCACTTTAAGAAAACATGGGTTTCTGGCAATTCGTTCAGCCTTATGACCAACAGCAAGGACTCTGCAGTGCCCCCCCCAGTTAATCTCCCCCTCCTCCAATCCCACTGAGTCCACACAGGCCTTGGGCATGTTTTCCTGCTTCGCTGGATCCCATACCCTCCTCTTCATTCACCCACTTCATCATGGATTAGTCACTTATTTTTTCGATAGATTTTTTAGAAACAGTTACTCTGCCACATGGCCTACCACATAATGGAGGCTGCATCCTGAAAGCAGGTACCATTCTGGAAGTGTCTAAAATTCATTCCAAAATGGTGCCCAGTTCCAGGATGGTGCCACATGGCCTCCACTGTATAAGGGAGGCTGTCAGGTGAATTGGCATCTCCCCTTCCCGAATACAATTTCTGGTCTCCATATGGCAGTATAATGGAGGCTGCATGGTATTGTTTCAAAAGTGTCACAATTCATAGCGGCCAAAATGGCATCCAAGTCTGGAATGGCACCACGCAGTCTCCACTATCAAGGAAGGCCACACAGCAGAGTGGCTGCTTCCCTAAGATTTACAAAAAAAGTTAATGGCTGATCCATGATCCATGATTTCCACTGATAGGCTAATACAAGAAATGGAAAAACTGTATGACTGACCAAAAAAGTTTAATCAAAAATAGTGTAAAGCAAGACCACTATATGATATATACCAGACACAAAAAAAACATAATACTTAACAAGTTTGTTTAGGGTAATCAATAAAAGAAAACGTTTCTACTTGAACAAATTTAATATTATACGGTAGGACTTTTCAGAAGAACAATGCTCACAAAACAGCCATCCTCAAAGCACTTAGGCAGATACAAGTGCTGGATTTATGTTGCTGTTTGAAAATCTTTCTCAAATTATCTGTGCATGCACAGGTAGCACTTCCATCAGTACTGCAAGCACAGATGTACACATGCCATTTAAAAGAAAAAACATACCTTCTTCCCTTGTATAGGATTCTATTTTCTCCAGCAACTTTATGGCGTTGTCTAAATTAGAATTCAGACTGGCAGCCAACTCAGAAATGATTTTCTTAGCTAAAGTACAAATCAGTGCAACAAATTAGAACAATGGGAATAACAAGAATATTAAAATGTGACATATATAGCAAGATGAAGAATGGCTTTTCAAATATTATTAAGATAGTGAGCTCAGATCCAAGAGATCAAGGTTCCATTTTAATTTGTCACTGACATTTACTATGGGTAATCCTCGACTTATGGCCACAATTGGAACCAGAATTTCCATTGCAAAGCAAGGCAATTGTTAAGTGAGTTGTGCCCAATTTTATGACTTTTTTGCCACAATCGTTAAGCAAATCGCTGCAGTTAAGCAGATCGCTGAAGATAAATGAATTAAGTAGTCATAAAATGAATTCAGCTTCTCCCCCCCCCAATAGATTTTGCTTGTCAGAAGCTGGCTGGGAAAGTCATAAATAGGGATCACATGATTGTGGGACACTGCAACCATCGCAAATACTATCAAGTTTCCTAATTTTGATCATGTGACTATGGGGATCTGTAACAATCATAAATGCAAAGCCAAATTGTAAGTCACTTTTTTCAGTGCTATTGTAATTTTGAGCAATTGCTAAACAAATGGTTGTAAATCAAGGATTAGATTAGCTGTAGTTGACTTTGAGCCAGTCACTATCTTTCACTACAATTTACTTACAAGGCTGTTGTTGTGGAAACCAAAAGTGGGAACCCCTTTATAACTACTCTGAACTCCTAGAAGAAGTGGCATATAAATGTAATATAATAATAGTATTAAAATTTTAATATATAAGAACTCCTTCCTAAATGACAATTCGTTTGGCAACTGTTTGAAATTACAAGAAAAGGGGCTTACAAAACAGTGCCCAAAATTACAGCAGAAGTAGCACCTCTGAGATCACATGATTACAATCTGGGTGCTTGGCAATTCCCAAGAGCCCCACAATCATCATCCTTTGCCATCGTCTCTTCTGGCTTCCCCAGAAAGTCAATGAGGAAGCTAGCAAGGAAGGTCGCATGTCTCTGCCGCCTGGCTGGTTCCTGGGGAGTGGCTGAACAAAATCACTCATTTCAGATCTTTACAACAACTGATATACATGGGAACACCATGATTGGGGTGGTGGAAGTCAATTAGTATGGAAAGAAAAATCTATCTACATAAGGTGGTGGTTTACCTACAGCTAAATAGCCATCTGACTTGAAATTTTAAATTGCAATCTTTTTATTTCTTACTCTGAAAGAAAAAAAAATTTGCTGAGAGAAATAGAAATAATTAAAATGCTTACCATCAGCCCATGCTTTTCTCTTATAGATGTCTTCCACAGTATCAGAAATCTTCTTAATAATACTTTGGATTTTCCTTTGTACTACTTCTGAATGTTCCTTGGATGCAAAGTCACCTCTGATGCAGGCTTTGTCTCTGATCATTTCCACTATATTCATCCCTCTACATATTGATGGTTCCATCTCATTTTTGAAAAATTCATAGTATCTCCAATAGGATTTTTCTTTATTTTTATGCTCAACCAAGATAACATGGTTTTCAAAAGTTGTTCCAGTAGCAACTTTTTGATTGATTTCCATCATCTCCTCCCCATCAGTTTCTGTTGGAGACACTATCTCTTTGGATTCTTCTGTATGTTCTACCAGAGAAACAAAGTTTGCAGGATTTGAGGGAAATTTGACTCCACAAAGATCACATTGTGTTGAGTCAATATCTGCTCTTTTAAAGATCCCTAATGCCATTTCCAAGGAGTCTGACTTTGGACGTGTAATCCTTTTCCATCTAACACAACAACGCACAAACAGGAAAAGGGTTTGTAACTTTTTCTTGGCAGAAGTTTTCTGATGCCGTTTTGATGCTATAGTGGCTAATGGGTCTTCTGTGTCTTCAACATCAATGTCTTTATTAAGATCAATTTCTAAATCTTCAAAATAATCTGCCTGTCTGTGATATGCAAATCTATCCAAGTCAGCAACTTCATAGTAGATACCTTTGACTCCTTTAGAATCCCACCTCCAAGAACAATCAGCTAAAAATTCTTTGTCTCGGCAAAACAGCAACTCCTTGAGTCCTTCAACAACTTCTTTAACCTCAGATGCTTCAATCATGAAATCCACCATCTTGAACAATCTTTCAGGTATTTCAGATGGGTACTGTTTTTTCATTTCTGCAAGGTATTCCTTGATAGAAGGAAATTGCTCAGCTAATGCATCTTTATGCTTCCTACCAAGCACTTGATCAGCATTTATTAACATCACCAAGCAAAGGACCACTGTTCGCTCTGCTTCCCCTGACATGATGAAATCAGGATTACAAAAAGCATCCCTGAGAACATTGAAATTTTCATGTTCATATCCACACAAAACATTGGCTATATACATGAGGTGAAATTTAAATTTCCATACAGCTTGCTTTGGATCCTCTGGCTTATATTCTTGTATAACAGAAAATACGTCTTTTTGTTGAACTCCCCTTGTAAATAAAAAGTCCCAGTAGTGAAACAGGGCAATGTAGCTCCTGGGCAGACAAAGAGTCATGTTTTCACAGAGACGCATGAGTGTGGCACAACCCAAAACAAATTGAAATTCCAGCAAAGTCACTGTATTACTTATGCTTGGAATCAAAGGATGAATGCATCTTTTCACCAAGACATTCATGAAACGGTAAAACAGCCATTTACATTGCTCAGGATTTCTATGAATGTAGAGCTGATCCATTGAATTCTGCAGCAGTCGAATGAAACACAAATGAGTGTTTACAGCATTTTCTGTGTATCTGTCAGTCATCAACATACCAAATTTGCCTTCTATTCCTTTGAATCTCTTTTTCCTGCTGTCTTCTAATTCTTTGTTATAGTCATCTTCTTCCTTACAAAGAAGGCTCTCAAAATCTGCAGGATAACTAGACGTCAAAGCAAAGACTTGCATTGCTCTTAGCCACAGATCGGTGGATTCTCTTCTGTTTCTGGCAGTTTCATTTTTAAACTCAAACCTGATGTATTCTCTCAGCACTATATTGCAAGAATTAGTAATTCCATAATTCAAGATTTCTTTACAGTCCAACGGATTCTCAGAAACCATTCCCAGATGAAAGCATTTAGGAAACAGAGTATTAATGAGAGACCTGCACAATGTATATTTATCAGCTGTCAACAGTTCATTGATGCCATTGGATTTGTGAAACAAATATTTTGAGAACAATTGCTCTGCTTCTAGCAACAGCCCATTGATTGAAGCCAAGTGCATTTTACACTGAAATACAGATTTTAATTCATCATGTGCCAAAACTTTATGAAAATCTTTACAGGTTTTATCCTTGCACTGCAAGCCTGCAATGAATTTCATGCAAATTCCGGGAAAATTCAGTTCAAATAAATAGCGAATGATGGCAATTAGCCTATTTAATAAATGCTGATTCAGCACACTTTTTACTTCTTTCAAGCTAAGCTTGAACTGGTCACTTTGTTTATTTTCTGTTACTGTATTATCTTCAGGCAAAAGTTCTAGAATACATCCTGCTTCTTTAGGGAAGACTTGCCAAAAATTTCCATCTATTGGCATAATCCCAAAATATTCAAAACATGATTTCACCATTTCTCTTTCCGCATTATTGCCTGCTTTTTGGAAAGCTTTGACCAGCTTCAGAATTGCCTCAGTCCCACAAACAGTCATCTGCAAGATGGCTCCATTTTCTGCTACACAATTTGTGGCTTGAAACAAAGCTTCTACAGCCCCAGCACAGTGATTCACATGTAAAAACATATCAAAGGCTACTTTCAATTTAGCAAAGTCTTTTGTTATAACACCCATCAAATAGGTGGCCTCGGCAATTCCTGATTTCTGGTTTGTTTGCTCAAACAGTTTTAAAGCATCACTCAAAATGGCTTTTACATCTGCAAGCTTAATAAAGCCTGCTACACCAAGGCGGGCTGCACCAAGTAAACAGGATGCTTGGAAGTCCATTTGATTAGTAAGTTTTGCTGCTTCCAAGAAAAAACCATGCTGTTTCATAAGTTTTGCAGCTTCCTCATCTCTGCCTTCTGCTTTCAACAGATCAGCTGCTTTCTCAATATGATTGTGTGCTTTCAAGAATGCAAGCTGGTCTTCTGCATCTAGGTGAGAGAGCATCTCCATCATTTTACTGATTTTATTTGTTCGAGAGTATTTTGCAGCAGCTTCCAAATAAAACTGGTCTGCTGTGTATGACAGTTTGAAATCTGGCCGATTTCCTTTTTGTAACATTTCTTCATATCTGAAAGAGATTAACATTATTCATGAAAGTCAATCACAAAACTGAACTAATTACACAAATTTTAGCACACAAAAGAGAGAAAAGAAATTACATAGTTTCACATATTAAAAAGCAGCTCATTTTAAAAGAGTTGCATTATGTACTTGAAGTGTTATGTATTGAATAATGTAATGAGTGGAACTTCGGAAAAAGGGCTATAAGAAAGAAAAGAAATGAAGGAAACGTTGCAAAGGAAAAAATATAAATCTTGTATGAAAAGTAACAAAAGACAAACATGCTTGTTTCAATGATGAAGTGAAGAAGGCCATGGATGAGAATGAAATGCATGTAAGAGAATGGTTGCTGTAAAAAATGAGAATGAGAAAAAGATACTGTACGATATGTAAAAAGAAAAAACAATTTCAAACCATGTAGTCCAAAAAAGACATGGAACAGTTAAAGTGAAAAGGGGAAGATAAAATGATTTTTATGAAAATTAGATAGACAGATAGAGAGATAGACAGAAACATAGAGAAAAGGACTGCACAAGGGGTCTCCAGGAGAGTGCACAGAATTAAAAATAAAAATTATTTGAAAAGAACTGAAGTAAATAAATACTGGAAATTATATTTTAGAAAACGGTATGTTAATAAATTTGTGATTATGTTTGGCATATCTTAAAGAGTGAGACTGATAATAAGCAACATTTGTAAATGATATGAAATTCATGTCAGGTACAAATGGGTGCAAATCAGATTTCTGCTCTTTATCCAATCATTCAGGAATGAACGAATGTGATAAAATTAGCTGTATGTCTATTGATGTGGAGAAAGCATATAATAAAATGAATAGGCTTCAATTATAGAATGTTTTATATAAATATGGAATTGAAATTGAGAGCTGAAATGAAAACAAACAGTCTATGATGGAAACTAATCAAGGAGAGAAGCACCTAGAACTAAGGAGAAACTTCCTGACAGTTAGAACAATTAACCAGTGGAACAACTTGCTTCCAGAAGCGGTGAATGCTCTAACACTGGAAGCTTTTAAGAAGAGACTGGACAGCCATTTGTCCGAAATGGTGTAGAGTTTCCTGCCGGAGCAGAGGGTTGGACTCGATGACCTCCAAGGTCCCTTCCAACATTATTATTATTATTATTATTATTATTATTATTATTATTATTATTATTATTAACTTTGCACAAATACAGACCTTTCAACAGATTTTGCTGCCTCTTCATACCGTTCTTCACAGCAACACATTTTAAGTGCTAGATCAAACTCCTGAATCTGTTCAAAACATCTGGATGCATCCTTGTAGTACTGGCATCTCTTATACAAATATGCTGCCTGTTTTATCTGTATGATAATAATGTATGTTTTAGGTATACGGAATTGTTAGCAATAAAAAATGAACTAGGTTTGCTATTATGAAACAGAGAAAAAAATAATAATGAAACATTTAGAGGAACACTCTTCCTGAATAAGAAGTGTCATGGCTTTTTTGTGCTATTCTTATGATTGTTCTTGGACAAAATACCACCCATTAACAAAATCAAACCTCTCTCTCCTGTTCTTAGCACACTTCCCCTCAAATCTGATCTGGAGAATTTGGAATCCTGAAGAGCAGATTTAAAGGCAGAAAGTAAGAAACAAAACAGTGGTTCTGTTGCAATGAACCAAAATGCATTTTCTTTTCACTAGGTATAAAAATATACCTGCCTTCATTTACTGGTCTGGATTTCTTATTATCTTCTAAGAGAACAGTCAAGAAATATAAATCCTATCTGGGCAATAGGACATCCAACTCCTAATTTTTAATTCAGAAATCAGAGGAGCATTTGCATTTACCTTTCCAAGTTTTTCATAAATTTTTGCACAATGCTGGTATTCTTTTGCATGAAACAGGCATTTGAAAGCCAAATTTGGCTCAAAACATTCCAGGTAGGTTTTAGCCAGATTTAGGTACTCCATTTGCTTCTCTCTATTAATTAAAAACAAATATAAACATTTTAAAATTAGAGTGCCAACCAACTAATGAATTCATTTTATTCCCTCAGTGAGATTTAAAGCCGCCCTGAATTCTCCGGAATAGGGCGGCATAGAAATTAAATAAATAATAATAAATAATAATAATAAAATAAAGAGGCCCTTATAGTTCATTTTCACATTGGTTAAGAAGTGTACTTTGCCTCTAATCCTATGGCTAGTTGGATAAATCAGATATAGGATCTCTTTTCTTACCAACTGGTATCACCTTCAGAAATGAAAAATTCCTGAAATATCAGAAAACGAAGAAAGAGGTTGAATATCTTTAACTTCTACCTGTAATCCTCAGCCACGAAGGCAGTGAATGTATTGCCTTTGATAAACAGGGAAGATGAAAAGAGGAAAAAACCCTATTCCTTGAGATCAGATACTACATATCAATAAAACAGACAATAACAAGCTGTGTGATGGGCTTATTTTTATTTCATTAAACCATTTATGTGCAGTGTTTTATTATCTATTTGAACTGTACTGATATACGTCAAAACCCACCAATTATCCCAATTTTCACATCTTCATGACTTTACCCTCAATATTATCTGGCAGCTCATGGAAATCCTATGTCGCACATTACTTATGTCCACTACCTAATCTCAAAGACATAATATTGTAAAATCTTTTGCTGTTCAATGCTAGTCTTCATTCCCATAAGATTTCCATTCTGCAGTTAAAGGTTTTTGCTGTCAGAATTGCACTTCCGGCGAGGGAATGGGACAGCCATAGGAGGCTGGGTCTTCAGCCTCCTAGTCCGGTTTCACTTCGCCTAGCATCTCTTGAAAGAGACGGAAAGAGGGATCTTTCAGGAACTTGGATTTGGTGGTGATCAATCTAAACATACTGAATGTCCCTTCCAAAGGGGCGGAAGAAAGGTTGCCGGGGAAGCCTGAGCATTCCAAGTTGCCTGCAGCCGGAAGGGAAATCATAAAACAATGGCTGATCTCCAACAACAAGTTATGTCTAGGTGAGCTGAAATCTTTTCCTCCTCCTTGTGCTTTAAAATATTGAGACCCTGAAAAGGAGAACTTGAAAGAGTAAAGACCCCCAGCGGCAAATTTAACATTAAGGGGAAATTTTAAATGAATAACAACTATCAGACTAAGGAGTGTGGAGAGTTGATAAATAAGCCAACGAGGACATCTGCTGGCGGAAAATAAGAATTAAAGAATTAAAAACACAATGACCTTGAAAAGCGTGAGCAAAACAAAGTCTTGGTTTGAGATAATAAAAGAAAAACTGTTCATAGCTATACTTGTTGACACTGGCTAAAGACTAAATAGATACAATTCAGAAAAAAAAGGGAAACAGAATATTTTAAATATAAGAAGAGACTGGAGGAAGCAATTCTGTCTCACAACAGCAGATTCTTGATTACGCCTGGGACATAAGTCTAAGACTGTGAGCAATAAAATGAGTACATCTAATATTTCTAGACTTGCAAAGAAAATTTCTTCAGCGCCCTCTGTCGGACAAGCCAGCCCAACAACTCAGAGTTCTATCAGCACATTGCTACAGCATGAAAAAGCAAGTATGGCTCAAGACAAGACACAGACCTCTTTAAAATTAATTCAGCAGACATTACAGCAAAACCATACTGAGATACAAAGCAAACTGGACAAAGTAAGCGAAAAATTATATAAAGGCACAATTCGAAGCTCAAAATCAAAAAATTATAAGAAATGAACAGAAAATCCAGGAAGTGGAACTTAAAACGCAAGACATTGATAAAAAGGTGGAGATGTTACTGCAAAAGAATGAAGGATTGGAACAATCAAATCAAGAGCTAGAACGTGCCATGGCAATGGTAGAAATGAGAGAAGCGGAACATTACTTGAGGTTTCAAAATATTCCTGAAAATACTGAAGAAAATATAGAAACGGTGATTATTGAGCTGTTGGCAGAACTTCTAAATGCAGGTTGAATTGATATTCAGAATGAAACGGATCAAATTTTTCGCATGAGTTCAACCTATGCAAGAAAAAATAGATTACCAAGAGAAGTGCATGTGAGGTTTATGAAGAAATCAACAAGAGATGAAATACTGAGAAAAGTGAGAGAGGAACCCTTACAATATAAAAATAAAGAAATTGTGATCTTAAAACAGATACCCAGGAGAGTGAGGGATACCCGGAGACACTATCATTTTCTAACTACAAAACTGATTGCCAAAGGCATAAATTTTAGATGGCTAATGCCAGAAGGCATTTTAATAAATTGGAACAATACAAGATATCGACTGGATTCAATTTGGAAAGCAGAAGACTTTGAAGTAAGAAATAGAGTAATTTTGGATGAAGGATTGCAGCAACAAGAGGATAAGCAGACAGGAGAGACAGCCCAAGGAGCAATGGCACAAGTAGAGCAGCAGCAGGAGAAAAGTAAACAAACAGGTGAAGGAGAAGGAACTACTAGAGATCAAAGGATTACAAGATCGACTAGGCCTAAATATAAGTAATGAAAGAGAAAATGGAGAAAAAAAATGAGATTTTTTCGGTAAATGTAAATGGACTAAACTCCCCAAGAAAAAGAAATAAATTTTTTAGGAAACTTCAGAAATGAAATATAGATATAATTTGTTTACAAGAGACACACATAAAAAAACAACATTATAAATTTTTGGAACATCCCAAAATGGGGAAGCTTTATTATACATCAGCACAACAAAAGAAACGAGGGGTGGCGATATATGTTAAAGAGACAATAGATTCTAAATTAATATATTCAGATGAAGAAGGAAGAATTGTTATGGTTGAAATATATTTGCACCAAAAACAAATACTGTTAGTGGCAATTTATGCTCCAAATGATAGTCAAGAACAATTTTATCAAAGATTACACAGGAAATTAATAGAAATGGAATACCAAAATATTTGTTTAATAGGAGATTTTAATGTGATAGTAGATGGAATAATGGATTATAAAAGTAGTAAAACAGGAAAACTTGGAAGAAGAAGACTACCCAAGGCATTTTTTGGCAGAAGAAATTGGAATTCAAGATGTGTGGAGAGAAATCAACCCTCAAAATCGACAGTAGACTTTTTACTCAAATAGCCATAAATCTTGGTCAAGAAGTGACATGATTTGGATGACTTCTGAATTAAAGATGGATATACAGGAAATTGAGATAGAAATAGGCACATGGGCAGATCATAACCCTTTAAAAGTGACATGGAAAGGAATACAAAAAAAACCAAGATGGATTTTAAATCAATCTATACTAAAAGATAAAGAATTCGTAGACTTGGCCAAAAGAGAAATGGAATTCTTTTTTAAAGAAAACAAAGAAGAAGACACATCATTACAAAACGTATGGGATACAGCTAAAGCATATTTTAGAGGCATAGCTATAGTGTATATGGCAAAGAAAAACAAACAGAGAAGACAGTAATATTTATTATTAAAAGAAGAATTTAGAAAGTTAGAAATAGAATTACAACAAAACCCACAGGAAAAGACTTTGAAAAGAGAAATGGAAATAATAAAACATACGCTGAATCTGTTGGACTCAGAAAAATTGGCAGAACAAATAAAAAGAGCAAAACAATTTTTTTTCAAAAATGCCAACAAGCCAGGAAGATGGCTAGCCTATAAGCTTAAAAAGCAGAAAGAGAAGAAAATAATACATAACTTAGTAGATGGGAAAGGTTGTTTACAATTTAAAAAGGAAAAAATAAAAAAGATAATTAAGAACTATTATATGGAATTGTATGGCAAAGAGGAGACTGTAAAAGAGAGAATTGTTCAATATTTAGAAGAAAGCAAATTGCTAAAGATTCCAGAGACATTCAAAATTATGTTAGAAGAAAGAATAACAATGATGGAGATATTAGAGGCTATAAAACGACAAAAGAATGGGAAAACACCAGGCCCAGACGGGCTACCGGTGGAACTTTATAAAAAGCTACAAGAATATTAAGTGAACCGCTGAAAAAGGTTTGCAATGGATTACTGTTAGAGGCTAAACTTCCAAACACATGGATAGAAGCAAATATTACTCTGATACCAAAAGAAGACTCAGACTTGATGTATATTAAGAATTATAGACCGATTTCATTACTCAATGTGGATTATAAAATTTTTACTTCAATAATGGCAGAGAGACTGAAAAGATACTTAGTTGAGTTTATACATCCAGATCAAAACGGTTTTTTACCGAAGAGACAAATCAAAAATAATTTAAGGGTGATAATGGACGTATTAGAATATTATGAATTACACCCAGGGAAACAATTAGCATTAGTGTTTTTGGATGCCCAAAAAGCGTTTGATAATGTTTCTTGGCAATTTATGGTTCAACAATTACAAATAATGGATTTTGGAAAGAACTTTACAAATATGATAAAAACAATATATAGTAACCAGACAGCAAAAGTGATAGTGAATGGAAATTATACTGAGAGCTTTGAGATAAGAAAAGGCACGAGACAAGGGTGTCCACTATCTCCATTATTATTTATCTTTACTTTGGAAGTATTATTTATTTTATTTATTATTTTGACTTATATGCCGCCCTTCTCCTCAGACTCAGGGCGGCTCACAGCAAATAATACAAGTACAAAATATAAATCAGTTAAAATGGTAGTATACAATATAAAAAACTATAAATTAAATAGAAGGATAAGGCAAGACACAGAAATTAAAGGATTGAAAGTAAAAGATGAAACATATAAACTACAAGCATTTGCCGATGATCTAGTATTTATTTTGGAAGAACCTTTAGAGATGATTCCTAAACTATGGGGAAAGATAGAAGAATATGGAGAAGTGGCAGGACTAAAAATAAATAAAGATAAAACTAAAGTAATAGTAAAGAACCTCACAGATAAACAAAAAAGGCAAATACTAGAGAAAACAGAAGTACAAATAGTGAAAAAAGTTAAATATCTAGGTATCTATCTTTCAGCTAGGTGTTCGTCAATAAAAGAAGACAATTACATAAAATTATTGAAGCAAATAAAACTAGACTTAGAAAGATGGAAAAATCTCCAACTATCAATATTAGGAAGAATTGCTACAGTAAAAATTAATGTGTTGCCAAAGATTTTATTTTTATTTCAAACGATTCCGATAAAACTTGAGAGAAATTTTTTTCAAAATTTAAATTCATTGGTTTTGAATTTTATTTAGCAGGGGAAAAAAGCTAGAATTAAGATGAAAACATTACAAGATGCTAAGGAAAATGGAGGTTTCGTGCTGCCGGAATGGACATTGTATTATCAAGCATCGGTGTTAACATTATTATTATTATTATTATTATTATTATTATTATTATTATTATTATTATTATTATTATTATTATTATTATTATTATTATTATTATTATTTATTTAATTTCTATGCCGCCCTATTCCAAAGAACTCAGGGCGGCTCACAGCATGATAGAAATTACAATAAACACATATCTATAAAAAACCCTTGAGCTAAAAGAAACCAATTACTCCACAAACATACACAGAAACATACACTGGCTAGGGGCAAGGTGTTAGCTGCCCCAGGCCTGCCGGCAAAAGTATGTTTTAAGCAATCTACGAAAGGCGAAGAGGGTGGGGGCGACACGGATCTCCGGGGGAAGTTGGTTCCAGAGGGCCGGGGCCGCAACAGAGAAGGCCCTTCCCCTAGGCCCCGCCAGGCGACACTGTCTGGCTGACGGGACCTGGAGAAGGCCCACTCTGTGGGCCCTAACCGGCCGCTGGGATTCATGGGGCAGCAGACGGTCCCGTAAATAACCTGGTCCAATGCCATGTAGGGCTTTATAGGTCATAACCAACACTTTGAATTGGGTTCGGAGACCAATTGGCAGCCAATGCAGCTCGCGGAGTGATGCCGAAATGTGGGCATTTCTAGGCAAGCCCAACACTGCTCGCGCGGCTGCATTCTGCATTACCTGAAGTCTCCGAACATTTTTTCAAAGGTAGCCCCATGTAGAGAGCATTGCATGGGTAAAAGAATGGATAACACTTAGAAATAAAAGGTTATTGTATTTAGAAGGACATGATTTACAATTGGAGCTTTTTTATGGTATGGGAAAAACAGAGTCCATAAGTACTTTCAAAATCATTTTATAAGAAATGCCTTATTAACAGTATGGGAAAAAATTAAAGCTAAAATATATTTTAAAATTCCAGGGTGGTTGTCAACGATGGAGGCATTTATACATCCGAATCTGGTAGATTTTGAAAAAGTATGGACATATAAAGATATCTTAGATATTCATGGGAAATTAAAATCTAAACAAGAATTGGAAAATTTAGGAATTAATCTATCCTGGTGGGCACATTTACAGATACAAAATAGATATGAAAAAGATGTAAAAATGTATGGATTTTACAAGGATCAAACTATGTTTGATAAGATTTTGTTAACCTCAGATGAGAAATTAATTAAGAAAATGTATAATTTTTTGTTAATTCTAGATATGGAAAGTGAACAAGTGAAAGAAACAATGATAAGATGGGCAAAAAAATTTGGTTATAACATAGAATTAGAAAAATGGCAAATGTTATGGGAGAGAAACTATAAATTAACAATGTCAACTTCATACAAAGAAAATTTGTATAAAATGTTTTATAGATGGCACCTTCCACCAGCAAGATTAGCAAAAATGTTTAAAAATATGTCAGATAGATGTTGGAAATGTAAACATAATATAGGCACGTATTATCATATTTGGTGGACATGCGGGAAGGCAAAAGCTTATTGGAAAAATATACATATGTGGTTATAAAAAATATTGGATGAACAAGTGGATTTTAAACCTGAAGTTTTTTTACTAGGCATTATGTCTGAAAAGACTAATAAGCAGAAATTATATTTAACCCTACATATTACCACAGCAGCAAGAATAATTTTTGCACAATATTGGAAGAATGAAGGATTGCCATCAGAGGAAGAAATAATCAGGAAGATTATTAATTATTAATCAGGAATGTGCAGAGATGGACAGATTAACTATGAGGCTGAAAGACAAAGAAGATACAGACTACTATCAAATTTGGAATTTATTTTATTCTTGGTTAGAGAAAAGAATGAAGGACTAGGAATTGAACATGTATTAGCTTAGCAAACTCCAGACAACTTGTTGGTTGGAAAAAGTAACATATATTGATGAAAAATAATAATAAAAAAGATTGGGAAAAAAATAAAATAAAGGTTTTTGCTGTCTCAAGAATTCTGTCGTCTAGCAAACAGAAATCTCTGCTCTGTTCTGTCCCTTTTATCTATCTACTTGGAGCCAACATTACTAATTTTATTCATGAGAGAAGGGAACATTTAAAACTCTTTTTTTCTTAAGTGAAAATAGGCTATATGAAACTCCAGTGATGAAAAGACTGGCAGTAAAAGTCTGACGAGGGAAAGAGACAGTAAGGAAAATGCTGAATAAATAAATATATGCGATTTTCGAGGGAGGAATAATCAATACATTTCTTATAAATCCTGTATTGCACAAAGACACCCCCCCCTTAACAAATTAGGTAAGACTTCATATAAAACTCTGCAACATTTTTTCTTTTTTAAAAAACACTTACTTCGGGTTGATTTTCTTTGACTGAACTGTAAGCACAGTATCATGTGCCAAAGCCAGTTTCTCTTTCTCGTATGCTCCTCCCTGCTGATAGCATTTTGCAGCAACCTGAAATTAAAATAGCAATATAAAGATATAACAAATTCCAATCTTCTGATGTAGCTCAAGCAGCTATGAAGTAGCATCTTTCTAAGAAACCTGTACATTCCCACATCCATTTTCCTTCTATATATCTCCTGGACAAACTCTTCCACACAATGATCTGTGCGAATGAACCTAGTTGACCAGTTCATTTACTAAGGAAGAAAATTCATCTGTTCTGATTTTCTCACTAGACCACTGACATTAGATACTATATTTCTGGAGAGAAAATAATCAGTCTCTACTGCTTACATAGTGGAGCAATGACAAAAATCTTGCTCATTGAGAAATCAGGATATGCCTTGGAAAAGTAGGGAATCTCTTAGGAATATGTGATGCTTGCCAAGAAAAAAGCAAATAATGGAGACTGATGTGAGACGAGCAACTTGTAAGGAAGTTCAAACTATGAGATGGTTAATTGTTGTATTTCGATATAAATTTTCTAAACTTGAATATATAGAGTTCCATCCATGATGGATGAATGGACAGAAAGACATATAGATACAGATGATGAATTATTAATACTGTCTAAATAAACTAAATATAAAGGCAATAGTCTGTAATCCTTTTCAAAAATATTTCCCAAAGAGCTTCTTCAACAGTTCAACATTTCTAACGGTTTTAATCACTGAATATGATTAAAAAGAGTGATTAACCTTCAAGGTGATTCAACTCCTGGTGGTTTCATGGATATATTCTTGGATATATTTTTCTTGGCAAGACAATGGAAATGATTTGGTATTGCTTCCTTCTGTATCCCATGGATACAGGGAAATATTCAGTATTTAAATCAATTTCTTTTGTGCTTGCAAGGAGCTGAATCATATCTTTCAATTTGTTTTTTCTTAAGCTACAGTGTGTGTGTATATATATATATATATATATATATATATATATATATATATATATACATACACACACACACACACACACACACACACACACACACACACACACACACACACACACACACACACACACACACACACACACACACACATATATATATATATATATATATATATATATATATATATATATATATATATATATATATATATATATATATATATATATATATATATATATAATTTATGCCAGCAAGACTTGGAAGATGCAGCAAGTATTAACAAGAGATCTGATGTCTTCCAACAAAGATGCCTTCACCGAATCTTAAAGATTCCATGTTTTCACCATACTGTTAACAAAGAAGTGCTCCAAAGGAGTTTCTCCTGCAAATTATACAATACTATCATATACAAAAGACTCCAACCTGCAGATAATATTCTCTACATGGAGAACAAATGAATCCCCAAAATGGCAATGAGATGGACCCACTGACTCTCAATGGCAAACAACAAGAGGACACCCTCGAAATATATGGTGAAAAACGTTCATGGAAGCTTCAAAGATTCTAACCATCATTACTGAGTTAAAAGTCTGAATTCAACAGTGTTATTCCTTTCAATTCACTGAAAGTCTTTTAAAGATGCCTCTGAATTTACCTTCCAACACTGATGTCTAGCATAATATTCTCCTTGTGCAATCCATTCTTCTGGAGTTGATGTTTTAACAAACATACTATCCTCAAATTCTAAAAAGAAAGGTACAAACAGAAGAATTGTTTAAACATGAGGAAAAGAATTAATGAGTTTACTCTGTATGTACTAATTGTATATATACTAATTGTATATACTACTCTGTATATACTATCTGACATATTTCAGTTAAATTAGATATCCCTCAACCTTGAATACATAAAGAATAGAAGCCTGAAGATGGTTCCAGCACGGAGACAAATCCTCTGTGTCCTGGTGACCGACCCAGATTGGATCCTACACATTGTCCTGGGACATATATATTCACCTTCATTCATAATAGAAATCTCAACTTGGATGAGGAATACTTTTATTTATATTCTTAACTTTAATCCTTAATCCATAAACTGGGTAAAAGAGAGAGTTCCAAGAATTTATCTTCTGTGAATATATTCATATTATATTATAACAAAGAAGGTCTTCTACCAAAAATGCTGTCTAGTCTTCATCTGATTAATTGTTCTCCAAAAATGAATTCTGCAGCTCTTAAGATTTGATTTTGGAAAAGGTTTAAATATCAATTATTTTGGCACTGGAAATGTTAACTGTTGTATGTCCTTTGCCTCAGGTTGTGGAATTCCAGGCAAGAATATGGGTCTTTACAGTTTTCATTTATACATATATGTCTTATACAAATCATATGCATATGGAGTTGTGGAGGCCATCACCCTGCTCCCCCCTCCTATTGACACCAACTCACACCAATATCCTCCCTGCCCCCAATGCCCTGGCCCCCCACTGCTAATGCCAAGGGCTGGACAGAACAGCTGGGGCCAGATGTTGCCCCTTAGGCCATAAAATGCCCACATCTGCTGTGGGTCTTCATTGCAAATCTGGTTTTCAAAAGGTTTTGGAGCGAGAATGGCAATAAGAGGCAAACATTAAGACCTCCCCAACATGAAAAACAGCCCCAAATCATGCTACATTTTTTTGGCTTTTTGTGGACTTCATGAAATATCAGGCATTTTATTTGTGAATTTTGATGGTGTGTTCATTCTCAGAGCTTGGGGGAATTGCAAGAGACTACAGGCCTAGCTTCACTCTTCCTTAATCAGTGCTTCCTAACAGACATTTGAGATTCCTCTCATTTGGGATGCAGTTAGTGAGGTTGGTTTCAAAGTTTTCTTGTAAATGCACAAAAAATAACATAAAACTGAAATTATTAAGTTAAATTCTTTGAAAATCATTAGACTAACCTTAACTTAAGATAAATATAATTTTGAGCTAAGTTTGACTCTTGATGATTTCCCAGTACTTTTTTCAGATTGCTTTTCTTCAACTTTGCAATCTATCCAACAATCTGGAATTACTGAATAACTGCCTGTTCAAGTATTAAGTGAGATCAAGACTGCTTAGCCTCTGAGATTAATCACAACTAACTAGAAGTTCTCACTTACTGAATCAGCCATTGGCAAAGAAATAAGTGAACTGACCTTCAGTGTGACACATTTAAATACAATTGACAAAGAGTGATTGCATATTTTTGGCAAAAACAAAGTATATTTCAAGGACAAGCTAGTGCAGAATTTTGTGAAATAGTTATATAGGACTTACTTTGATTTTCATCCTTTTTGACAACCTGAACAAATTCTCGTTTGATAAAATATTGAAATGCAGGGGCCCGCCTATCACAGTTTTCATCAAAAATCCACAGATTAACTCTGGCTCTTGTGATAGCAGTATACAACTGCTTTAACTCTCCATTAAGCATCTAGAAAAAGAATGATTCCAGTTGAAGATTAATTCTCTGTGGGGGCACTTTAAGATGGGCACCGCAATGTTTTAAGCTTTAAGCAACAAGAAATTACACTGTATTATGTGTATTTATGACACAATTTTCAATTCAAGGAACAAATATCAGCTAAATTCTAATATATTATCAAAATACTATTTTACTGTACTTATCTTTACTCATCAGTTACCATTATATAAACTGCAAAACAGAGGATGCAAACAGGAATTATTTCCACACAAAAGTTTGACTTTTGTTTGACTCATACTAAGGACTATTCCATTATGCCATTCTTTTCATGCCAATTGATAGTAAGATCATTGTTGACTTTAAAAGTTGGCAATGTATTTTCTCTTTTGCTCTGCTAACATCCCTTTCTTTTATATATCAGGTTATTTTATACTATAACCTATGAATAAGAACTCTACAATGAACATTTTCTTAAAGAACTAAAACATTTTAGATAAACAAATAAATAAAACAATACTTTATATTCACCTTCTTGACTATTCAGAGACTCTCCTTAGAATCTTTTTTTGCATTCCTGTGTTTCATTCAGAGTTCAATATATATTTCAGCTTTATATATTTATTCTTTAATTTCAGTGAATTAACTCAGCCCCATCCCTAAAATTGAAGATTAACTATTTGAACCCTAACTATAAGCTGATTTGATATACAAAAGATACCAATTTTAAAAATGGATGTGCACTGCAAGGGGCATTACAAGTAATCTTTAACTTATAACCATGGTGGCGAACCTATGGCATGTGTGCCAGAGGCAGCACGCGGAGCCGTCTCTGGTGGAACGTGAGCCATTGCTGGGCCGAGCTGCTTCCTCCTCCTCTTTGCACATGCGCAGCTCTCCGCACATACGCAGTCTGGGAATAGGCAAGAGGCTATAAAGGGAGCAACTTTCGGCAGAAGCAGGCATGGAAAGCGAGGCAGCAGCCCTATGTGCGTCCCCATGCGCGAGCGTGCTCTTGCCCTGCCAGGCAAGCAGAGCCATGGCATCTTCGGCAGAAGAGCGCAGGCAGGCAGCGGAAGGCATGAGGAGCCCCAATCTCAGCACAGCCTCTCCTCAGAAGAGCTGTGGGGCTCAGGAGCCTCCCCCATGCCCCCATGCCTGCTGAGCAAGATGCCTTCCTGCCCACTGCCCCACCCACCAGAGCAACATCAAGTTGGCCATGCCCACCATGGCCACGCCCACCCAGTCTACCATTTCCACCATAGCCATGCCCACCCGGCACCCAGCAATACATAAGTGGGATTTGGGTTGCAGTTTGGGCACTCGGTTTCTAAAAGGTTTGCCACCACTGACTTATAACCTTCGTGTAATAACCATTCAAAATTACACCAGTGTTGAAAAAAGTTATTTTTTTACAATTACTGTTAACAAATCAGCAGCATGATATGATTGTATCTGATTTCTGTTTCTTGCACAAAATACATTTGCATTTGCTTCTGTTACATTTCAAACTGTTATTTTCAACCAATTTCTCCAAATTATGGTCATTTTAATTTTTACTTCTATCTTTCAAGGTAATTAGCTATTCTATCAAATTTTATATCAGTTGCAGAACTGATAAGCGCTTCCTCTGCTTCTCCATACAAATAATTAATAAATACATACAGAACAATAAAATACTGTTTAACATGTCTCTTTCATCTGATAAGGAATCATCTGATGATAAATACTGAGTACATTTTTAACTAGCTAATCCATACAATCATGCTTACACCTAGTCCATACTTTAGTTTGCGTATCAGCATGATATGGAATATTCTGAACATTTAGATGTTTTATCTGACAATCACCTTATACATTTCTGGATTTAGAATTGAATGTCTTCTTTTTGCAACAACATCTTTCTCCAAGGGTACTTCGATTATTGGTTTGGTTTCTTGATCAGGCAAATCAGTGTGAGGTATAAAAGAAGAAATTACTTTCCATTCTTTGTAAGCCTAAAAATATAAGGAGTATTTTTTTAAAAAATTAAACAATGATGGCACAACTGCTCACAGATGTTTGGAACAAATTAATTTTAGAAAAGATACCAAACAATTGAAAGATAGCTATTCTATTAAAACCTTTTAATAAATAGAAATTAATCAGCAATATTTTTCTCTATTTCTTCTATGCCACTAGTTTTGAAGAGATGTATAAACTATTTAATTTCCTTCCAAATGTAGATAATGTTGTCTAGTCTCTGTAGCAGAGAGAAGATCTATTGTATATACGAATGATTATTAAATTCACCCATTGATTCTGACATAATTTTTACATAATAAAATGATGAACATACTACAAGGGATTAAAGTTGAAAGAATCATTTATCGATTATTGATATTTTTAAAACTATCATTGGAATAGTATGCTTTCTGTATTTTGATCTAGTGCATTTTGCTCTAGCAGTTAAGGCACCAGGCTAGAAACCACAAAATTGTGAGTTCCAATCACACTTTAGGCATGAAAACTGGCTGATTTAAGGCCAATCAGCTCAACACACCTCAGAAAGTCATTGTGGGGAAAATAGGAGGATGAAGGAATAGTCTTCTGCTTTGAGTTATTTATAAAAAATATAAAATCAGGATAAAAAAGTTTAAATAAAGTCTTTTTTGTCCTCTGGTAGAAAGATCGTGAAGGCTATAGCTCCAGGTGTTCTTAGAGATCCTTTCTACATCTTTCACAGTCTGAGTTTAAACTTAGATTTGGTATAGACGTAGCCCTCTTCTCCTGATGGGCAATCTGTACTTAGACAAACAAAGAATGTGCTATCCTGTTAATCTTCTAGATGTTTTGATACCACAGAACACAGTATCTTGATGAAGCGTTTTGGGAATTGGAAGTTAGAAACACTGCTTTTCAATAATTCTTTCTGAGTTTTAGCAGATATAGTTTCAGAAGACAATCCTGTCTTCCAAGTTATTTAATGTTTATATGAAACTTTTGAGAACGACCACTCATGATTTGGAGATAGTTGCCAAATGCTGGTGAAGCTCAATACTTGGTAGTAAAATATTATATGAGGAACAACGAACTAAAACTGAATCTGGTTGCAGGTAATATTGCTGCAACCATTTGTCCGAAATGGTGTAGGGTTTCCTGCCTGACCAGGGGGTTGGACTCGATGACCTCCAAGGTCCTTCCAACTTTACTACTACTACTACTACTACTACTACTACTACTACTACTACTACTACTATTATTATTATTATTATTCAAAGGATAATAAAGATAAAGGTAATATTACTGTTTTGTATAGAGCTGCAAACTCCTAAAAAGTAGAGTTGACAATCTGGAGTTTTATGTAACCACACTTACAACGTACTTTGGTGTGAAGGACTTTTATAACCTTTGACTATAAAACCAATTACATTCCTTTCTGAAGAATATATGCATTAATAATAATAATAAAGTTGGAAGGGACCTTGGAGGTCATTGAGTCCAACCCCCTGCTCAGGCAGGTAACCCTATACCATTTCGGACAAATGGCTGTCAAGTTTCTTCTTAAAAACTTCCAGTGTTGGAGCATTCACTGCTTCTGGAGGCAGGTTGTTCCACTGGTTAATTGTTCTAACTGTCGGGAAGTTTCTCCTTAGTTCTAGGTTGCTTCTCTCCTTGATTAGTTTCCATCCATTGCTTCTTGTCCTGCCTTCAGGCACCATGGAAAATAGCTTCACTCCCTCTTCTTTGTGGCAGCCCCTGAGATATTGGAACACTGCTATCATGTCCCCCCTTGTCCTTCTCTTCATTAAACTAGACATACCCAATTCCATCAACCTTTCCTTATATGTTTTAACCTCCAGTCCCCTAATCATCTTTGTTGCTCTTCTCTATACTCTTTCTAGAGTCCCAACATCTTTTTTACATTATGGTGACCAAAACTGGATGCAATATTCCAAGTGTGACCTTACCAAGGCATTAATACTTCACGTGATCTTGATTCTATCCCTCTGTTAATGCAGCCTAGCATTGTGTTGGCTTTTTTGGCAGCTGCAGCACACTGCTGGCTCATATTTAAATGATTGTCCACTAGGACTCTGAGATCCCTCTTACAGTTACTACTATTGAGCAAGGTACCCCCTATACTATACCTATACATCTGGTTTTTCTTGCCTAAATGTAGAACCTTACTTTTTTCACCATTGAATTTCATTTTGTTAGATAGCACCCAGTGTCCAGATCCTCCTGTATCCTAAGCCTGTCTTCTGGAGTGTTGGCTATTCCTGCCAGCTTGGTGTCGTCTGCAAATTTGATGAGTTCCCCATCTATCCCCTCGTCCAAATCATTGATGAATTTTAACATAATTTTAATTATGTTGGATTTTATTACTATTTTTTATTTTATTTTGACAGGCTGTATTAGATCCACTGGGTGCGGATAGTATACAAATTTGCAAAATGAAGAAATAAATACTATTTCTGTCTCAAATGATAAGTGCTTATTCCCTTATTAATGTATCCAAAGTATCCAAAACAAGAGGTATGAGGTCACATCTCTGTACTATCCTAAGACTTCCAATTCAAGAAAGTTATAATAGTTAAGAAGTATAAAATAGTAGCATGTCACAAAAATCAAACTAGAATGTGATAATATTAAGATAGTACTGTTTCTATACTATGTAAAAGAAAATTAGATATCTCCAGATTCTCAGTAATTTACCTACCTCTGAATCTGTAAAAAAGTTGTAAAGGAGCACATCATCAAATTCCAAGCCTTTTGCTTCATAAATTGTTAGCACAAGGGCCAAGTTAAGCTCCTCAGGGATATTTTTCTTGGTCCTTTCACTAGCTACCAGTATTGCCTATACCAAAATAGAGAAAAAAGAGTGTCAAAGAATAGTAATCAGATGGACAGAAAACTAATTTGTTGTACAATAAAGAACCAGAACAATCAAGTGACATAAATACCATAAATACTATTCATGCAAGTTATGCGAGGCTGAATGCAGAAACTGAAATTACGATCACATTTTTATTGGCCTCCATTCCTTTAATATTCTGACTTCAAACCATAACTGTATGACAAGGTGCATATTGTATACTACAGTTATCTAGTTTACAGGAGGTAAACTGTAATAAAAAACTTTTTCATTAATAATAAAATCCCACATATTTCATTTTGCTTGAAAAAGATCCAAACTGGTATTAATGAAATTACTATCTGAATGTTGTAATTTACAAAGTAATGATAATATTAGAGATGACAGGAGAAAAAGTGAATGGTTGTTATACGTATTAAATCAGAAATCACCTAAAGAATTTCCTATGCTTCCTGCCCCACCAAAGGCTTACCTGGTGGGCTCCAAATTCTATTGGCTGTGTTTTTCTTTTATTGCCTTTTAGCAAAATTGCCAGATCACTAACACTGCAAGATTCCAACACAGTAGGCTTAGGTCCATCAAAGAGACCTCTATCTCTAGGAAGACGATCAAAAGATTCTGGGAAATACCACTGAAGCAGATCAACAACTCCTGAGGCTAAATTAAGAATCCCTGCAAACAAAGAGCAGCAGGCAGAATTAGCACATCAACGCAGTCTCTCTCTTTCCAGTAATGGAAAGCAATTTTGAGAAATTGGTAAATATCTGATTTTAAAAACACAAACAGAACAGGAAAAAAAATCTTAGGACTACAGTCTATAAAGTGTTGAGTTGCATATTTTTTTCCATATTTCTAAACGTTTCTATAATTACATGGATCCCATGAGTATATCAGTGCAAAGAAATGGGGAATATCTGAATTGGTGCTGTCACTCAGCTGCTCTGAAGTCTTAAGACAGCAGTAAGTTAGACATTTAATCTGTACAAACTGCTGACAGCTATTTACATAGGAAGGAGCTTTTTAGAGCCTCAGACATTTAAAGACAAACCTGGGAATTTCTACATTTCACTCAAGAAGTCCATAGTTCAGAATTTGTACATTATTAAGTTTGTAATGTTATTTCAGTCTATAAATATCTTAAAACTGCTGGCAGATCTGATTTTAAAAAATAAGAGAACATATGTTTTCAATACAGGTATCCTCAGGTCAGAATGGGACAACTTGCTGTGGCCAACTTGCTGTCGCCAAGTCACCATAGCCAACTTGCCATGGCCAGCTTGCCACAGAACAATTTGCCATGGCCAACTCATCACAGGACAATTCAACAATTCAATTTAATTATTTAAAATAATTAAAGAATTATTTTAATTTTTGTCATTCACCTTTCCCTTTTGACTGTCCTTTGGCATCCTTTCTTTAATGATTCTATTTCACCATTTCTTGGTATTAATGTTAAGTCTTGTGCCACGGCAAGTTGTTCCATGGTGAATTGGCCACGGTGAGTTGTCCCATGGCGAGATGGTGGTGGTGAGTTGGCCACAATGAGCTGTCCTAGATTCTTCTCAGATTATGACCATTCATTCAGCACTTTTCAAAGTTATGAATTCACTTTATGAGTGATACTTAAATTATGCTTCAGTATTTTAGCCACTACACCTTCCATGGTCATGACTGCAATCCAGGTGCTCATAACCCAACTTACAATTATGATTCTAGCAAGCAAGTTATGTGTTCATGATTTCTGATATTCCCTACTAGCTTCCACAAGCAAAGTCAATGGGGAAGCTGGCAGGAAGTTGGAAGTTGTGGTTACATAAGATCCTCACCTACCCCCCCATGTGTCTTCACTTAATGACTGCTGTTCTAGAATGCTGTTGCTAGCAGTGCAATCACATGACATTATGTTTTACAACTGCATTGCTTAGCAATGGCAACTGCAGCTCCAATTGCCATTGTAAGCTGAGTTTAAATTATTATTTTTTCCTCCAAAACCATAACTAAATTTTTCATGCCTTTGTCTCTCCAACTCACCCCATTACCATACCATAAATACAGACACGTGTATATCAAATAATAAGATAACAATAAAAGTATGATACCTGAATGAGATCTGTAGTTCTGATAAAGCTCATATATCCTTCTTGGCTTTCTAACCAAATATTGCTTGTCACTAGAACTTAGGCTGGCATAATGAAAAAGTGATTTCAAATCACTGAAACGAAAAGCTACTCCTTTCATGATGCTTTGTGCAGTGTCACCAGTCAAGAACATTGCATTAGGATCCTCAATGCAATTCATTAGCAACATTATTTCTGCCTGAGTGAAGTCCTGAATTTCATCCCCATAAAGTTCATGGATGCACCATGGCAATTCACCAAGTTTTGAAAGCTGCTGAGACAACTTATACAGTAAGTCTTCTTCGTCAAAGTAATTTCCCTGTGATTTTATTTGCTGATACAGGCAAAAAAGTCGGTAGATTTCACCACGGTCTTCTTTGAAATCTGGGGACCTTTTTCGTCCTAGATTTTTATATTCTTCTTCAGTCAGTATGCCTTGGTAGCTGTTCAGAGCTTCAAAAGAGCCTTTCAGAAATGATTTTATTTCTTTCCAAATCAATGCTGGGTTATAGGGACATTTGCTTTTGACCATTTTAGGCCAAATTTCATCAGCAAATATGTTATAAGTCACAAAGATTCGAGGGTCACACTCTTTTGTATAACTTTCTGTAGCCTTTTCCTCTTCATCATAATCTATTTCCCCATCAATGTCTTCATCTTCTTCTTGCCAATTTATGATTGCCAAGTCTTCTGTAATAGACCATCCATCAACAATATGTTTAAGGCTTCCATCTTCATTTCTGGGGAAAAATGGCTCAGGCACAGAGGCATCCAGTAAGAGCAACAACTGTTTGGTGGTAAGGAAGAGTGGAAAATTTTCATCTTTGACATCCTGAAGTCTGTAGATATTCGATTCAAGTGGCTTGAAGTGACAGGTTGCCTTGGAAGACTTACTAAGCTCAATGAAGTTTCTCTTAACTTCTTGGCACAGAACATTATTTTTAGTTACAAAGATTTGATGCAGGTGCACTAGTTTCTCAGATTCTTCCTCAACAGGTTTCTCACCCTCATCACATTCACATAGTAAATTCATTGAGTCCACTGAAGTCAAAGTGTCCCACTCAACTTCATTTTCTTTTTTAGCATTATTCATATTGAAAGAGGTTTTCAAGTCTGTCAAATGATCAGGATCACTACCGCGTTCACTTTTATCATGATTTATGTCTGCTACGTTCTCATTTCCCAGCCGTGTACTGTATTTTAATCTATGCCACGTCTGTCTGACTAACAATGGGCCTGCTGCTAACTCTGCTTTCTCCCAATAGGAACTGAATTTTGTCCAAAGTCTATATAGACAACATGTAGTTTTTCCTGTTCCACTCCGCCCAATCAAGATTATTGGCTCCAATGGTTTGAGGTTCAAGTCAATAACCGCATATTCTAATTCACCAACTCTAAAGGGATATTCAACAGTAGAAGTTATATCATTTAGGATGTTAAATGCCATGTTAGTACTGAAACTATGAAACTTCATTACATTGTACTCAGTTTCAACTGTACTTGCTGGAGGGAAATATTCAAGAAGTGCATGATCTTTCACTTTTTCTGTTTTGGTGACTTCCACATAAATGAGAGGAATACGCTTTTGTGTTTTCAGATTAGAAGATATGGAGCCTGTATTTATAACTTTGAGCTTTTTTCTCAGGATACAATCCAGCCCACGATTGTATGCAATGCAAACAGTGTCAATGGCATGGTTGAGTTTGTCATGATCAAGAACAACATCCCATAGGCGAATTATTTCTGTATAAACTCTTCCATTTTTTTCTGCTGAGCTGCAAGCATCATTCTCTGTTATCTTATCTTGTCTTTCACTGCAACGAGGAGAAAAATCTACTGCCAACTCCCACAGCAACCTTGACCCCTTGGACAACTTTGCTTCATAGAGCTGAATGTCACCTTTCAAATGTTTCAGATGCTTTTGAAGACTTTGATTCCATTCTCCATTTCCCAGCTGCTGAATAACAAACATTACTCTGTTTTTTATTTGACAAGGCATGCTTTTGTCGTTCAGCTTCTTTAGCATTTCAGATGTACACTCAATTTCCCATGTCATGTTATCAAAGTCCTGAATGTACATCTCTACATCCTTGAACTGATCTTTGTCCTGAATAGATTCTTCCCCTTCCTGTTTGCTTTCCCTGGGTTCTTTCTGGGCTTTTTCCTTCAAGTCATTTTTACTCAGGCAAGCATCCTTTTTACTGTAAGCTATCTTCTGCTGGCCACAGGACTTTTTATGTTTGATCTCTTTGATTTCAGTTTTTGCTACTGAAGATAACTCCTTTGGTTTCTCACATGTCTCTGAATCAATATTTCCTGAAAATTCACCAAATTCAACTTTCTGCATTAGCAATGTGATTTCTTGCAAAATATATTCTTTCTGTGTCAGTAGCCTATCCTTGAATGAATCATGTTCTTTTTCTTTATCTGCATTTGGCCCCATGATTAATGATATTTCTATAGATGCTGCATTTGATAATGTGATTGAAGAATGGGCAGAATTTTTTGTTTGTGACCTGCTTAAACCTGCAGTGGATTTTTGTCCCATTGCATCATATCGGTATCTTTTCTTGTTTTCACTTAGAGCATGATTCCAAGCAATATGCATTGGGTCATTCTTTTTTATTTTGTACCGTATATCTCTACCTAAATTATTTTTCAGGTTAAAGTTAATGTCAAACTTTGCTAGCAAGCCTAGAACTTTTGTAATCTGCTTTGTCAGATTTTTCTGAAAGACAATGTGCAATACTGTGTCCCCATTTTTGTTTTGGGTATTTGGATTAAGATGTGGAAATGTGGATGGATTTGACTTGTACAATTTTAGAAGATGACTCAGGATACTGATACCAGCATCATCTAGAGAAAAAAAGGCAAGCATTTTTTAAATTATTATTTTTACAGTATATTTAAATGAGAATTATTTTCTCTTCTATGCAATGCTCAATAGTTCATAACTATTTCTTTTAAAGTAGTTCACTATTTATAACCTGTTCTCTCCTCTAAGTTAGCTACAGGATTCAACTAGAACTATCCAGTCTAATCAAATATTTTATTCCAGGATAAGGATTAAGGAACAATAACAAACAAAAGCTTCATAGTATTTAGCTAAATAGCATTTTAGAAATTTGCAATAAATCTTTCTTTATATTCTTTTTGTCTTACAGCTTCTTCTGGTATACATACTATTCTGAAATCTCTCCTCTACCCAAAATCTGGAATAAATTTTAGGCAGAAGGTAGCATGAGGGAAAAAATTTAAAATAGATGCTTCACACAAATGCTTATCAGCATGAAATATTAATCAATGTGAATTAATGCTTCCCGCTTCCTTAAAATATAAGTAATTTATATGATGGGATTTGGCCTTATTTCCTGTTCTAGATGCTTCTTTCCATTTTACCATGGCATAAAAGAAATGGAAAATTTCTATCTCCTAAAAGATTGATTAAATTTATAGAACACAAGAGATGGCACTATTGAAAATATAACAACTTTGCATTTTTATCTTTTAATCCCCACATAGCACCAAAGGGTATGAGAGGGTTACGGAATGCATATGAAATATACCAGGAAAGGAAAATTGCTTTAAACTACGAGGAATATAAACCAAAGTATTATGAACCAGACTCTCCATAGACATTTTTCTCCCTGCTGCCTATTATCCCCTTGTTACACAAAAGAGAGAGAGGTAACCTGGAAACTTCTATAGCCAAGCCAATTGTTTTATTATTGAAACGCAGAATTTTGACATTCCCTTCCTATAGGTCATATGAGATATCTTGATGGGAATGATGAAGGGGATGGTAACAGGATGATGTTACATATGTTTGATAGTTACCTAATCCATCTCTTTTGACTCAAGGCAAAATCTCACCTTTTTTATCAAGATAAATTGACAATGCAGAATGTAATGGCGTGTCATTTCTCCAAATGGATAAACAACTAGGATCTGCGCCAGATTTCAAGAACAAATATGCCAATTCAAAATCATTCTTTTTTAAACATTCCAGAAGTGGTTTCTCCTGAGTAGTTCCAATCCCTTCAGGTGGGGCTGCATAAGAAATACCATAAACATATATATGATATAACAGAATTAACACAGATATGTCAAACATAAGACTGGCAGCAACATGGCAGCGCTGGCACTCTCTTTCCCTCTCTCAGTGGCAAGTCATTCCACTCATTGTAATAGAATCACAGATTCAGAGCTGGAAGAGACCTTAGAGGTCTTCTAGTCCAACCCCCTGCTCAAGCAGGAAGCAGGAAGCCCTATACCATTCTGGATAAATGTTGTCCAGTCTCTTCTTGAAAACCTCCGGTGATGGAGCATCCACAACTTCTGGTGGCAAGCTGTTCCACTGGTTAATTGTCCTCTCTGTTAGGAAGTTTCTCCTTAGTTCTAAGTTGCTTCTCTCCTTAAATAGTTTCCTGTCCTCCCTTTTGGTGCTTTGGAGAAAAGGGTGACCTCCCCCTTCTTTGTGGCAACTCCTCAAATATTGGAAGACTGCTAGCCTCCAGCCCCCTAATCATATTTGTTGCTCTTTTCTGCATTCTTTCTAGATTCTCAAAATCTTTTTATTCTGGTTTATTTAAAATACATAACATTATAATGCCAAAGAGATCTGAAAATAAATTCAGATCATTATTTCAGCTGGTTAGGGGGGAAAACTTCAGAAAAAAAAAAAACTCTCCAGAAGACATGAAACATTCAACAGTGTGAACTGCTACCAATGCATTTAGGCTAACACACTCAAGTTTGAAATGAATATGGTATCTTACTTTAAATAATAGAGCTGTAAAAAAAAATGCCGATTGTTCCCCAGAAGAACCTAGTTACTTTTCAAGCAGAAGATAAAAGCTACCAGATCTTAGCTGCAAAACTGAAAATCACTAGGTGGCAGCAAGGATTCAGGTTTTGCACAACTCTTTGTTGCCATTTAGTTATTGCCTAGATTTTTGTAATTCAGAGCTGGTAATTCTATAAAATAATGCTTAGAAGCTGATACACTACCTTACAGCTGATTCTGAGTACAGGTATGGTGTCAAAGGAATTTCAAAACAATAAGTTTTGAATAATAACAACAAGTAGGGAAGAAAAATTATTCTCTATCTTAAGAGGAAAAGGAAACATTGGGGGAGATGGGAAAGATGGAGAGGAAGAGGAAAGATTGAAAAAAGTTGATATTCCTCCTTTGGGATTAATCTTATTCATTAGAATTAAGTGCTCTCAGTAATCTTCTCGCATTAGTTTAACTTCATTTTCAAAACTTTTAACTACCAGTATCAATTCATCCATTCTTAACAATACTAATTGCTCACTGTAATACATACAACTCAACTTAGTTTGATTGTATGACCTGAAATAAAATATTTTATCTTAACTATTTTATTTGGCAATTCCTGATTATGTGGAGTTCTAAAGAAAAATACCAAGAATTTTTCAACATACATAAATGAAAATATCAAATCCTTAAAAAAAATTTTTTTATTTTTCTTCACATGCATATCTAGATCTTCAATATATTAAAAACTCACCTCCTCTTTCTATCAAGCATCTTATGAGCTGTACTCGATGCTTATGATTCTTATTTATATTTTTCAAGACGGTCCCAATGTCCAGGTCTGAGAGAGAACAGTTCTTAAGTAATCTATCTCCCGGTGTCATTTCCCCTGTGGCCTTTCTGGTCAACAGTAACAAAACTTCATGCCACATATGCTTCTCCAACAACAACTTTATAAAGCCATTGGCACAAATAGGAGAAATCTCACATGCAAGGTTTTCAGGAATCTCTGAAATAAATTAAAATTTAAAAAAGGAACTATCAGACACAGATAATTTGATCTCACTTGCATAATATATACATTCTCTATTTAGTCCACATATAGTGATCCTGGGTTGTTGCAGCTTTAATGCTATTTATTTAATGATTCCCACCATGCATTGCAGAACAGCGTTTTTCAATGAAAGCAGAAGCCCTATAACTTGTTCAAATAATACAGTGAAGTTGTAATCATGATTCCCTTCACGAATGAAGGCAAGTCAGCCTTAGTAACAATTTATCTTTTCCTGTCAGCTTTAAGTTTAGCTCAGTATTACATTTTCATAATATAGCTGGATGTTATATCTGTTTCAAATGTATCAGCCCATAAACCTGTTCTTGGGATCTTCATCTCCTATCTCCTCTGTCTGAATTCCAAGATGTAGCTGATTCATGCTAGTGAAAATTTGGAACTGGAAATAAGGCGCTACTGTCTGTTTAACTCTGCTCTGGAATCTAAGGTAGAATAGGGAATCTTCATTGCCTAGGCCAGGGGTAGGCAACCTCGGCTCTTTTATGACGCATGGACTTCACCTCCCAGAATTCCTGAGTCAGCATAGCTGACTCAGGAATTCTGGGAGGTGAAGTCCATGCGTCATAAAAGAGCCGAGGTTGCCTACCCCTGGCCTAGGACTAGGCTTTTAAATAAATGTTTCCTGTTTCCCCTTTTAACCAAAGTTTCAGGTCCAATCAGGCTTGTAGAATGTAGTGTTAATATAGTTGGAGCAAAAGTTTTTTTAATATTATGTTTATTAATTTATTATTAAAATTTATTATTAAATTTATTATTAAAAAGTGTCCAACAACTGAAGCTTTCTGGGTCGTTTACAATAAGAACATTAAAAATACAATTTGAATATAATGTATACAATGCAATCAAAACAAAATTAAAACACAATATAAATTATGCAAATAAAAAGCAGTCATTAAAAAATTGGAATAACTTGAATTGAAATATAATTAAAAGTCAATTAAAAAACTAAGGAAAATAAAAATGTCTTTAGTTGATGCTGAATGATGCCAACATGGGGATTATGATCCTCTATGGATGTAACAGAGAACGTTCTCATTTCTAGAGGCCTACTCCATACAATAACTATAGCAAAATAACTGCTATAATAAACAGCATACATGAAACTTAGATCTACAGAGTAATGCCAAGAAAGAGTCACCTATATACAAATAAGCCCAACAAGTAAAGACAAAGAATGGGAATCATAAAACTATCTGTGAACACTATAAGAGATAGATAGCTTAGATGAAATTACTTACTGGATATTTTCTTTCAGAATCCCAACTCAAAGCAAAAGTCACCAGAAAGTGGCAAATCACCTTTACAAACATAGATATTTCTCCTAAAATTGTGTCTAACTCAGGAGTATCAAACTTCCAGCCCGTGGGCCAGTTGCATCATATGGAGGCCATGCCCACCCCAGCTCCAGCAACGCAAAAAAAGTCGCAATACGTCATGACATGTCACGTGACGCGGCAAGTTTGATACCCATGGTCTAACTATTCAAATGACTAACTCTAGTTCTAATTCTCCTCTATCCTTTCTTGATGAAAACAATACAATTATATACAATAAATATGGAAGAAGTGTGGGAATAAAGCTTAAAACTAGCTGAAAGCAGTTTTATGCCATAAATATTCCACTGATACCTGAAAATGGGAAAAGTGGAATCTTATTTGTAAGATAGATAGGACTGGATTATGTTGTGAAAATAGTTAAAACAGCAAAGACAGATTTGTTTGATTAGTATGTGAAGAGTACAAATAAAATATATGAACCAAAAATAAGCATTATTTACAATAATGCTGAAGCCTACAAGATGGAAAGCACAAGGTCCTAAATCTGCTATCCTGAAAGTCTCCTGGTCATCCTATACTTTCTCACTATCACTGTACGCTTGGTAATTTCTACTAATATCACATCATTTAGGGAAGAGGTCCCCAACATTTTGAGTACCAGGGACTGGTTCTGTGGAGAAAGGTTTTTCTGTGGACCGGAGTGTGCATGGTTTTGTGTGCTGCCTGCATCCCACAGATGGGACTTTGCTTGTTTGTGCGGACCGGTTGTGGGCATGCTGCAGTCCAGTACCGCTCCACGGACCGGGGGTTGGGAATTCCTAATCTAAGGTGCATCTCACCTTACTCTCATCCTTAATGTGTGAAAGGGCTCTCACATTTTTTGCTGCTGTTCTAATAATCAGAAATTCAAATTGGAAAAACTGTTGGCTATGTAGCATACAGACACAGTTACTAGAAGATTAGCCTAGTCCCTATCTCCCTAAAGTATTAAATCAATGTAAACAACATCAAACATTTTTAAAAGAATAAATTATAACTACCTACTCCATCCTTTTTTCTCTAAGAATTAAAATCCAGATATTGAATGTGGAAGGAAATTACAGTTATACTCAAATACGTAATATGATAGCTTTTAAGAAATTAAGGCAAATTAAGAAAAAAAAAACAAAGAAATTGTAATATTCCTAATAACTAATGGAATAGATCATTGCCTCAAATCTCTGTAATACTGGGGAATTCAGAGTATAACAGATAACAAGAAGATCCTAAATAAAACCTAAATAAAAAAAATATTGATAACCTGCAAAAGAAGGTACAAAGGTTTCTTGTAGCTGTTTTGGAGACCAAGATAATAATACAGAAGCAAAAGAACTTGACCTATGTAGTAAAATAGCCTGGCACAAAAATAAAGTCGGTTGCTTAATAAGGCAACAAAATAATACTTTGGAGGTAGAGAAAGATAGATCCCATACAGTTAGAAAATATTACTACATGGAAAAGGAAAAAAAAGATAAGGAAATACAGCTATGTGAAACTTTGTATGCTGCAAATCTACAACAATTTCTACTTCAACAAGCAAAACTGATGGGAGCAATCAATAAACAAGAAAACTGATGGGAGCCACAATGGTGCAGTATTGGTTCAAGGTTGACTCAGCCTTCCATCCTTCCGAAATTGGTAAAATGAGGACCCAGGTTGCTGGGAGGCAATAGGCTGATATTTGTAAACCACTCAGTGCTGTAGAGCACTATGGAGCAGTATATAAGCCTAAGTGCTATTGCTAATATCATTCTAAAGCGAGAAAGCCTCCAAAATGATTGAGACAGTGAAGATCCCATCTTGTGTAACTCTGTACTCCTCAAATAGCTCTGGAGATTTCTTAGAAGCCACAAACTGTTAGGCAAGGATTATCTAAGAACAAAATATGTTTACCCTGAGAAATAACAAAGCAATCCAAAGAGCATTACCTACATTAGTCCATGAACTTTGAATATCAGCTAGAGTGTCCCTGATTAACCAGTATTGGAACCACCAAGGTCAAATTTTTGACATCTTAAGGCTATGGCTCAGGCATGTAGGTAATCACAGAATCATATGGTTCTTTTAATCTGAAAGATTGGCAGTCTCTGGGACCATAGATGGTTTTGGTAGGAAATGAAATATGGTTGTAGTAGTCCAGAATGGTATCAGTCATTGTTGAATAATCCATTCTCACTAAAAAGGAAGCCTTCAGTTCTATAGCTAAATCCACACCCCAGTTCTTTAGCTATATCCCACACCCCAGAGCCGGATATGGCAACTCAGGGAAATGCCAGACTCCAACTTAAATCATACTCCAGCATAGAAAATCATATTATGTCTGTCTAAAAAAATCTTTGCCTCTTGCCCTCTAGCAGATGATATTCAAGTAGAAATGTCTTTCTGACATTTTTTTAACTATACTTGATAACTGGCAAAATAGAGGGAGGGAGGGAGACTGTACTACCAAAATATTGAACTTGCATCTGAGATTTATTTTCTGATCACCTTGGGACAGGCTAGAATGCTGATGAAAATCTTTGTGCTCTCTCTGCTATTAACAGAATTAAGCAATAGATTTAGAACCTCCCTTCTTGACATACTAAGAAGTCCATGGAATGAAAACTGGTTCTAAGCCTCATAGTCAGACTTACAGCTGATCAAAATGGGAAATAAGTAATGCCATACCATGCAGGACCAAAGCTGTAGGCTAAATATATTACAAATACAGTATAGTTGTAAATATGGGCCCGGTGCAACTAACGGAAAAGTGAAAGAGGTTTAGGATTTCAAACATGGCATAAATATATGAGTTTTGTAGAAACTGATGTTGATCATAGCTAAGTTTACTTGTATTTGCAACAAAGATTTTTATCACCTCTTTGTTGTTTCCATGAGAATACCAAGTTCTTAGAAAAAAGAATTATAGTAGCCTGGATGCAATCTCTTACATTATTTTTAACAAGACTAGCAGCGCTGAGGTGAATATTGGTAAAGCAATGCCAAAAGATTTTATTATTTGTTTATTGTAGGAATAAAGCCCTTCAAAAGGAGAGCTGGGCATTTGGTTCTCAACCATGCAACAGTGGCAGAGTTGTCAAATTGACCAGGAGACATCAGAGGCATAATCATCAGACTGAAGAAATTAGCTCAAGTTCTCCAAAGGAGTGACCAGGGCAGGTTTTCCAGTGGACAAAAACTTGAGATCAAGGACTTTAGAAGATATAGTCCTAACTCAAGGGAAGTCAGTGATGTTTAGGCAGGAAGTTAGAACTCAAATGCAACATTCTTTAAGAGAAAAGTCCTGGGAACAAAAAAATGATGCTTGTAAAAGTTTTCTTGTCAAATTATTAGTTCAAGGGACATGTGGGGAACAGAAACACTCTGCCCTCTTTCAAATTGGTCTTGAAGAATTGTTGGCTGTTTCTCCAGCTGCTGTGTTAGGGGTATGTGCCTTCTGGGAATTTTATTAGGTTTCCATTTTTTATTCTCTGGAGCTATTGTCTCTGTTTTTTAGATTGTATTGAAGTGCTTTGAAATTGTATACAGTACTACCTAGAACAGCAGTTCTCAACCTATGGGTCGCGACCCCATTTGGGGTCGAACGACCGTTTCGCGGGGGTCGCTGGACACCGCGGTTCACCATTTTTTTTTGTTTTTTTTTTTTGTTTTTTTTGTCGCGCGCGCGCCGCGCATGCACGGATCGTCCCGTCGCGGTCCGCCATTTTGTTTTTTTTATTTTTTTTATTTTTTGTCACGCACGCCGCGCATGCGTGGTTCGGGCCGTCGTGCACGTGTCACGCATGTGTGGATTGGCGCATCGCAGTCCGCGACAGGAAAAAAAAATCAAAAAAATTTTTTTAAAATTTTTTAAAAAACAAACAAAATGGCAGACCGCGATGGGCCGATCCGCGCATGCGTGGTACGCACGCGCGATGGCCCGAACCGCGCATGCACGGCGCGCGCGACGAAAAAAAAAAATAAATTAAAAAAATAAAAAACAAAAAACAAAATGGCGGACCGCGACGGGCCGATCCGCGCATACGCGGCACGTGCGCACGATGGCCCGAACCGCACATGTGCAGCGCACGTGCGACAAAAAATAAAAAAATAAAAAAACAAAATGGCAGACCGCGGGTCGGGGTCGCAGCGCGCATGGGCGGCGCAAGTGGGGTCTCAACCTGAAAAAGGTTGAGAACCACTGACCTAGAATAATTTGTAAGTCAAACAGCTTATAAATATAATCAACAAGTATGAGACGAATGTGGATCAACACATTTTATGATCACTTCGGTATGCCTTCAGTTTTTCTAGAAAATAGGGATCCAATGATTGGCACTATGAAAAGATTGATCTGCCCTTAAAAAAGCTTCAAATCAATTGAAAACAGAGATGCTTCCAAAAGTGAAATGGAAATCAAGTGACCAGCTGAATTCTTGATGAGCCTGAGACAAGTGAAGAAGAAATCTCAGTTTCCCCTCTCCCAGACTTTAAAAGGACATAGTTAAGGGTGTTTCAGCCTAAATACCTTCCCCAGACATTGGTTACTGAATCTAAAGAAAAGTCAGTGAGGACTGAACACCATTAATGGTAGGATTGGCATTAATGGCTCCAAATTTAAAGACCACTATGAAGAATACTTCAAGGCTTCTGGACCAGAAATTCAGAAGACATAACGATCTTTCATCTTCTTCATTTGTTTAATTGTGCTCATGAGGCAAAGCTTTTAGAAAACTTTGAACCTATGGATGATTTCCTCGGGGTCTATTATTAGCCTCAATAGGTAGATCAGACCAAATAATCAATTCCATAAAAGAGCTAAAGCTACTTTTAGCTATAACAATAGAATGTTGCATGTCCAATTATGTTGTGCATCTTCCTCCTTATAGTTTACTAACTCAGGGATGTGTCTGCCTTAGCTACTTCAGAATGTTGCCTTGCTGTTCTGGACTATAGAAATGATTCAATCCTTTTGCCTTGGTAATATTCCAGGTAGAAAAACATCTTGGCTTCAAAATCTAAGGGACTGGTTTGTACAAAACCCAGCAGCATTTTTTTGTGCGGTTGCTGATAAAAACAGGATCGCCATCATGATCGCCAATGTCCGATAATGGATATGGCACAAGAAGAAGAGGGATATAAATATTACACAACACTTTCAAAGGGTTAAATGGGTCTTAAATCCTAAAACTCACTCGTAGGCATGATCACTTTAGTGAACCCTTATATTATTTCAACTAAAGAGGCTTCTATTTTACAATTTTCAAGTAAGAGTTCTCCACATATGATATAGATATGATAAAAGCTACTAAGATTATCTAGATAATGTTATGCTGTTTGGATGCTAAGTATAAGTGCTTAACAAATATGAAGTGTTATGAAAATGTACAGCTCAAGCAATTATCTACATGGGCTAATTAAGAGTCCATTGGAGTTGATTGGCTAATAAATTTATATTAATAATAATGTCAACTTCAGCATCAGTCTTTGCAATCGTATGTATTCTTGAAAAAAAATCAAAATTATCCTTGCATTGCAGAGGACATTCTAAACATACTAACAGTATCCATGCATTTGGGAAGTAGAACACATACTGTACCCGATACTGCAGACAACAGCTTCAAAAGCCTTTGGATTTTGTCATGTTTCAACATCTTGGGACTGTATTCCCCTTGTACTAAGCAGCAAAATTCCACAAATTGTTCAAAAGCCTCTTGAAGTGAATTAATTAGATCTGTAGATGCTTCACTTCCAATCTCTCCTGCATTAGAAATCACAGAAAAAAGTTACCATTAAGAAGAACGACAAGCTCATGGTCAAAAAACTCACTCTACATTATTGTTATAAGTTATAATAATAGAATCTTGAAAATGTTACTGTTTTTCCTTCCCTCTGTCTTATATCCCAGAGAATTAAGGTGGAATCAGTTTGAGTTTCTCTTTTATGTTTTACTTATATTTCCAGGTTGAAAACCTGACTTTGTTTTTGTACTTAGGCTGTGCAGTTTCTTTAAAAATGTTTGTGCTTTTCTATAATGCTGCACTCAAAGTACTTAAAAATGAGTGATACTAGCATCCATAAGTTTCAAATCTAGCTGTCCAATTGTCCTTACTCATTCATACCCTCCCTGAGACTGACAGCAATAATACTATAGCAGCTATACTGCTCCAGAAAAAAAGAGAAAAAAAACAATACAGCCAATACAATCCTAAATGACAACTGCAGGAAACAAGCAGCAATTGGTTTTCAAATTCTTAAAAATGCTAAACTGTTTCTTAGATTGAGTAGGCCCATCTGGGAAGTACCTGGTAATTCCTCCAGGTATAATTTGCTGCTAATTGAGTAGTTGTTGATTAGGTCTACAGCTATGAACTTCTTGTTTTTTTTCAAGATATCCAGAGGTGATCTTGATTGCGCATCAGAGATATTTGGATCTGCCCCAGCATTTAGCAGCATCATGATATCTTCCTTTTGATCTAATACAAAGACAAGTTGCACTGGTAATAAGTATCCAACAATATGTTATCTCAGCAATATATCTGCACTTCATGACACAAGTCTCTTATCTACTCTAATATGTTGCAAGTGTTAATTATAACTTGTAGAAAGCTCCGTAAGAGAATATATAAAATTCACTTTTGGCATTTGTTGAATAAGTAACAGGAACAGACATACACTTTTCAGCAAACTGTTCATTTTAGAAATCTCAGAAAATTCATGGGAAATAACAAAATAAAATTGTAATTATGTTTATATCACTTCCAACAAACTAAAACCAAACCAATTCATTGTGAATTCAAACATTCATAAATCCAGTTATTTATACACTGCATTGTGGTATGGTTCTTTTAACCATGGACTACTGAATAAATCCAAAACGACTCAGTTTACACAACACAAACAAAGATATAGTTTACAAAGCCAAAGAATTTCATTATAGGTTTAGCATAATATGCAAACAGGGCTAGTGCTTTTCCTTCCAGCACAAATGATGCAAAGCGGCACTGGTCATCTCTTCAAAGATATCTATTTCTATAATTATCTCAGTCCCAAAAGACTCTAAGTGTGTATGCCAGGTGCAAGAAACTATACATTTAAACCCACTGAAAAATGCTATATCAACATTAAAAAAGAAATGAAACAATAATAATTGAAGTAACTATTACAGAACTGAGAAACCAGGTGAATAAAATCAGTGTTGAAAGTGTAACAACATATTTATTCACCATATTGTTGTAACTCAGTGTTTGTTCCAAGTGCAGTCCTATAATGCTACAAAAATTCTTCTTACAAAGATTGTGTTCACTCAGAAATGAGAAGGGGTCCACACATTTAGAGATAACTAGATTGATCTAATTTTCACTTAAAAATAAATGAATGAACATATTCCTATACAGTACTGCCAAAAGAAAATATAAAATCATATAGGTATACCAAAGGTCAGACACAGACCAAGTTGGCCTCACAGACAGTTTATTTTATATAAATTATATAGAAGCCATTTGCTTCTAAACATTGCTTTAGTGACCCATGACTCTCAAATATTTCTTGGCAACTTTTACTCTAAAAAAAAATGGGATTGGCCTTTTAGTACATTTATATATAAATTTTCTGAGCAGGCTAGGGCCAGATTTATTTCAGCAATTAGCTTATCAGAAAATCCTCAATCAATGCTTACTGGTTATTTATTTTTCCTTTCCACTTAGGAACAGATAAAATGATCCTTTTTAGGATCCCATGACTTGAAAGAATAATAAACAAGAAAAAGACTGCTTCTTAGAGACAATTTTTTTTCCACAAGTACTGTTTCTTATCTTGGATTTGGGGACAAGAAGGCTAAAAACGGAAATAGTGTTATTTCACAGAAAACAACAGAGTTACAATGCAGGAATATTCCAAGCTGTGCATTTAAACTTACTTTTCCATGAATATCTACTAGTCTGAGATGCTACTAGATGAAGAACTGTGGACCCATCTTCATTTTGTTGGTTAATAAGGCTCTTCAATTCAGGCTTATAATTCAGTAACCATTTGAAAAGATTGTTTTCATCTAAATATTTAAATGCAGAAGCATACACATTTAAAGAAAGAAAAATGTCCAACAAAACTTACAGAATGTCTGCATATGATGAGTAAGTATTTTTTCTTATACTTTTTCCCCCTATTTGGATTAACTTATTTTATGCCAAATAGAGAAGGTTGCAGAATAGAAATCACCATCCTTCTAAATTCATACAACAAAAGTCAAGTCCAGGCCATTATATAGCATGTCTCCTGGGCATTGTCCAAAATCTATGGCGCTTCCATTCATGTTCCTAAAGATTTGACTAGCATAAAGTCTGTGGAGAGTCTCAATCATCCAGGTTATCGTTGTCCCAAAGGTGCTTTTCAAAAGGCAGCTTTGTTTTTTTCATGAAAACATTTTATTTTTCATGCAAGAAGCTTCTTCAGTTGAATTGAATAAGCTTCTTGAATGAGAAGTGAAACATTTTCAAGGAAAAAACCAAGAAAGTCCAGTTGTTTTTTGAAAAGCACTTTGGGATGTTCTAGCATAGTAACCTAGCAAATAGTTTTATACTGTGGAACCTTCTGTACTTAGAATTGCCACCCACTCATGTTTCTCATCCAGACATTTGTCATCCCATCTTGTAGATGGAGTTTAAAACTGCAATATACAATTCTCAATACATCATTCTAATCAAACTGTAGTCATTTTAATTACAAATTCACATTAAGAAGATATGTATTATCACTTATTTTCCTCCCTGGAAGAAGAACAACTTACTTGCTTTGATGCAAAACATGATGACAGCATGAAGAGGATAGTCTCCAATGCTTTCTACTTTTGTTCCAATAGAGAGCAACCACTCCACTAATATGGATAATCTTCGTATATTTTCAAAGTGGGCCTCAAAGATATGCTTCTGGTTGGAGAGAAGCAGAAAGCAGCAGAAACGATAAACAGAGACTTTATATTCACCAGTATACAAGTAATCCTTGACCAACAATCAGTTGTTTAGCAACTGTTCAGAGTTACAATGGCCTCGCAAAGGGTGATTCACAGACTGTAGAATGCGTTTGGCTCTCATAAAATCTTGCACAGTCCCCCCCCCCCGCAATCACAGGACCATATTTTGGGCACTCACATGTATGACTGGTTGCAGTGTCTTACAATCATATGGCTGCAATTTGGATAAAATACGCCAGTTCAGAAAAATAGGTTTGCACTTATAATTACATAATTTGCTTAACTGTGATTCAGACTTATGACCGTGTGATTCATTTAATGACAATCATAAAAATGGTCATAAAATCAGGTCTGGCCATGTGGTCTCTTGACTTATGATGATCATAACTTATGATCATAATTCCGATCCCAACTGCAGTTGTAAATCAAGAACTATTGTGAAATATCACTTGTACACAAAGGGAGAAAGAATAAGATAACCACTTCTTCAAACCTAGTGCAAAATCCCTGCTTTTGCTCCAGTCCACAAATGCTGATTGTTACACTGAAATGCTAGTGTAAGGGAATGATCTAGTCTGCATGCCAGTATTTCTGGATTGGATTGTCTTTCTGGATTGGACTATCTTTTACTCATTCTGGCCCAGATAAAAATTTCTGATGAAAGAGTTACACTAACCTCAAAGAGGTCTTTCAGCGATAAATCAGTAACTTGCAAATTTCTTGGCAATTTTTCTTGCTCAGTAGCCAGCCACAGACAGGACTAGGAGAAAACAAATTTGTGAATTTTTGGTATTTATACATTAGCATCCAATTGTATTAAAAAGACAGGTTTCCTTCCATTCTCTAAAATGCCAGTGTTCCCAGAACCCATCAGAATTCTGCAAGGCTATTATGTACCTTAGAACAGGGCTTTTCAACCAGTGGTACATTGGCATCTGGCAGGTGGTACACGACCATCCTAGAAAAGTGGTAGCAAGGGAGGGGAATGAGCTGAACCGGTGGCAGCACCGCACAACCCTGAGCTAGAGATGGCTAGAGCTGCAGGGTTGAGCGGAAGCGCCAGGATCAATGCTGCTTTCTAGCTGATCGGCGCTTCTTCGGGGCTGTCAGGGCTCAGCAGAAGCACCAGGATCAGCGCCAAGCTCCAGCTAGCACTTGGTGCTGATCCTGGTGCTTCTGCTAAGTCCAGAAGAAGCGCGATCAGTGGAATGTTGCAGCATCTCCAGGGTCTTGTGATTTACATTCAGATGCTTGGCAACTGATTCATATTTATGACAGTCACAGTGTCCCAGGGTCATGTGAAGTGACCAAAACCTGCTGCAACCACCCAGCAGATGGGGGGAATAAAAACCAAACACCCCCACCCCACCCCCGCTGCCAATTCTCAACAGAAATGCTCACAACAATGAAAACCTCGGACAGGAGAAAGAATGCCGCTGGGTGGGCAGGCAGGTGTTTTCTTTGGCTGTGGCTTGGGGAGCACTTTTTTCAGTGCCAATGTAACTTCAAACAGTCATTAAGTGAACTGTTGTAAGTTGAGGACTACCTATACTTTATTACTTTTTTCCTTTTTGGGGGGAGGTCATCAAGTTTTTGACACCTTACTAGGTGACTGGTGGTACTCGGATATTGCTGTATCCTAAAAGTGGTACAATGGGTGAAAAGGTTGAAAAGCCCCACCTTAGAATATGATATACATTACATCTTGAGTATCAGTACGCTGCTATACTTCTTAGTTGCTGCATTGTCAGAACAAAATATTAATTTGCAAAGTAGTTTCTTGATTAAAGATCCTAGCTTACCTTAAAGAGCAATGTTATGAGCCGCTTAAAATTCAAATGGCTTTAACTAAGCTTATATCATACTAGACAAAATATGCCAAAACTAATTGGAACTGAACTAATTATGAGCAAAAAAATTCTACATGATACATGGGTATGACCAAAGCTGGTAATACTTTCTATCCTTTGTTAACTTTCTAAAGTGTTATAGAAACCTAACAAAGAAAATACCCTGAAATTTTGGAAGAACTTGTGGGAAAACAGCAAGAAGCACAATGGGAATGCAAAGTGGATCAAAAGTGATTAGAATGGAAGATGTTCACATAACAAAAGATTAGCAAACCAGATGAATTGGGTTTTGGAAACACCAGAAAGTGAAAAATGGCCAACAACTGGAAGAACAGTTTTGATTCAGAAGAATGCAGAAAAGGGAAATAAATCTGAAAATTACAGGCCAATCACTTGCCTGCCAACAATATACAAATTACTTACAGGCATTATTGCAAATAAATTTATGGATATCTAGAAAACAAGGATTTGTTGCCTATAGAACAGAATGGGTGTTGCAAAAATTCAAGAGGAATCAAAGACCAACTGATAATTGATAAACTGGTTTTGAAGAATTCAAAGAAAAGACAAACAAATTTGTTCATGCCTGGATTGGTTATAAGAAAGCATCTGATGGATTATGAAATGTTTAGACATTTTTGGAATTAGCAGCAACATCCAGAAATTCCTGAAGACTTCCATGAAGCTATGGTAAACTGAGTTGAAAAGAACTTCGTGAAACTGAAATCAAATAATAAATCTTCCAAGGCAACTCACTGTCATCTCTGTTATTTGAACTTCCGATGGCACCATTAACAAGCATTTTGAACAAAACAAACTGTGGCTGTGAATTGGCTAACAAAGGGTTGAAAATTTCCCGTCTCCTCTACATGGATGATTTAAAACATGAAAGCTGAACTGAGCTCACTGCTGAAAAGCACTGAGGAATTTAGTAGAGACATTAAAATGCAATTTGGCATTGACAAATATGCAACAATTGCTGTTAAGGCAAGAAAAATTGTTGAAAATGATGAATTTGAACTTGATAATTAAGAGTTGATAAAAGCAGAAATACCAGAAGAAGGGTACAATTACTGAGGAGTTTTGGAAGCCTCTAACCTATTGCACAACCAAGTCAAGGAAGCTACTTCAACAAAATACATAAAGTTGAGTCCGGAAAATTTTGAGTTCAAAGCTAAGTGGAGGAAATACTATAAAAGTAATTAACACCTGGACAGTACCTGTAATATGATACTCAGCTGGAATAATTGATTGGACTCAGTTAGAACTTGATAACTTGTATCAAAAGACAAGAAAACTAATGACAATACACCATGCTCAGCACCCAAAAAGTGATATTGATTGATTGTACTTGCCTAGATCTCAGGAGGGCAGTGGACTTTTATAGGTAAAACAAACTGTGGAAGAGGACAAACACAGCTTACATGACTACATAAAAATGCAAAAGCCTCTGCTGAGGGAGGTGAACAAGGGAAACCTCTTGAAAACAAAGAGATTGAAAGCAGAATATCAAAAAGAAACAATTGAGCATCAAGTCTCTAACTGGAAAGGGGCGTTGTCTTACCTGAACGCCTTTTCTCAGCATGATGCTGTAGAATCCACCGGTGGGTAATTATAGCCTTCCTGCTCAGCAGAGACTAAGTCAGAACTTTAGCCACGCCTCCCTCTGGGAGTGTTCCCCAGTTTTTGACGAGGCAAAGCATCCATGACAAAGTGTGACGCAATGGCTCCAAAGAAAAATATAAGACACCTGCCTAGACAGTCTGAAGGGAGGGTATGGGTTCTACAGCATCATGCTGAGAAAAGGCGTTCAGGTAAGACAACGCCCCTTCTCCAGCATGATGCCTGTAGAATCCATCGGTGGGACATACCAAAGCCCTGCATGTCCCTACGGGTGGGAGTCTAGACTTGTGTCTCCCGAGAAGAAACAACTTGCTGCAGCACTCTCCTGCCAAACGAGGCATCTGCTGCTGCAAATCTGTCTATTTTGTAATGTTTGACAAAGGAGGAAGGGGAGGACCAAGTCATTGCCCTACAAATCTCCTCCATGGAGGCCTGAGTAAGCCAGGCCGCGGAAGTGGCAGCACTCCATGTGGAGTGAGCAGTAACATGTGAAGGAATTGGAAGTGACAACGAGATATAGGCCCTAGCAATACAGGCCCTGATCCACCTACCAATGGTTGAAGAAGAAACCTTCTGACCCATGGAAGAGGGCTGAAAGGACACGAACAATGATTTACAAAAGGCTGAGGTCCTTTTGACATAATGAAACAGGGCCCTACATACGTCTAATGTATGCCATCATCTTTCTAAATGATGGGAAGGATTTGGACAAAAATTGGGAAGAACAAGGTCCTGCAATCTATGGAACCAAGTGTTGAACTTTGGAACAAAGGAAGGGTCCAAATGCAGGATGACCCTATCCTCCGAAAAGGTACACAAATCACTACAAACTGAAAGAGCAGCTAACTCTGAAATTCTCCTGGCAGAAGTGATAGCCACCAGAAAGGCTACCTTCAAAGAAAGGTAGCGAAGCGAACAAGAACCAAGGGGCTCGAATGGCGGTGAAGTCAATGCCTGTAGGACCTTGGGCAGGTCCCAGGACAGAAAGCGATGAACTACAGGTGGCCTAGCGTTAACCGCCCCCTTTATAAAGGCAATTACAGCCGGGTGTTGAGATAAAGGGGCAAGACTATCACAGGAAAGGACCGTTTGCACGGATGATATTGAGTGCAAGTCCCTTATTTATGCCCTCTAAGAGATACTCCAAAATGTTGGGGATAGTAACAGAAAAAGGTGTAAGGTTGTGTTTAGTACACCATGTGCAGAAGTTCTTCCACGTGGCGTCGTATATCCTGTTAGTCGAAGGACGTCTCGAAGCTTGGTTTATCGAGATCACCGACGAATAAGATTGTCTGATTAGACCTTCCCACTCAAGTACCAAGCGGCTAACTGGAGCCACTGTGGATCCGGATGTTGGAAGATTCCCTTGGCTGAGAGACACTTGGTCCGGGGGAATCTTCCACGATGGCGAAAGCGAGAGATCTACAAGGTCTGCAAACCACAGACGCCGTGGCCAATGAGTAGCAATTAATATTATCTCCGCCCCTTCCAGAATTAATTTGCGAATTGTTGCCTGCAGCAACAGGAGGGGAGGGAAGGCGTAAAATAGCCCTCCGGCCACTTGCACCATAGCATGTCCGTTCCCTCCGCTCCCCTTGTCGGAAACCTGGAGAAGAACCGGGGAAGTTGGGCGTTCATCGGAGATGCGAAGAGGTCTAGATGTGGACGGCCAAACCTGATCGAGATCTCTCTGAAGAGAATCGGGTCCAGCCTCCACTCTGAGTGATCTACTGTGACCCTGCTCAGGGAGTCTGCTTGGCGATTTGCTTCCCCTGATATGTGTTCCGCTTTTATGGAACCCAGGACGGACTCTGCCCACAGACCCAGTTCCAGGGCCTCCTGCATGAGTGCCCATGATCTGGTCCCTCCCTGTTTGTTTATGTGGGCCTTGGCTGCCACATTGTCTGTTAGTACTAGGACATGACAACCCGCGACTAGGGAGGAAAAGTGACAAAGAGCTAAATGTATGGCTCTGAGTTCAAGCCAATTTATGTTGTGTGCTAACTCCTGTCTTGACCACTGACCCTGGGCGAGATGGGTCTGAAGATGGGCACCCCAACCAAACAGACTGGCATCTGTAGTCAATGTGATCCTGGGGGGCTCTCTGAAAAGTGTCCCTTTGGACATTGCTGATGATGTCCACCACAGGAGAGATAACAGGGTGTGATAAGGAACCCTGACCTTTCTGGTGGACGAACTGAGGTTCTTTTTCTGGAAGGGAAGGAGGAACCATTGAAGGTTCCTGGAGTGGAGTCTGGCCCACAGAACGATCCCCATGCAAGAAATCATCTTTCTTAGAAGTTGGGACAGCTGTACCAGAGGTACTGTTCTCTCTCTGCGATGAAGCAGTCGTTTTGTGGAATTGATATGGCTCTTTTTGATGTTCACTGAAAATCCGTGAACTTGAATGGTATGTAACGTGACCTCTAGATCTGCCTGAGCCGATTGGAGGGAACTGGACTGAACCAAGATGTCGTCCAGATAGCATTGTACGCGCACCGGCTACATTCTGAGGTAAGCCAAGACGGCCAAAACTTTTGTGAATACTCGTGGGGCCAAGGACAGGCCGAAGGGAAGGGCCTTGTATTGATAATGCCAGTGCACGTAGCAAAAGCGAAGAAACCCTCAGTGGTCCGGAAGAATGGGAATGTGTAAGTACGCCTCTGTTAGGTCTATGGATGAGACAAAGTCCCCTTTTCTGATGCTGGCCAAAATGGATTTTAGGGACTGCATTTTGAACCTTCTGTAGATTATAAAATGATTTAGTCCTTTTAAGTCAAGAATTGCTCTCCATCCCCAAGGTCGTGGGAACCACGAACAGAATGGAGTAGAACTCCTGCCTTTCCTGTTCCCGTGGCACGGGCTCTATTGCCTTGATTTCTACCAGATGGGAGATGGCCAAGGCCACCAATCTCGCTTTGGATGGATTTCATGAGATGGGGCACTTTATAAAGCAACCTGGAGGGGGAGAATAAAACTCTAGGGCTAGACCGTGTCTGCGGAATTCCTGCTGGGGACGCCTATCCAGTCTCTTGGATGGATGTGCTAGGATCTTGCGTTTATCTTTCCCTTCGATAATGTGTGGTTCAAGGATAGGGCCGAATAATTGAGAGCCAGTGTATTTGGAAGTGGACAGATGCCATTTGGACTTTAAGTCCATCCGCCACTGTTTGAGCCAAAGTAGCCTGCACGAGGCCACTGTCGCCGCTATGGATCTAACTGAATACCTGGTGGCATAGAGAGAAGAATCTGCCATGTATTCAGACGCTGCCAATAATTTACTCAATGTTTGGTGAGTGCGTACCTGCTCAGGCGGAACAAGGGACTGGAGTTCACAGAGCCACATGATAGATGCCCTCACAAAAAAAGAAACTGAGGTAGCAGCTCTAATGGCCCATGCCGAGGATTGGTGAGTTCGACGAAGAGAGAATTCAATTTTTTTGTCCTCCGACTTCAGGGCCTTAGCCATATCCCCTGGAATGGCAGAAGTGGAAAAAAGAGAAATTAAAGGAGCGTCCACTGAGGGCACGTCCAAGAGCGACGCAAATGAGGAGGAAACATTGAACAGTTTCTTCTCCGTACTGTTGGGAGAGGGCACCGTCGTCAGAGAGGCCCACTGTTTCTCCACTGTAGAACGAAAAACCCATGGACAAGGAATTTGTTTGTCCTCTGCCACCTGATCAGCAAACAAGGGGTTGGATTCTTGGTCATCAGAGGTGGAAGGTTTGTCATCCTTCGCCGAAGAAAGGTTGACCGTGGTACAGGCCTTAAGAAGGAGGGACCTAAACAAGAAGGGGTCAAAGAGCCCCGAAGTTGATGCCTGTTCAGGCGCTGCCTCCTCATTCTCCGACAATGGCATGTCGGTCATCTCTAGGTCCACTGACCCTTCCTCTCCTAATTGTGAAGAGGCCTATGTGGCCCGTTCCGCTTGGGAATGGGGCGTAGGAGGCAAACAGGTGTTGAGAAGGAGGTTGACCCCTAGAAGAAGACATAAATTGATCAAACGCTTGTTGCATAAAAGTGTGAAAGTGTTGTGACCACAGATCTTGTTGATCTCTAGAACTGACCCCTGCTGCTTCATGTGTGGCTGCAGAAACCTGTTGCACAGGTGAAGATGATGTTGAGCGAGGGGGACCAACCTGTTCAGTTTCCCCCTGGGGAGACCATGCCCTGGGGCATCCTGGACAGGCACAAATTACGGCTCAAATGGAATAGGAGTGTCCAATGGAGCGGGGGAAACTACTTCAGTTCCACTGGACCTGAGCCTTTGGGCTTTGGAGAACTCCCTCTCCAGCGCCTGGTGTCTCCTCGTGACCTCTCGCTCGGCTGCCTTTGATGGCTCCTTTGTAGACAGGTGCTTTGTTTTAGCCTTCTTCTTGCCCCCCTGCATCCAAATCAACAGATCCGCATTTTGTTAGAATGGGGAGGGGGTGCCAGAGCCTTGGTATGCCTGGGGCGAGGAACTGTCTGCCATGCTATCTAGATAATCTGGGCAAGGGATACCTAGATGGTGGGGGGAATCCAATGACGCAGATCTATTGTCAGAGATGGGAAAGCGACCCTCGGTCTAAACCACAGCAATGGCAAAAGACAGTCAGACAGATCCCTAGAGCTGTCTGCAAGGCCGAGTGGCAAAAGGCCACAAACTAAATTAGTAACAGGTGGGATATAAAAAACTTCCCTTCGCTCAAATCAAATGTAAGAAAAGAAGTACACAAGCTAAAGTTCAAAGATAAACAGAATATATATAGGCAAGTCACCGCAATAGTGAACATTCAAGAAAGGAACCTGCACGTTTTTGAGTGCAGACTATCAGAAACTTCGTCTTTTGCCCCCCGGTGAAGACTTGACTCAGCAGGCTATAATATTTGAAGCAGGCCCACAGCAATTGAGGAACACGAGTTCCCTGAAAATGGCCTCCGTACTTGTTCTAGCCACACCTGAAAGGCTTCCAAAATGGCAGCCGTACCTGGGTATCCTCCAAAATGGCGGCCGCACCTGATTCAAAATGGCAGCCGCGTTAGACCCACACGGTCAATGGCGATCGCACCTCCAAATGCCTTGTAACAAGGCTAAACATTGAGAACGGAGTATTAAATAAACAAAAGAGCCTCTAAGGCAACCAGGACCGCTTCCCCCCACTTGGAAAGGCACTTGCGGTTGAGTAGCACAGCTCCGCTACAATCCGGATCTGCCTGCTTCGTCCACCACAGCGAGAGAGGAGGAAATCCCCTCCTGAAGTAGACGGCTGAGAGAAAAGCCATTTCGCCGATCCGCTTGGCGATCGGCCAGATGGGAACGAATAAAGGTTCCACCAAGTCTTTCCAGACGGAGCCTATTAGGCTCTTAAGGCCCAAGGGCCTAGAGTCCGAATAAAGCAGCCAAATGAGACAAATTTAGTTTCTAATTTAGGTTCTAATTTTGGAATGTCTAATTAAATTTTGGATTGAAAAAACCAATTAAGGATAAAGGAATTTGATCAATTTAAATCTCTAAGCCTAAATAGCTAAGGAGCCACAAAAAATGTGTCTGCTGAGCTGTAGACTAAGCCGAAAACTGGGGAACACTCCCAGAGGGAGGCGTGGCTAAAATTCTGACTTGGTCTCTGCTGAGCAGGAAGGCTATAATTACCCACCGGTGGATTCTACAGGCATCATGCTGGAGAAAAGACCCCTATGCACAGTCAATAACTGAAGGACATTGAAGGAAAGGTAGATACAAAGCTACATGAAGATATTTGAGATAAGGGGTGCTGAAGAAAGAAACTGAAGGTTTCATTTTGGCTGCCCAAGAACAAGCCCTGCAGACAAATTCCATGAAAGCGAAAATTCAACATCAGAAACTGATTATCTACAATATAATGATTAAGTTGCCAAAATTATATTGGAAGCTTTGCCAGAAGTTTGGGTTTGAATGCAGCAAAAATTACTGGGAACATCAAATTGACAGTTCTTAAAAACGAATAGGTTAAGATCTTCTGACATCACTATTGTGGAAAAGAAAAAAGTCTGGTTCATTGATATTGCAATACCAGGTGATGCACAAATTGAAAAGAAACAACCAGAGGAAAAAATAACAAAATACTGCGATTTGCAAATTGAAGTTGAGCAATTGTGGAAGAAGAAATCAATGGTTGTACCAATAGTAATACGAGCCCTTGAAGCAATACCCGAAGGACTGCCTAGATACATGGAAATTTTGAACTTATCAGACCTGAATATTCTGACTTTGCAAAAAAAACTATCTTACTTGGAACTGCCTGTATACTTAGATATTAGCTTAACAGTTAGAACTTGAACTGTTACGGTTTTAACAGTCCCAGTCTGTAAATCGAAGATTAAAACTTAAAAAATGATAATGATGAAGATGATGATGACTGTTTTACTATTTATTAATTTGGTTTTTAAGGACTGTTGTATGGTGCCTAGAGTCACTTGTTTGTGGGATGGGTGGGTATATAAATTTGACAAGTAATAAATAAAACATTGGTTGAGTAGTTATACTGAAGATTAGAAAATGTATGGAAACACTTTAGCATGAACTTGAGAGAGAAAGAAAGAATATCAGTACTTAAACAGAAATATACCTACCTGCCATAAACCTTTTCTTACGAGTTTTTCAATTACTTGTTGCCAAAGCAGAGGACTGACAAAAGTATCCATAATGTTTTTACAAATAGATACCATTTTCTGGTTAATAGTCCTTTCATCTATGGAAAATGAAATAAAAGAAGTTTAAACATATCAAAAGCATAACCTAAACAAGTGGTAGATTTAGGTTTTATTTATGACGCACATGCGGGCAACGCCACCGCCTCACCCTCTTCCCTGCCACCTGGCCGCTTCCGAGGCCTGGAGCCCGGCGAGCTGGGAATTAGCAGCTCCTGCCTGCCAGCCCCAGGGTCGCGCCGGGCGCCAGAGGGCCGAGGCGGCCTCCGACGGCAAGGAAGGCAGGCCGGGCAGCGCGGGGGAAGCTTCGGCGCGGCACAGAGGGTGGCTGGGGGCAGAGCGCTGCCGGGCAACCAGGAGGCGTGGGGACCGGCTCAGCGCTGTAGCTTAGCTCAGCCAGCAGCGGCAGCAGCAACGGAGTAGCCCAGTGGCAGTGCCAGACCCGGCTCAGCTTAGCCGCCCACGCAGCTGAGCCAGCCCGGGACGGCATCGGGGAGGCGCGCGATGGTGCTGTGGCGGCAGGAGCAGGCGCTGTTGGAGGAGAAGGACACCTGGAGGCGGAGGAGCCAGCAGAGGAGGAGGAGGGCGGCGGCAGCAGCCGGATAGAGGAGCGGTGTCTCGGTTCCTAAGACTATCAGAAATATGTGTTTTCCGATGGTCTTAGGCGACCCCTGTGAAAGTGTTATTCGACCCCCAAAAGGGTCGCGACCCACAAGTTGAGAACCGCTGGTCTACATGGAGTTCACAACAGATATTTTCTTTGTGCCCCAAGAAACATCTGCCACTACCTAGGACTGAACTCTCAATCTTCTGAGTGGGAGGCGAGTGTCTTCACACTAGGCCTAATCGTAGATTAATGCAGAAACAAAATCTACTTAATTTTTACCCATATTTCAATTCTCTTTACAAGTAGCAGAATAAAGTAGGAATGTGATGATTGAAGGACTATAACATACAATGGCAGTTATATGTTTAATGTTTCTCATACAGAAATAGCTACAAACAAGGAAAGAAACAACGATAGAGAGACAAGATATATTGCAGTTTGTGTCTGTTGTTGTTCTAATCATAAGAAATTACTGAACTAGGAGAGCACTGAAAACATGATTACATATAGTCCTTGACTTATGACTACAATGGAGCCCAGAATTTTGATAGTAAGTCATTGTGATTATAAGTTGAGGCACCATGGGACTGAATTTGATTTTATGACTATTTTTATGATAGTCATGAAGCAAGTCTCTGTGGTCATTAAGTTAATCATCTGGTTAAGTTAACCACATCGCTGTACAGTGCACCATGTAATCATTAAGTGAACCACACGACCATTAAGCAAACCATGTAACCGTTAAGCAAACCACCTGGTTGCTAAACAAATCCAGCATATCCAATGGACATTTTTTGTTGCGACCTAGATACCAATTGCCCCAAATGCCACCATATGACTGTGGGGAGGGGGGTGTTATCAGGAATTGTAACTTTAATAACAAGTTGTAATTAAAGTCTGTTGTAACTTTGAATGGTAATAACCAGTTTTAAGTCCAGGACTTAAATGAACATAAATGGTATCAATTCTATAACTTCATTCAACACTTCACTTATAAAAGAGACAGAACTAACTCATGGAAGATATGAGTTTAGGGCTCATATAATCTCCAGTACCTTAAGCACCAAAAATATGTTTTTCCATTTCATATATAACTTATGTACATAGCAATGTATGTACAGCATTTCTAAGTATTCACCAAATGTAAAGTGGAACCATCTACAAAGTCACCTATTTGAAAAAGCTTTCCAATGCAGATACACATCCTTGAAATTACTACTGCACGGTAGCTCATCTAGGATCAGGTAAAATATTAGGACTGTGTAAGTTTCAAAGGATCTGTCTGAAGCTTTTGAAGCAAACTATTGATTAAAATGGTGCATCTTTCGAAGTGCTAGATCAAAGTGACGAAGCCTCTCTTATCCAGATCCTAAAAAAGCATTTCTGCACATAGATCCCTAGCCAGAAGATTAAAATAGTCAAGTAAACAGTCAACTTGAGAGCTAGGACTTGATTTCTAATCAAAGTGAGGCAAATAGTTACTCACAAAGCAATGGAAATGGAATTACCAAATATATGAAAAGTGTTCGAAAATCACTGTTTGGGAGACAGAAAGTTCCAATGTCTGCTTTTTTCCCCCACCAAAACATGCCAATTCTGCTATTTCAGGGATTGTTTGTTAGTATGGAAACATATGTTCTACAACAGGAAGTGCTATTGCACATGTGATGTTTGGTGCATTCTGGACTAAAAAACTGCAGATTCCATATCTGGATATGTGAGTTTTGCATAAAAGTATAAAGTATGCTTTTTTTTAAAAAAGGCATACTATTCTCTATGAATATACACAAAGCTGTATTATAAAAGTTAGATTGTTATTAACAATAAAGGCAATATCTATTATACCTTTTCCCTTCCAAAGCTGATATTTTTATCATTTCTCAAAAGAAAATATCCTTCCTATTACTTACTGTTAATAGTTGAGAAAGTACCGATTATCAAATCAGAAATTTGATTGATTGGAATTTGATCTGATGAAGTCTGGAGAACAGTCAAACCTTGGTAAAATCTTTCTGCTGCTTTTAGGAATTTTGACAATTTAATCAGAGAGTAACCGGTTCTGTAGTATCCCTAGAAAGAAAGGAAAAAGAGAATTCAAAAGTCAGCATTCGTCTTTAGTAACACAGATCTGAATAATTTAGGAAGAACAATTTCCCATAAACCACATTAATGTATTACACTAATACCAAAAACAACCTCTTGGCCAATCGATAGCTTGTAAAACTGAAATACTATAGTTAAAGATAGTTAAGTCAAAAGTCACTTTCTATAACTTACATTGTTCAAAACAATTCTACAAATTTCAAGGTAATATTGTAAATTTTCAGACCCATACCAAACTTTAGATACTGTAGCACATGCACATGTATCATTAAGATATTTTTAAAACTTATAATTAGTAGTTTGAGTTATAAAGAAATTCCACTATGAAGTTTCTGTGTTCTGAATTATATGAGAAAGTATGCCAGCTCTATTTAAAGGTAGCCCTAGAGTTACAACTATAATGGAGCCTGCTCATCACAATTGTAACTTGTGAGGCTTATGAGACTGAGGTCAGCCATGTGACCAAGCAAATTTTAAAATTTTGCAACATTTTTACAGCAATTGTTAAGCCAACATCGAAGCCAATGAGTGAACTAATGATTCACTGTGGGCATAGTTTTCCGAAAACTGTTAAGAAAATGCCAGTTTTCTACAAAACTGCTATGAAGGGATATTTGACTGCAGGATGTTGTAAACATCTGTAAATGCAGCCCAAATGTAAGTGCCCAAAGTGCAGCCAAGTGACCGGGCGGAACTTCAAAGCTGGGTCACCTCTCAGATAGATCTGTTGGAACTCAAATGGTTGTTAAGCAACTGGATGTAAATCAAAGGCTACTTTAACCAGTTATTTTAAGATCCAAGATACCAATTGTTGTGAGTGTCCCTAGACCAGCTTGGGAAGTGTCAGAGGATGAGGATGAGCAGCCAGGCCCCTCTGGGTGTTTTCCTCTCCCGGCAGCCGAGGAAGAGCAGCCAGGCCCCTCTGGGTATTTTCCCCTCCCGGCAGCTGAGACAGACAGGGAGGAGATTTACAGGCAGTCTGGGTCAGATTCGCAAAGTGAGGGGTCAGATTTGGATCAAGAAGATAGATGGCTTGATCCGAGATTCCGAATGTTTGATAAGCGAAGGTGTCAGTTAAGTGGAAAAAGGAAGTAATGGGGGGAAGTGACGTATCGGAAACTATATTAGAAGGGAAAAGAGAGACTACGCCTTTGTCACGAGCAACGTTAATCAAGGAGTAGCCTGATATCTGGAGCAGTGCGTTTGAACTCAGTCTTCTGATGTTTTGGAAATCTACGGAAGAATAATGAGGTCTTGGACAATGTGATAAAGAAAGAGTGAGTTAATTGGAAGGTGTGGGAAGAGCATGTTTCAATCTAAATGTAAATAAATGAGACTTGGCCGTTCCTGCCAGCAAAATGCCAGCAGCGTGCTTTGAAGTGAATCCTTTTGAAATGTGTTAAATAAACCTCTTAAAGACATATTTATGTTGATTTTAATGAGCTGAGAGGGGCCAGACATAACACCAATACATATCACAAATTCCTCCTTGCTTATTCTATTTTGTCAAACATCATAGAAATTCATCTATTCTTATATTTTATTTTAAAACAGAACAAAATATGCTGCAAAATGCTTACTATTCCAATATTCAAACACTGGAATTTTAAAAAAGAAACATTCAGCACTGATTTTAAAATATACCTTAATATAAGTTGCATCCCATTTCAGGCAGTCTTCTGCTGAGTAATAAGCCTCATGCCATTTACCCAAATTGTAAAAAGCATTTGATCTATTGCAGAACAATACTGCTATGTCTCGATTGCACGGAACCCTAAAAGGAGAGATGGGAGAAGATTTTAAATGCAACTCTCTTTTATGTAATAGTTTATACAGCACTCAATAATTGTGTGATATGGAAAAAACACATATATCTAGAAGATTTTTGTGTTGTAAGAAAGGGGGGAAATTAACTGCTTTTATGTCTTCAGCTATATAAGTCACTATGAGAATGATATGGATTGTATTTAAAATTTAATAAATAAATAGGTTCATAGAGTCAAAAGGTCAATCAGGTAATTTGGCAAATAAATGTTGCTTTCAATATATATGGATGTCCATATACATATATATACTAATTTGTATAAACTGATATAACATATTTCATTTAAATGGGATGTACTAAGTTTACTGATTACACTTCTCTGAGCATCAATTCAGCTCTAAAAAGATCTTTGAATTTACTTGGACTGTCTAAAGGAAAAATGTTTTGCCAGGAAGGGAAAAGTTGCACCATCAGAAGCAAGTCTTTGTATCAGAAGATATACAATTGAGGGTATACATATAAAATACCAGAACCCTTCTAACGGTAGTCACTGTGAAAGCAGAGCTTTGGGAATTGGTCATCAGAGGCATCCCAGGCTATGCAGCAAATTAAATGGCAGACAAAGTCACTACTGCAAGGGTCTGTCAAATCACTTCTCAGAAGCGGACTCCATCTCCTTACTTTGAAGAATAATTTAAATGTAATACATTTAAAATAAATAAGGCTTTGTGTGCTATCTTTATAATGCCTTTCTTTCCAAGTTCAAAGTTCAAAATCTTTTGCCCAGTCACTTACTGCACAAGCTCTGCAAAAAACTATGGAAATTTGTTTTCGATAGGCATCCCAGACTCTCTACATAAAAAAAAAATCTAAGAGTAGCATTATTTTATATCTTCCTTGTGTATTTCAAATAGAGCCTCATAAAACTCAAACAACTGGAAAAATCTTTCTAAATACATTCTAGTCTAAGATCTTATTAAAGTATTTGATTTATTTCCAAAGAATGACCAAAGTAATTATATATTTATAAATTATATTACTTGACTTTTTCATTATTAAAAAAGAATTCCAAAATGGGAATATACAGAATTATAACTAATATTATTTTACAGAATAGCAAGTGTTGTAACAGAAACTACCAATAAGAAAAACAGCACTACGAATTCAGCAAAATGGGTGAAAAAATAAATCTTCAGCTAATGCACCTTTAAGGCCTCTTTTTTGGATAACCATAAAACAAATTCCAAACACTTAAAGCAGCATGTATTATCTCTTTCATTGTAGGGAGTTAACCTTGCTTTCCAGTGGGATGCTGTATAAGGACATACAAATCATTAGCCAGGCAGGTGTTCACACACACACACACACACACACACAAAACAGAGCAAAGATTCCTTCAAGTCAACTCCTGTTGTTAACATGGACTGATCCTGTACTTTCCTGAGCAATAATATAGAAGGATCATGCCACTTGCCCTCCTGCAATTTCTTTTAATATTGAACTATCTAAATAAAGAAAATAAATTTTATTTCATATAACCTGCTTACATAACCTGCTAAAATATCTTCTAGAAGACACTATTCTGATTTCTAAATACTTTGCCTAAAACTCTTCAAGGAATTACACAACTTGTGATTTGCTTATATGAAATGGACAAATGTATTAATTAATTCTGCTATATATTGGTAAGAGTGTTTTCAAAAGGATAATCTAACCTTATTGTGATTGTGTAAAAAATGTCAAATAGCTAACAGCAATCATCTGAATAATTCTCTAATATACAATTTTATTAATGAAAGAGATATCAGCTCAAGGACTCAGCACAGAACTGTTAATTATTTAAAGAAAAAAATACCCCGTGGTACTGAAGAAATGAAGTATTATGTGTATTGCTTCATCATATTTTCTGATGGCAAGAGAATAGTTTCCACTTTTGAAATCATGATTTCCTTGAGCTTTCAGATATTCTGCATAAGTGAGGGGATCTCCAGGGTTGAGAGAATCCATTCTGACAAAGAGGAGGAAAAGACAATTTTCAGTTAACTGAAGAAGCAGCATTTTATAAGCAACACACTTACATTTAACAAGTGATTCCATTACCAACACAGGCACCAGAATATAGACATAATTTGCCAGATACAACATAAAAGCAATGCTTTCCTAATAAGACTGTATAGTAATACGAATCCAGTAATCAGTACACTAGATCAGGGCTTTTCAACCAGTGGTACGGGTACCTGTGGTACATTGGCATCTGGCAAGTGGTACGTGACCATCCTAAAAAGTGATAGCTGGGGAGGGGAAAGCTGAACCAGTGGAAGCACCCCACAAGCCTGAGCGAGAGATGACTAGAGCTGCAGGGCTGTCAGGACTCAGCGGAAGCGCCAGGATCAGGGCCACTTTCCAACTGATCGGCGCTTCTTCGGGACTGTCAGGGCTCAGTGAAAGCCTCAGGATCAGCGCCAGGCTCCAACTGGAGCTCAGCGCTGATCCTGGCGCTTCTGCTGAGCCCTAAAGAAGCACCAATCAGCTGGAATGTTGCAACATCTCCAGGGTCTTGTGATTTACATTCAGATGCTTGGCAACTGATTCATATTTATGATGGTCATGGTGTCCCAGGGTCATGTGAAGTGATCAAAACCTGCTGCAACCACCCAGCAGACGGGGGGAATAAAAACCAAACATCCCCCCACCCCACCCCCACTACTATTTCAACAGAAATGCTTACAACAATGAAAACCTCGGACAAGAGGAAGAGCGCCACCAGGTGGGCAGGCAGGTGACTTGTTCGGCTGCGCCTTGGGGGGCACTTTTTTCAGTGCCATTGTAACTTGGAATGGTCACTAAGCAAACTGTTGTAAGTCGAGGATTACCTGTATCACTTTTTTTCCTTTGGGGGAGTCATCAAGTTTTTGACACCTTGCTAGGTGACTGGTGGTACTCGGATATTGCCGTATCCTAAAAGTGGTACAATGGGTGAAAAGGTTGAAAAGCCCTGCACTAGATAACTAATTTCTTTTGAAATCAAAGTATAATTGCATTTGCTCCTGAAAACTATGTCAAAAAGTCTATTTAAATAAGGACAATTTTTGAATTCAAAAATAAAATAAGTTTTGATTTATTCAGAAGGTATAGGTAGGTAGGCAGGCTGGCAGGCAGGCAGGCAGATTTCTACAAAAGATACAGTCACTAAATGACTTATCTCTAAATGTACTGACTATTCACATTGTTTTAGGCCATAGTTTATTTAATTATATTTTGCTGAAGGAACCATAAGTTGAGTCTTATTATGCACTATAATAAAACATTTTTACAAAGGAGGACTTAGTTTACACATTGCGTACTTTGCTGAAGAAATCATAATAAGCTAACTTTTATCATATACTACAATAATGCAATTTTATAACAAATGAGGACTTAGTTCACACACTGATCTAAAAAAAACAAATCAAACTACTGCCGCATGTGAATCTCTACATAAAATTAACAGTATCTTTGGGAGATGTTAACATATGAGCCCATTCAAAAATATAGAGAGGGAGACATATTCTGAATTGATAGGTCTCTTGAGTGCTGCATCTTTTATTCCAGCTGCTGTTTATATGTTGTCTTTGTTTTTCTGGTTTTTTTAATGTTTAAATACTGTCAGCCACCCAATGTCACTAATTTGAGATGGCTGGCCAAATAAATGGAATAAATTATAAAACCTAAAGTCATGCTTCAGTAATAGGATAACCTAACCCTATTATTACCCTAACCCTATTACTCCTTATAATAAAACTGAAGTCCACACAAACATACAACCAAACGTACTTAAATGTTTTGAGATTTTGCAAAATACCAGTATTTTCAGCATTTAATTAAAAGATAAAATAATTGGCCATATTACTTACAAAGCCATCAGATGGCTTGGGCTAGGAACAGCTATTTTTTTTCACTAGTTTATCTAAATATAAATAATTTAAGGTCCTTTGCTGAAAAGAAAGCTAACAAAAATAGAGTCCTGCTAATCTCTTTTTCCATATTTTTAAACAATAAGATAATCCACTGATATTATTGAATAATATTTGAATACATTCACAGAATTGCTTCCTTTGATTAAATTTCAGATATTCAAAGCTATTTTTCTCAATTTTAATATGTACTTTAATAAAAAGCAGTAAAAAAAATTCTGTGCTGGATAAAATTGTAAGGTACGCAAGGAAAATTCTTCTTACATCACAAAAGCAACACAGATTTAAAAAAACAAGGGAATCTTCAAATTTTGGCTTCTAATTTTAATAGCTGGAAAAAGAAGTTCATATACCTATAGTGCATTTAGCTAATAATAATAATGCCTATTAAGCTTGTGATAATGTAAACTTTTTAGCTGATCTTCTATTGTTAGTCAAAATAGATAAAATCCAGCAGTATAAACTCCATTAGAGGCTGAATAACTCTTTGGTATGATTACTTGGAAATTTCTAAAAGCTGTTTATTTTGGCTTCTATGAAGTTTTGTTTGGGATTGATATGTTCAGCCCTTAAACCATGCATAAGTAGGTAGTCTTTTACTTATAATCATTCAACAACTAACCCTAATATTTTACATATTGAGCTGATTATCAAGAACAGTCCTATGACTCTAGCTATATAGTGTATATCAGTGGTGGCGAACCTATGGCATGGGTGCCAGAGGCAGCACTCAGAGCCCTCTCTGTGGGCACATGCACCATCACCCCAGTCCTAGGCCTTCAGCTGAGTTTTATAAAACCTTTTTGCTTTAGGCCTCCGCCGTGTGCAAAAAAAAAAAAAAAAAAGGTTCAATCAATCAGTCAATTTCAACTTCTTGCGGGGGGGGGGGGAATCTTGCAAGGTTGGGATTGATTGAACTTTTTAGTCCCATCCAGTCTGCCATTATCACCGCAGCCACACCCACCTAATGGGCCACACCCAACCACACTCACCCGGCACCTGACAATGCATAAGTGGGTTTTGGGTTGCAGTGTGGGCACTCGGTCTCTAAAAGGTTTGCCATCACTGGTGTATATTAAAAATTGTTGTTGTTTTCCTTGATTATATCCCTAATATTTGGAATCTACCAATAAATGAGGAATTATGGTGTTTTTTTCAGGCACTGGAACTAAGTGAGATAATTAAATGCTAAGAAAGGGAATATACATATTTACAGCAATAAATTGTTGATATATGGGTTGTTTATAAACATATAGATTTGTTTAAAATGTCCTAAGGACCAAAGGAAGAACACTTTGGAGTAAAAAATTTGATAACGTACAATCTTTTAAATTTTGAAATTAATATATTAATAATCTTGTGCATAATAGTTCTTCTTTATATTTTGGATCATAGATTCATTTAGTTTGCTCAAATTCAGTCCGCAAAAGTTAAGGAACAGGTTTCTATGATTAGAAAAAAATATTATCTGATGTAAATCACGTTAATCAATCTTTCTTGAAGTAGAGATTTTCATGAAGTTGAATGCTGTGCCTATATAATAACTGTACACAGAATTTGGGCAGCAGCTCTTTTTTTTATAGCATAACAATATTTTTTTTAAAACTGTACAAGTTATGGCTTCTAAGATATTTTAGATAATATCCAACTCTAGACAATATTACTTACACTGTTTGCTTCATTGCATTAATTATAAGCAACAAATAATTATAGTTTGAAATAATGTAAAGAACACCTGTCATTTCTGTATAAGAACTACAAATATAATTATTAATACTATAATTTTGTACAAAAAACAAGTATAGGTTTTATTTTGATACTACAAATTATAAATGATATATCCCAAGTTAAACTCAACACTTGGTTTGAAATTTCCTTTAGAAAAGAAGTTTCTTAACACTTAGCTTAGTTTTGAAGGCAAACTGTACATTTTTAGAGTTGCTTCCCAAAATTCCAACATTTTTCTAATCTTATATATCAATCTGTTGCAACCAGGTCACTATCATTTCAATACTAAGTACATTATTAAATACAGACCAAGATTTATATAGGCTTTTTACATCATGATGTCTGATCTTGAGAAGGGAATAGGGATCAGATTTCTCTGCCAATTTTTCTTCCAGGTATTGCTATTACCATCATTCAAAAAACAATACACAGTTGCACTAGCTTTCCCTTCTTGAATGATTTTCTGTGGTTAAAAATAAAAGGCACAAAAATAATATATATGTTATTACAAACGTACATTATTGGTATAATTAAAACATTAAGCTTATGTATGCATGTATTTGTGCAGGTATGTATATGTGCATATATGGATTTTCCTCTTAAGGACAGTATAATGATTCAAAGTAAAACAAAACTTACAAATTGAGACACTCAGATTCAGATTCTCTGCAGTTATAGAGTCACTGGATGACTTTGCACTAGTCATTTTCTTTATAGCCCAACAACCCACAACATGATGGTTGTACAAATAAATGAAAGCATAATTCTCTGTATGCAATTCAAACCAAAATCTTTGAAAAATTGAGATATAACACTGACAAATTAAATAAAGTGGTAATGTTCCTAGAACGAGGCAGAATAAAAGTCACATCTAGAAGAACGACAAAAGGCTATTATGTGAAGGCTTGAGATAAACTCATATTAAATTTGATTAAAATACCAAATAATCACAGAAATAAAAGAAACTGATGACCAGTTATGTGTCTGAACAAGAAAAGTCCGGCTCAGCAAAGGTTATGCTACATTCGTTTTTTATTAAACCAAAATCAAACGAACCGCACACTGGCTCTCAGTATTGGGCATAACCCAATTATTCTCCAAAATGGCAAATCCAAGGCCACTTGAAAGTGTGCACGTAAGTCACTTGCTCGGTAATTAGTCTGAAACGGATACGGGCAAAAAGAGAAAAGCTTTTAATTTTTACAGAACTCGTATTTGCTTGTCTGCAAACTTGGATCGGGGTTTTACAACTCAGGTTTTCCAAAGTAATCAAGCTAACGGTTCCCTACCTACCATAATTATTACATTTCTGAAGAGGGTAGTTTGAAAAGCAGACATAACGCCATATTTTTCAAAAGTCACCCACGAGGTTTTTCTTGGTAAGTGCTAAATATTCCTCTGTCTTTCCTTCTGGGCATATCTTTCTGTTCGAAAGCAAAACGCCTATTCAATTCCACTCGCTGCAGAAAGCACCATGCTATTTGCCGTCTTTTAAACTGTGCAAAAAGCAACTCTACTCGCTTTGCACTGGTCAAATTTCTCCCGCACATCGCGGAAAATCCTTGGTCCCCATGCAGGAGTTTTGCTCTATTCGGGTACATCTGCTCAAAGATAGTTGTACACCCCCCCCAGCAGACAATACACTTCATTCAACTCTATCTTAAACACCTTTCTCCAGAAACTCATCCCACCCCATTACTGCGCTCAGCGTAGCTAAAACTCCAGAGAATCCCAGGAGTTTTCTGTGGCCACTGCATCCAGTACTCAATTTTAGATGCGTCTAAAACTCATCCCCCCCATTACTGCGATGCGTCAGCTGTAAATTCCACAAGTTTAATCAAACTTCCTCTACTGAACGCAGAAATGCGCATTCCACTCTCAATAAGAGGCGCTTAATACAGCAAACTTTAAAGAAAGTAGGCAGCAAAAGTAAACGCCAGAATTCCCTTACAAAAGAACACGCATAACCTACCTGCAAACCACCGTTTACTGCTCCCTAAGGACCCTAACCAGACATGGGACAGCGTCTTAATCCCACTCCCTCCAACCTTCTTACCTGAAAGCACCCCACCAAAGCTGCCAGCAGAGGTAGCATACAGGGCAGGTATCCGCAAGTGCGCGGCATAAACCGTTGTCCCTGATCAGCTGCTGTCCGTCCACCACATCGACTTACTGCCAAAAGCGCGCAGGTTTCCCTTGCGCGCATAAAAGGACCAGCTGCTGACCTTGGCCGCCCCACTCATAGCAACGTCATTTTGAGGAAGCAGGCGAGTCTTTTCCAATCAATTGCTGCACTCGCCTGCAAAAACGAAACTAACCCAAACTTCCTTTTTCCATCCCGATGCCCTTTCGTTGCTTTCACAAAGGAATACAAGAGGAAAAAGAACTTTCTATCCTAAATGTATTTTTTTTTTTTGACAGATTGGATGTTTATATAGGCTGGGTTTACACGAAACACGAATGAATCAATCATAACTATCAGCCTAACTAATCTATTGGGGAAATCTATCCTAATAAATGTCTCAAGTTGAGTGGTAGTTGGAAGTCAGCAAACTTGAATAAGCCTTGAGTTATATGCTCATCATAAGCCATATGATGAGGAGAGAACCAATGGGTTAGATCCAAACCAGTCATTTCTGTACTGGTAGTCCCATTGTGCAAAAATAATAGTAACCTGGGCAAATTTTACATAACTACACTGATGGCTGAGTGAGGTTACAGAATCACTATAGCATTGGTGTAGAATATCTGTTGACTTATTTTGATAGGTATATGCATGGCACTGGTTGGTCTCATGATTGCAGATGTAGTAGCATTATAGGCCTCATCCTTATTTCATTTAACTATGAAGCACTTCTTCCCCTTTCTCTTACAATGATATAGCATGTTCCATCAATTGGGATTTAATCTGCTGGGATCAAGAAAACAAGAATTTTCTGTGGCAGCACTTTCTCTCTGTATCACATCACCTAAGACCTGGCTGATCCTGACTCAACTATTATTCCCGAAAGTCTTAAAAACATGCTGTTTTCCAGATATAGGTTTTGGAGGTTTAACAAAGCCAATGAAATGAATTGCAATGTAGTAATTACTTAGCTGCTTTTATATGTTTATTATTAATTGGTTGTTTTCTGTTGAGATTTATTTTATATTAGCCACCCAGAATGGCTGTTGAGAAATGGATGGCACTATGAAAATATACATTTAATATATATGTAATATTTAAATATTAAATATTTATATTTAAATAAATATAAATTATTTAATAATTTAAAGCATGATTGATGTATGAGTGCTCCTAAACTTCTATGATCAAAAGTCACCTAAAATTCTCCTGAAATTCTCTTCTAAATAGTAATATTCCATGATAAAACTGATGAAAATTATTTGGTCAAAGTGCAACATGTTTAGGTTATAAAATAAGAATTAAGGGGCTATAGGACAGTTTGAATTACCAATTTAGGTAACCTTTTAGATGCGTTAGTTGGGAAAATTGTCATGATCAGCAATCTACCTCTAATTTCTTATGCTGTGTTGAAAAATACATTAAAGGGAAGATTGCATTCAGACTCTGATTCAATAAAATTCTGTAGTTGTTATACTGTGTACATATTTGGGTGATTGTGCTCTGGGAGGACAAAGATCCTGGTGATGGGAAGGGGAGGGAAACAGGTTCTCTGTTTTTTCCCCCATCTCAGTTTGACAAACAATATTTAGACTTTCCTAACCCTAACCCTTCCATGTAGTGATTATGTCTCAGCCTACTCAGATTTTAAGGTTAATCAAGATCAGCTAAGGCAGTGGTTCTCAACCTTTTTCAGGTTGAGACCCCACTTGAGCCGCCCATGCGCGCCACGACCCCGACCCGCGGTCCGCCATTTTATTTTTATTTTTTTTTTGACGTGCGCGCGCTGCGCATGCGCGGTTCGGGCCGTCGTGCGCACATGCCGTGCATGCACGGATCGGCCCGTCGTGGTCCGCCATTTTGTTTTTTATTTTTTATTTTTTATTTTTTTATTTTTTTTCATTGCGCGTGCCGCGCATGCGCGGTTTGGGCCGTCACACACATGCACCACTCATGCGCGGATCGGCCCGTCACAGTCCGCCATTTTGTTTTTTTTATTTTTTTAAAAAAAAAATTTGATTTTTTTTTCGTCACGGACCGCGACAGGCCAATCCGCGCATGCGCAGCATGTGCGCGATGGCCCAAACCACGCATGCGCAGCACGCGTGACAAAAAAATTAAAAAAAATTAAAAAAATTAAAAAAAAAACAAAATGGCAGTCTGCGACGGGCCGATCCATGCATGCGCGGCGCGCGCGCGACGGAAAAAAATATTTTTTTAAAAAAAATCAAAAAACAAAATGGTGGACCGCGGTGTCCGGCAACCTCCGCGAAACGGTCGTTCGACCCCAAATGGGGTTGCGACCCATAGGTTGAGAACCGCTGAGCTAAGGCCTTGCCACCAATTGGGATAAAGAGGTAGATACCCAAATTTTAGTCAACTGTATGATTACATCCATGATGGCAAAACAAATAAAAAGAATTAGACTTCTTATACCCCAGATCTCACTGACATGGTAAACAAGTATAATTAGTATCAAACTTAGATAAATTGTATACAAATTTAAAGATTAGTTGGCATCCTGACATGAAGTCTAGCATAGTGACCAATCCAGTATCTGATATAATATCTGGGTTTATTACCTTAAACCAAAACAAAAGAAATCCTATTATAGTAGGATTGGACAATGTTTAAAGGGTCAAGGACCACATTTCATCCTTCTGGCCTTTCAGAGGGACTGCAAATTACTATCCAGTAACACCATGATGACACTGGAAAAGGGTGGTTATTTTCAACTTTTGTTTTTTTTAGATTTAGGTTCTGTGTGGTGGTAACTTGAGGATCTGCTTATCATATCTTGATAAGTTTAGAGTAGAAATTAAATTGCCAGCTATGATTGAGGGATGAAACTGTAAGAGGTTTTTTTCCTTTCTTTCATCAAGAGTTTGATCTAGAACAATATATTAATAAAAGATTTTTCCGTCTCTCATTCATGATACTATTTAATAATGACAATTTGGGGAGGTGAAGATACAGTTCTCAGCTATTATATTGAAAATAATGGTCTATCTGCACTGTCCCATGATACTTATTGAGGAAAGGGTTCATTGAGATTTCTTAAGGTGTATCTATTTTAATATCACATTAAAGCAGGTTTTTGTTGAATTCAGTGGAAGACTGAGGTTTTATATAGTCCAGGGGTGGGGAACCTTGGCTCTTTTATGACTTGTGGACTTGAACTCCCAGAATTCCTGAGCCAGCTGGCTCAGGAATTCTGGAAGTTGAAGTCCACAAGTCATAAAAGAACCAAGGTTCCCCACCCCTTATATAGTCCCAGTGGAATTTACTTTATTGAGGATAGCTTGCAGTTTTACTCTTATTATGTAATTGTATAAAAGGAGAAGAAGCAGAAATAACAGTGGCTGCTGCTCAAAGTGAAGCAAACAGTAACATCAATACAGCATATTTTTTCCATGGCACAAAAGTTCTTAGAAATAGCCTTGATGCTTTTCCTTTGCTATAGTTTGTAATTAAAACTTTACAAATAGGTTATAACAGCTATAATATGGACAAATCAATTAAAACTATTAATTATTTACAAATAATATTTTAGTTGTTTATTTTAATCAACATTATCTGTTCAATAAAAAAAATTCCCATGGCCAAATACACAAGGAAAACAGACTATGCCTCCCTCCAGCTCTGAAAACATAGTCACATAAGAAAACAAACAAAAATGAGAAAGAGCTGGAAGAGACAAAAAAAACAAACTGAAAGCTGATACCAATTTTAAAAAATAAATACAAACTAAAATTATTCAGAGCCCAGGAATTGCACATATTTATTTAAAACATTTTAAATGGAAATGCTTTGTTAATTAATTTTTAAGTCATCTTAAAATGTTTGAAAAATTTCAGTATTATTCAGGAGGCAAAAAACATTTATAGAATAATGTTGAATCACAGGTTGCCTCAATCACTATTTTATTAAATCAAGCTAGTGATCAGGAGAATTTCTTTCAAATTTATTTACCATTCAAGATCAGTTATTAAGAATACATGAAATGCAGCAGATTAAAGATTTTTAAAAACAAGTCCTGAAATATTATTAAGAAGCATCAAATGGCTTCTATAAGCCATAGCTATTAGTGAAAATAGCTTTTGGAATTACTTGAAAATTGATCACAAAGGAGAATTTTCATCATGTGGTCTTAAAGAAACAAAGCTATTTGTTTCTTTAAGATCACATGAGTAATAATATAGTATTTTTATTACTATCTATTATTAGCTAGTAATAATTATAGGTAATATAATAGGTAGTATAAGATTTGTATATCATTGTGCATATGTAATCCTTGACTTACAATAATTCATTTAGTAACCATGCAAAATTACAACAGAACTAAAAAAAATGATTTATGACTGTATTTCACACTTACGGATATCTCCAAGGTTACCTGATTAAACTTCAGGTGTTTGGCAACCGACCCATATTTGTGATGGTTCAGTGTCCTGGGGTCATGTGATCACCTTTTGTGATCTTCTGACAAGCAAAGTCAGTGGGGAAATCAGATTCACTTAACACACATATTACTAATTTAACAACTGCATTGATTCACTTAACAACTGTGGCAAGAAAAGTAAAAAAAATGGGACAAAATTCACTTAACAATATAAATCACCTTGAGGTTCGATTACTGCAATGCTCTCTACATGGGGCTACCTTTGAAAAATGTTCGGAGACTTCAGGTAATGCAGAATGCAGCCGCGCGAGCAGTGTTGGGCTTGCCTAGAAATGCCCACATTTCGGCATCACTCCGCGAGCTGCATTGGCTGCCAATTGGTCTCCGAACCCAATTCAAAGTGTTGGTTATGACCTATAAAGCCCTACATGGCATCGGACCAGGTTATTTACGGGACCGTCTGCTGCCTCATGAATCCCAGCGGCCGGTTAGGGCCCACAGAGTGGGCCTTCTCCAGGTCCCGTCAGCCAGACAGTGTCGCCTGGCGGGGCCTAGGGGAAGAGCCTTCTCTGTTGCGGCCCCGGCCCTCTGGAACCAACTTCCCCTGGAGATCCGTGTCGCCCCCACCCTCTCCGCCTTTCGTAAATTGCTTAAAACACACTTTTGCCGGCAGGCCTGGGGCAGCTAACATCTTGCCCCTAGCCAGTGTATGTTCGTGGAATGATTGGTTTTTTGTTTTTTTGTTTTTTGTTTTTTTTAACTTAAGGGTTTTTTATATGTATGTAATTTCTATTATGCTGTGAGCCGCCCTGAGTTCTCCGGAATAGGGCGGCATAGAAATTAAATTATTATTATTAATAATAATAATAATAATAATAATAATAATAATAATAATAATAATAATAATAAATGTTGGGCTCAGTTGCAGTCGTAATTCAAGGGCTACCCAAGTCTTAGCCTTTTGGCTAAGATCAAGCAATCAGAAAGGTGCCATGCTATATCCAGTTTGCCTTCACATCCTCTTTTTTTTAATGTAAGGTAAGTAGACCCGTGTAATAATCTGAGTATTTGAAATCTGGAGTATAATAGTTAGATTTTGTTACTGATACATAATGTGTGGTTTATGTGCATTTAGATTTAACTATCCAATCATAAGGATAGATCTGTTTCTTTTAACAATCCTGCTTTGTGTCCCGATCTTTTTCTAGAGCTCTGTGAGGATTGTAGCAGCTGAGCAGCATAATCATTTCTCGTTCTGTTGAACAATAAATAAATAAAAGAAACAACCTTTAGTCTAATTGCTAGTTCTGCACTGTACTTTACAGTTCCAAGGCCATTGTGACTTTAGTAAAGTGTACATAACCCTCTGTGCATTTAAATTAAAACCACTGAGGAAACTGAAGCCTAATTTAATGTCAATAAATCCACATTCGAAATTAAACCAATGATTCATAAACTTTCATAGTGGTTTGTTTTGTTACTAAAAATGACAGAAAAAAATATGCATGTTTAGATGGCTGTTTCTTGTTTACATTTGTACTCTGTATGATTTTTCTCCAATGCTTTTCACCTTTTTGCCTCTTTGTGAATAGTTTACTATTCAACAGATTTCTATATTTGATGGTAGGTCAGGCTATAATAACCAATAGTCTTTATGCAGTCAGATGTTGTATCCCTACCTGATAAATTTGTACTCTTTGAAATTATTTCAGTCGTGCTGTTCTGGCTGATTTAGAGAGCTGAGTTTATATTTCTGGCTTTAGAAGTACAAGCACCTATAAAAAGTATGCTTTTTCTAGTAAACATATGGTAAAACATTTTGGGTTACAGAGCATACAAGTAGTCCTCAACTTACAACAGTTCATTTAATGAGCATTCAAAGTTACAACAGCACTGAAAAAAGTTACTTATGACTTATTTTTCACACTTATGACCATGACAGCATCCCCATGATCACGTGATCAAAATTAGCAACTGACTCATGCTTATAACAGTTGCAGTGTCCTGAGGTCAAATGATTGCCTTTTGCAATCTTCTGACAAGCAAAGTCAATGGGGAAGCCAGATTTACTTAACAACCATGTTACTAACTTAACAGTTGCAGTGATTTACTTAATAACTGGGGCAGAAAGGTCATAAAATGGGGCAAAACTCACTTTTATTTATTTATTTTTATTTCCTAAATTTCTATACCGCCCCTCTCCCTCATTTAACAACAGAAATGTTGGGCTCAATTTTAGTTATAAGTTGAGGATTAACTGTATAGTCAAAAATATAACAAAATCGAAGAAAAGAGTTGGAAGGGACCTTGGAGGTCTTCTAGTCTATCACCCTATTCAAGCAGGTGATCCTATACCATTCCATACTGTCCAGTCTCTTCTTAAATTACCCACAATTTCTGAAGGCAAGCAGTTTCACTGGTTAATTATTCTCACTGTTAGGAAGTTTCTCCTTAATTTCAGGTTGTTTCTCTCCTTAATTAGATTCCACCCATTGCTTCTTGTCTTGCCTTCTGGTGCTTTGGAAAATAGGTAGACCCCCCTCTTCCTTGTGACAGCCCCTCAAATATTGGAACACTGCTATTACATCATCCTAGTCCTACTTTTCATTAGGCTAAATATACCCAATTCCTGCAACCATTCTTCATATGTTTTAGTCTCCAGCCCCCTAATTATCTTTGTTTCTCTTTTCTGCATTCTTTCCAGAGTCTAACGTTGTTGTAATATGGTGACCAAAACTGGATGCAGTATTCTTATTAAGGCTTTATAAAGTGGTATTAGTACTTCATGTGATCTTGATTCTATCCCTCTGTTAAAGCTGCCTAATATTGCATTGGGTTTTGAGCTGCTGCCCTAAACTTCCTGGCTCATAATTAAGTGTTTATTATTATTATTATTTGGACTTATATGCCGCTCCTCTCTGAAGACTCGGAGCGGCTTACAACATATATAAAAACAATAATCACATCTAAGTCCAAATAAAAAATAAACATTAAAAACAAAAACCGAACACACATTCATCATTCACACAACAATCCACAATCATCCCCAGGCCTGCCGGCAAAGATATATCTTTTATAAGATATATCTTTTATATATATAGCTAGAATGGAAGTATGAAAAAACTTTGATTTTGAGTTGAGAGCACTGGAGGAAAAATGCTATGTCAGTGTAATACATTAACATTCATAATGTTGAGACTAACTCTTTATATGTGTTTGAAATTGGGCAAGTTGGGAAAATTGTACTTTATTCACTTTTAAATACAACGTTTTCTCAGATGAAACTGTAATCTCCTCCCTGCTCACAACATTAATTCTCTCAGTAGTCACATAAACAAACTTCATAATATTTTTTTCAAAACAGAATCAAGTATGTTGTGTTCTTTCCAATGGGTCATCTAGTCATTTTATCAAAGGCAGCGGTTTTCTTGTCCTTCGTATGTCCAAGGACTAATATGACTATCACTTTGACTTCACAAATGTTATAAACAAATTGGGCAGTACTGAACTTTTCCAATCTTTCAATTTAGTTTAAAGTTCATTATTGTTCTACTGTTTACTGTGAATGCAGTGGCTTATGGAACAATTCTCTTGTGTTCCTCATATTAAAATATATAAGAAATGATTTTGGTACTAGAAAAAATATCCAAATGAATATATTGAATGTGTAAGATTGTCAAGGTTGTGTGCTAAATGATTTGTAAGTTTTACAACCATATTTTTCCATGCTAGAAGTGAAATAGTTTTATTACGTCAGTAGTGATAGAGCAATGAAGATAATGTGTTGCTTCATAAAGAAATGCTTTGCTAACAGTCCTTGGCTGGAGACAGTATGTCTAAAGAAAGTAGTGAAAAAGTCATAATATTTTAGAATTTAGGAGACAAGGAAAAAAACAGGAATTCTTCCCAACAGCCATCTTTTTAATAGATTAGTTTTATTCTGAAGTATTTATTTAATGATTATTATAAACCACTTCTGTATTGTGTGAAATACAAATGCATTGGATAAATAATGAAGTAAAATAGTTATATTAAGCAAAACTTTTCAAGATATTGACAGCTTGAAGGATGCTAATTTATGGCATATTTGTTCGCAAGGATACTTTACAGCAGTGGTTCTCAACCTTTTTCAGGTTGAGACCCCACTTGCCCCGCCCATGCGCGCCGTGACCCCGACCCGGTCACACATGCGTGGGGCACACACGCCGAAAAAATAAAATAAAATAAAAAAAATGGCGGACCACGACGGGCGGATCCGCGCATGCGCAGCGCACGCACGCGATGGGCCGATCCACGCATGTGCGGCGCGCGCACGCCGAAAAAATTAAAATAAATAAATAAATTAATTAAAAAAAATTAAAAAAAAACACAAAATGGCGGATCGCGGTGTCCGGCGACCCCCGCGAAACGGTCGTTCGACCCCAAATGGGGTCGCGACCCATAGGTTGAGAACCACTGCTTTACAGCATAAATATATAAGCATTTGTTCTCTGAAGTAAATCTGCGTTTGTGAAGCTCACTTTCATAAAGTCGTGCAATCTTATACATTTCTATAGTGAACAGATTGCTTAAGATAGTGGAAATTATCACTGCTCTTAAGTCCTTTCTAGGAAAAATGAAAAGACCCTGCTCTGCCTCTAGATGTACTAACAACAATTATCACCATGTTTTTTGTGTCCATTTGGGGGTAAATGCTTACCAGAGCAGTGATATGCCATCAAGAATGGAAAATATTGCTATAGATATCCATTTGTATCATGGAGGAAGAGGGTCTTTTCTGTTGCAATATCCAATCTTTGAAGAGCCCAATCCTTGGAATGCAGTTCAGGTGGTCCTCAACTTACAACCACAACTGAGCCCAAAATTTATGTTTTTTATGTGAGAAATTTGTTAAGTGAGTTTTGCTCCATTTTATGCCACATTTGTTAAGTGAATCACTGCAGTTGTTAAATTAGTAACATGGTTGTTAAGTGAATCTGGTTTACCCATTGACTTTGCTTGTCAGAAGGTTGCAAAAGATCATAGGACCACGGACATTGCAACCATCATAATGGGAGTCAGTTGTCAAACATCCAAATGTAAAAGTGACCATGGGGATGCCACAATGGTCCTATGTATGAAAAATGGCCATGTCACTTTTTTCAGATTCGTTGTAACTTTGAGCAGTCACTAAACAAACTGTTATAAGTCAAGAACTACTTAAGCTATTTCTGCAATTTAGCCGTTTGTTCAAAATATATTCATTTGCCTCAAGATTTAAAAATCCATGTTTAATCTAATGTTGCCTTTGTTATACTATTTTGTATGTTTTATCTTGTATTTTGCTGTTTATTTTTTAAAAAGTATTTTATCAATCACCTCATATACCCTGCTTGAGATGAATATTTAAAATAAAATAAAATTATCCACAAAGAGGTTTCATTTAATATAATGAGGCTTACTTTTAGAAGAACATAGAAGTGCTGCTATATACTGTAGTCTTGGACACATGCTCTGTTGAATTAAATGATAGTTACTTTGGGATTTATGAGATATGGATATGTTTCCAGCTACAATAAAGTGTTAGCTGGTGGCAACGGAGATTTTAGACAATTTCAGGACTTTTGGAAATGGTACACTCACTACATCTAATTGGTAAAAGCTGATGTGGAAACTGGACAGTTGAGAAAGATTTAAAAAATAAATCAAAATTATTTAGGAACATTGGAAGTTGCTGTATATTCTGACAACCAATGGCCACTGTTAGATAACAGTTCTTTAGGATTCAAGACCAACACATAAGAAAAAAAAGAGGGCAGAGATTTATTGAAGTAATATAAGAGAATATGTACATAATCAAGCCTTATGCAGATAGAAGGTTCAAAACGACTGCAGAAGGAGCCTTCTCATTATTATTTGCCATGTCAAACCTTCCTGATTAGGCCTATGTTCAAATTTTCACTTCACCCTCTCCTGTCTTAAATAAATTTTCGTAAATGAGACATAACTAAATCCTGCTCTAGTGCCTGTAAAATTAGGCAGACTTTGGCTACCCATTGATATCTCACTGCTGACTATAATACATGATTATGTCTTATTCTGTTTTATTTTGCAGGTAATCCTTGACTTAGGACCACAATTTAACCCAAAATTTCTATTGCTAAACAAGAGAGTTGTTACGTGAGTTTTGCCTCATTTTATGACTTCTTTTGACCTAGTTATTAAGTGAATGACTGCAGTTGTTAAGTGAATCATGCAATTGCTATGTGAATCTGGCTTCCCCAGGTGAATTTGCTTATTGGAAGCAGTCTAATGATTATATGACCTTAGGACAGTGCAGCCATCATAAATACATGTCAGCTGCCAAGTGCCTGGATTTGGATCACATGATCAGGGGATACTGCAATGGTATGAAAACCAATCATAAGTCAACTTTTTCAGTGATGTTGCAACTTTGAATGGTCATTAAACAAATAGCTGTAAGTTGATGGCTACCTGTATTTATTTTAGTATTTTCATTTTTTATTCTGGTTTGTGACTATAATAAAAAATTGACTAATTGATTGATTCATAAGTGAAGGGGTGATTTAGTAGCTGGAGATGCCTGCTGGGATCATTTCTGAAAGGTGCTTTTTCTTGGCTGATATCATGTATCTTCCCCTTTGGATGCCACCTATCTGTTTGTAATGAAAGTTGAAATAGGTAGTATAAATCTTAGACAGTAGGTGGGTATGCACCTCAGTATCAGTAAAAGTTAAGTTTATTAAAAGGAATATAGAGTTCAGAAACAATACAGGTAGTTCTTGACATGACCACAATGGAGCCCAGAATTTCCAACACCAAGCAAGCAGTTAAGTGAGTTGTGACCCATTTTACAACTTTTTCTCCACAATTGTTAAGCGAAATACTGCAGTTGTAAAGTGAATCATACGGTTGTTAAGTGAATCTGGCTTTCTCCATTGCCATTGCTTGCCAGAAGCCAGCTGGAAGGTTACAAATGGTGATCACAGGACCCCAGAACACTGCAACCATCCTAAGAACATGCCAGTTGCCACGTGCCTGAATTTTGATCACGTAAACAAGGGGAAGTTTCAATAGTCATTAAGTGCGAAAACTGGTCATATGTTTGGTCACCACGATGTAAAAAAGATGTTGAGACTCTAGAAAGAGTACAGAGAAGAGCAACAAAGATGATAAGAGGACTGGAGGCTAAAGCATATAAGTAACAGTTGCTGGAATTGGGTATGTCTAGTTTAATGAAGAGGACAAGGGAGGACATGATAGCAGTGTTCCAATATCTCAGGGGCTGCCACAAAGAAGAGGGAGTCAATAATTAACATTAGGGGCTATTGTAAGATAAAATTCTAGGATAAGTAATTTGGGGAAACAAACATAAGGTAAAGGTAATTAGATGTGACAAAGATGTTGCTACCGTATATTTGCAGAAGCAGATATTGTTTTTGTTAAGAGTTTATTTAATTGATTCATGGTGGCAAGCAATTTACTATGCATATCTGAATTTGCAATGGAACTCAATTAGAGATGATTTTTTTGAAGACAAACTGATTCCTGGTAACCTGAAAGCGTCGTTATTTATCTGACTAAAACTGCTTGGTTTAGACAGACGAAGGAGCGAACTGGGATTATCTAAGTCAGTGTTTCTCAACCTTGACAATTTTAAGGCATGTGGACTTCAACTCCCAGAATTCCACAGCCAGCAATGCTGGCTGTGGAATTCTGGGAGTTGAAGTCCACATGCCTTAAAATTGTCAAGGTTGAGAAACACTGATTAAGTCTTTTTAAATTAATTATGCGTGCTTGGGTTACACAGACGTAACTTGTCTTGATATTTTGCAATAAAAGACCGCTCAGCAATAAGAGTCATTACAGACATTTCTCCCTATGCATATACAGTACTAAAAAAAAAAACCCCTTTCCTCTAGACTAGTGCAAATAAATCTAGCAGTTTTGCACAGCTCTTACTTTTAGTATCTGAGTACGCCGACACTCCCACCTCAATTTAAAAAAAAAAAAAAAGCTACAGGAAACGCTTGAAACGCCGCTCTACCTTTTTCTATGCCTTTGTTTTCCTTTCGACGGAAGAGCGTTCCTTAAAAAAGGAACCAGAAAGTTTGATTGGCATGCTCGCAGCCAATCAACAATGAATTCGATGCGGAGTTTTGGCGCGTGATTATTATAATAATGCTTTGTTGGTTTTTTTGGCGTCCCGTAGGAGAAGTTGTTGGTGGTCTCGTCTTCCTCGGGCTTTAAAATTATTTCCCGCTGCTCCTTATGCGAGGAGCACCGTTCTTTTTTCTCCCTGGGCCCTTCTCATTTGTTCGGTCCCCCCCGCCCCCTTCCGTAGTTTCAAGCTACCGGAACCTTTGGGCCTTTGAGTTTTCCTTTCCTTCCAATTCAGTACTCGCGCTTCAATCTCGGTGCTCAGGCCTGTCATGGCTCTTGTAGCTGGTGTCATCCGTCGGCTAGATGAGACGGTAGTGAACCGCATTGCAGCCGGAGAGGTCATCCAGCGACCCTCGAATGCCATTAAAGAGATGATCGAGAACTGGTAATGCGCCCAGTGGGTCCTGGGGTTGGTTGCTCCTAATAGTTGTAGGGAAGCAAGTGATGCATACTATCCTACACTGGCAAAAATAGTTATTATCATGGAATATTGAAATTACATCTACTGTATTATTATATGAGTTTCGGGGTGGTTTGAGGGTAGTGTAGAATGTTCTGTCTTACTGGAAAAAAAATTGTCCTACATTCCCATAGAAAAAGTATGAGAGTTGCTAAACGGGCAGGAAGGAGCGAACTAAGGAGGATAGGTTTAGAGAAGACATTATGAAATCTAGAGGTAGCAGGTAGTGTGAGAAAGAAACTCAAAATAACCCCGCCTTGAATTTGTTGGGACAGAAAAATTTGAACAGGCTTTCAAGAGTCATGTCAGGCCTTCAAGGTGGGGCAGATCAGAAAAGAGACACAAATTCCAGGAATGTTATTTTATTGTCCTCAGTACATTAACTGAAACTGGAAGCCTATCCAGGTTTCTTTCTGGCCCATTTTATGCTGAATAAAATCAAGGTGGAATTATTTTGAGTTTCTCCCTTTTTTCTTTTATTTCTGAACTGTTATTTTTCCAAATCCCTTCTTAACAACTCAACCCATCACATGCTGTTGTGAGGAAAATAGGAAAAGGAAAGTGTGTTGGATATGTTCTCTGTCTTGTATTATTTGTAAAAATAATAAAGGCAAGATGTAAGTAAATAAATAAAGCTCTTTCCTTCACTCCTTAGCTGCTCTCTCATACTTTGCCCATGGTCAGCTCTAAATTCCTTTACACTTATATAAGTTATTAAGTGGTCCATAAGTATTAGGTAAGAAGGTTTCATTCAAAATAAATTTATAAATACATGTGTATAGCTTTATGTTACTGAAAAGGAAAAAATGTCCAGTAACCGTTCAGAATGTGATGGAATGTGGAGATGGAAAAAGAGCAGAGGGGCTGGGGTAATGGTGACAACAGCATTGTGACTTTCTGCAGCACATTCCAGCTAGAGGCCTAAAACAAGCTACTGGTTGGGGGAGAATAGATTGTTCCCTATTTAGAATTTTCATGCACCTATTCTAAACATTCACGTAGAATGTCATAGGACTGGCAGTGTCTCATTACAATATATTTGTTGTCTTTTTAGTTTAGACGCTAAAGCCACTAACATCCAGCTAACAATTAAAGATGGTGGTTTAAAGCTTATTCAGGTACAAGACAATGGTTCTGGAATTAGGGTGAGTAAAGTACTTGATTGTTTAGAAATTAAACTTTATATAAAAAGATATTTAAAAACACTGAGTTGTGGTTTTCTTTTATAGAAGGAAGACTTGGATATTGTGTGTGAAAGATTCACTACAAGTAAACTGCAGACTTTTGATGATCTAGCTAGTATTTCTACATATGGATTTAGAGGTGAGGTATGTTGAGATGGATATTACAATCCACAATTTTTGTGGTTCTGTTTTTTCCCTTTCAATCTAATATATTGGTTCTTAAGAGATTCCAGAAATAGTTTCAAATACTTATATGTGGCTTGTCAAAAAGATGATGTAGGGATGTAATGATATACATAATAACTCCTTGGCTTCTTTATAGTTAGCTATCAACTTACAGCCATTTTAACTATTGTCCAGAATTATGGACAATTATAATACCATTTAAAAGGGTATTTTGTGGCCCATAAAGCATTTTCAGTCATTGGAAAACATTGCATTGTCATCCTTTGTTGCGACAAGTTTCCATTTCTCCACTAAGTTTCTATTTCTCAGTTTCTGGATAAGTTTCCCTTCCGAGCCTACAGGCTATCACATAGCTGATAGCTGCACTAGGAGGTGGAGGAACAAGGATTAAATTTCGTTTCCTGAGAAATGTGTCAGGGCTTTCAAAGTGTATGTGTAACTGTGATTGGCTGTGTATCTGGGATGACAATTGAAAGGGGAGAAGCTTTTGATGTGTAATACGGTAAAAGGACATGCCGGATTTCTATCTGGGCTTTTCCACTCAGAGACAATCCCCAGTCTCTGTCATTATTCATGGAAGCCGGGTAACGCCACAAACTTTTACCACAATCCTTATAGTCACTTGATTGTGATTTGGTTACTTTGCAACCAATTTGCTCATATGACTGATTGGCAAGTTTCCCACAATCATGTTGCTATTTCCAATCTTCTGTCCTGTTTACCCAGAGAAATCTGGAGAAGCCATCAGGAAAGGTTGCAACGTGCTGCCACCTGCTGAAAGGAAAGCTTCCTCTTTGAGGGCTGGCTGAAGAAGTCATCTGCCAAGGGGAGCTGAATTCCTTTGGCAGAATACAGAAATGGAGCTGAAATTATGAATGAAATATTCATAATTTCAGCTCCATTCCTGCATCTGGCTGAAGGACTTATAATACATACACAGATGGAAGCTGAATTTCTTCAGCAGACAGCTCTTTCACCAGCCCTTAGAGAGGAGAAGTCAAAATCTATGTAAAGAGTAGAGAGGGAGTGTGTAAAGGAAGGAGTATAGGCACCTCAGGCAGGAAAGGATCATCACAGGCCTCATGCTAACATGTCTTTGCTCAAGGCCTGAAAATCCTGCTTGGATTTCAGTAGGGACGATTATCAGCATCTAAATGGAGGCTCCAATGGTCTCTCCCACCCTAGATTCCTTATCTGGGACTCCATCTGCTTAACAACCAATGATATTGCTTAATAAGCACAACTGACAGTACAGGGATTGTAATTCTTTACCTAAGGAGTCATGTGGGCTGCTTGCTTAATTTAGGCTTTAATTTTGTCTTTAAACGCAGTGATTGAGTTTCTGATCCCAATTGTGGTCATAAGTTGAGGATTACTTGTAAATAGATTTAATTCCTGACTCTCCTTCAGGAATTCAGAGTTAATATTGCTAGCTGCCAGTTGAAACAATTTAGAATCCCAATATTTTAAAAATCATTCCCTCTATCTTCATAACATTTGCTGAGCATAGTTAGTTTTGCATATACACTCATTGCACAATATCCACAACCAAGGGAATCTAACTCCATTGTGATTTGGCTTTTCTACATATTTAGGTAATTCAAAGGTTAACTTAATGTTCATTAAATAAAAAGTTGTTTATATTTCCTTATGAAATAGGTATAGAATTATTAGCCATTATTTGAAAAATATAACAAAGTTTAAATTATAGACCTTGAAATAAGTATGTTTGTTAAATACCTGAATGGATTTAAAATGCCTATTTTTTCTCCCAATCAAATGTTGGATAATTTATCTCAAGATGGAGATTATTTGATCTCTAATTACAGCAGGAGTCGGTAACATGATGCCTGTTTTACTCTCAGATATCAGCCATAGAACTCCAGAATCAAATAAAAATAAAAAATGGCTCATGTTACATAAAATCACCAAATTTTGTGAGATTTTGCATGCGTGAAATCTGAATGCATCTATTACAGATAAAGCATAGAGAATGTTGGTTGAAAGCACTAAAGTGTCATGTTTATATGGAATAATATTGCTTTTAAAACTGAACTTCTTTTCTCTAGGCATTGGCTAGTATAAGTCATATTGCTCATATTACTATAACTTCTAAAACAGCTGATGGAAAATGTGCCTATAGGTAGGTATAATTAGTATTTAACTTTTCATATATGTCAATTGTATCACTCTGGACTATGTATTATTTATTAAAGTTGTAAAGCTGCCTGACTCCAGAGTTACTTTGAGCTGCTTATAGTTCAAAGCAACATAGCCAACAAAAGAGAGAGAGAGAGTTGTGCCCTTTTCTGCACCAGGAGGCCTTACTCATGGTCATCCATGTCTTGCTCACCTGCTGTCTAGATTACTTCAATATTCTATACATGGGGTTGCCCTTGAAGACCATCCATAAACTTCTACTAGTCTAGAATGCAGCAGTGTGCACAGTAATGGGACTCCTAGGTTGGCCCAGATAACACATCTGTTATATGAGCTGCATGGCTTCCAATTTCTTGGTGCAATTCAAGGTGCTGGTCATCACCTTTAAAGCTCTATATGGGTTTTTTGCAAGTTCATTTTTCCCTAAGGACATCTGCCCATCTTACCAGGTCAGATAGGGTTGGCACACTCCTATCCCCTTCCCTCAAGTACAATCTAATGTGAGGTAGTAAGTGTGCTTTTTCAATAGTAGTCCCTACCCTATGCAATACCTTGTTCCCTGGTGTGCAGCAGCCCTTTACCTTTTAGCCTTCCCTAAGCTTTAAAGCGCAACTGTCAAACTCGCCACGTCAGGTAATCTGTCATGACATAATTGCGACTCTTTTTGCATTGCCGGCAATGGGCTAGGCACAGTTTCGGTATGATAAAACTGACCCATGGGCCGGCAGTTTGACACCCCTGCTTTAAAGTCTTGGCTTTCCCCCCTAGCTTTGGGAGAGGATTAGATGATGACAGGTTGACATAGATTGGTACCAAGATTTTATTGTTTTAATGTTTTATGTTTTAACTGCTAACGTTTTATAGTTTTTAAAATGATTTTTTTAAATTTTTGACTAAAATTTGAGCTGCCCAGAGTTGGCTGGCAGATGGGTAACCATTTAAAGGTTTTAATTTAGTAAATAAATGTTATTGCGTATTTGGCTAAGAATATATCATTTTGTATTGTTATGCATTTGTCATTGAACAGTACAGCAATCTAAGGACAAAAACCTGTACTGAAAAGAGCATATTGCATTAATAAAAATGGCAGCTGTAAAGCACATGTCCTGTAAAGCACATGTCCTGGTTAAAGTGTTTAGCAGTGTTTGTAAACAGAAAATATTGGTTCCTTAACATTTCAACTATTTTCAACCAACTTTATTTCCTTTTAGCAGCATGTAATATTTAGGTTAAACTTTTCAGGATGTTGTTTGTAAAGCTAACAATGGTTTTTTGGTACTTTCTAAAGTAGTCCAAGCTATAGCTAATATCTATTCTCTGAGCCAATTATACAATTTTTTTAAAAAAGAGTTCTCCTTTTCCCTGCCAGCCCATTTAATATGATTATTTTAATTAATTTGAGAATAAAAGCTATATCTGTTAGTGGTAACTATTATTTCTTCCAGGAGCTTTGTGACTCATATTAGCTCAGTTAGACTGTTTCTGTTTTTAGTAAACCTGCTAAGATATAGTTTTGCTTCTCTTTGGTCTTACAAAAATTAGAAAGTAGCAGTAGTGAAAGTTGTATTGTTCTTGAAAGTTGTAATGTGAGAGGTAACTCTGTTTTGTTTTACTACCAGGGCAAATTACTCTGATGGAAAAATGAAGAGTGTTCCAAAACCTTGTGCAGGAAACCAAGGAACCCAGATCACAGTAGGTTACTTCCATTTTTAATTTTTTTTTTAAACTTCAAACATTGTTTATTAAGACATACAGTTATGTCTGTCAGTCTGCACATCAGTTTGCTATTCTGGAGCAGCCACATTCCCACCTTGTCCAGTATCTTTACACTCCAGTCAGTACCAACTTTATTGTAGTTTATCACAGCAGGAATGCATCATTGTAGACACTACTGTAATTTATCAAGCAGGAATGCATCATTGTAGACAGCTGGGAGTGGAGAGTTTGCTCTGGTTAGCCTCAAACATGTTTTTTGAAGCAGCTGTTATCACTGAAAACCATGGTGGCTAATAAGAGTATCCCTTTTCAGTAACAAACCTTTTAAATTACAATATTTAAAAAAAATGATGTGCAGATCCCTTATCGGAATCTGATCTTTTTATAGTTCAGGTAAACTTGAATTAATGCCTAATTTCTGACTAATTCCATCTGGTACAAAATATCTCAAACACAAAATGTATACAGTTCTTTGTGGACTTTGTAATAGTGTCTTAACTGAAAGTAACACTCTTCTTTCTCCCTTCACAAAGTATGTATGTACACACTGTTTATCTGTCACAGTATTGTCACCCTAAAAATCTTCGTTCAAACACTGCAGGCCAGTGATACTGGAGGGTCCAATATGAGAGAATGTTAAAATGCATCTGTATTTATTTCATTAACTGCTGTTTTACTCAGACTGTTCAGACTGATATGCTTTGTGAATAATAGTGAGATTTCATAATAAGTGCAAATCTGGTATAGGATAATAGTTGAAATAGCAGCAGATAAATTGTGGAATATTGAACTCCACCAATTTTGACTTAAGATAATTAAACAGAAATAAGTTCTAGAACTCTTCTAGAAGAAACAGGAATATAACAATATTTGATAGTACTTTTGAAGAAAAGTACATAGATTCTTATTGAGTATACTAAAAATACAAGCACTGAAACATCTGAGATTATATAAACATTGCAGCAAAAACGGATTATGCCATATATTGAAAAGTAATAACTTAATCAGAAATTGAATAGAAAAATATATAAATGAATAGTGATAGCTACTTTAATCCATTATTCTTTATGAGAGGCAATGCTGAGTGTAATTTGGATTAAACTATTATTTGAAAAAACTTCCTGCTTTTTATTACACCATAACCAGAAACTTTTTCAATTAAATTATATCATCTTGTATTCATAGTGTATTGCAATTGGTATTTGTAGTAATATAGAAGTTCCATGTAAAATCAGAGACTGAATTTAAATACAGTGATATGCTGCTTGATGACAGCATTCAATTATTTTTTCTGAACCTTGTAGGGAGAAACAATATTCTTGGGTTCTAGAAAACATTGAGACAAATAGAGAAGACAGAGCAGGATTAAATGGAGCAAGACAAATTAGGTGAATACCCTATGTGTTTGGCAGAATTACTTTTCTTGTGCTTCACAATAAAATACTATTATGTAACCCTTACTTTGGTTTTGAATTATTTGTTTGTTTGTATTAAATTCTGCTGTTTCTTTCCATAGGTTGAGGATCTATTTTACAATGTAGCCACCAGGAGAAAAGCTTTTAAAAATCCTAGTGAAGAATATGCAAAAATACTGGATGTTGTCAGCAGGTGATGTACTTAAAATGAAGATTGTCATATTCTATCTGTGTCTTGCTTTTTGTTCGATTGGAATACTTTTTTTCTTTTAGCTAAGAATTATATCTTCGATAAATTAATAATCCATATAGCAAGTGAGATGACTTTATGATATACAGCTGGATCATAGGCTTGAGAAGATATTTTCATAATTGTTGAGGAGAACTCAAAAACAATTGGTACAAACATTCTAAAGTAACTGTAAAAGCATTAACACTAATTGACCCAGTGAGATTCTTCTGTTTTCATAGTTGTAAAGCCAACAAAGACTGCCAAAAAAATAATAGAACATTTGTTCTGAATCATATAGTTGATTACAAGTTATTAAACATTCCTCAGAATGTGCTTATTTAATTTTAGATCTTATGTTATGTTAAAAAAATTATTTGTTCCACTTCATGATTGTTGCTTTGTAGGCAGTGAAATCCAGTATTTGATGCTATGATGCCTGCTTATGTTTACCATATATTACCAAACATGGAGAAAAGATGTTCTATTCCATTCTATGTCAGCCATGTATCTTCCATCCACTTTTTATGGATTAGGCCCTACTCAAATTCATTTCATAAAAAAAGCTCAGTTTACACATGCTTCATTAATAGTTTTTTCAATGTCTGTTTGGCTATCTACATTAGTTTTTCTTTTTATGTATTCCACACGCCAGGTATGCCATTCACAACTCTGGCATCAGTTTTTCTGTTAAAAAGGTAAAACATATTTTTTCTTCAATATTGCTAAAATAGTATTATATCTGAATGTTTAATGAAATAGTTAAAAAACCTCTAGGGAGTAAATGTGTAGGTCAAGTTCATTTTAAAAAGTATAAGAGATTATTTTTGATTTCAGAGTCTTTATGAACTTAATTATTTCAAGTAACATTATTTATTAAGGTTCCTTAAATCTACATTCTAGTAAACATGTGTAGGAGCAAAATCTGAATATAAATAGATGATTCTAATAGCTTGCATGTGTACATGCATGGATGTCATGTTAATGTTCTCAGAACTAGGTTGTTTTGAATTCATAAAGTCCTTGCCAACCAGTCAACTTCCTCCATATCTCCTGTACTAATGGAGTTATCTAGCATAATAAACATTTGCAGTCCCTAACTCTAGTTTAGACAACTCTAAAAACATACCAACCTACGACCACAACAAATTCTATAATTTTTTCCAAAATGTATTTTATTAGATTTTTATATGGGTAGGGAAAGATGGGGTTGGAAGGGGTACAGGGAAACCAGGATAAAGGGGGCTGGGTGTGGATAGTAACAATAGATATATGATTCAGCAAACAAGCTGTCGTCCGGGTCTTCATATTGAATATTATTATTTATATAATACTAAACATTTATAAAAGTAAATCGGTATAGTTACAACAAACTTTTGGTAAAGCAGTAATATTCCTTTAGATAATTAGCATAGTTAATAGCATAGCAACTATTTCTAAACATCAAGCTTAATACTTAATATAATAAATCTCTAATATCTCTTCTTATTCTAACGTGTTTCAACTCACTGATAAAAATTTCCCCAGGTTTTATAGAAGATTGAATCCTCTTTCTCCTTCATCTCTAATGTTAACCTGTCCATTTCTGCACAATCTAGAATTTTCAAAATTATAATCTGATCTGCTGGTAGGTTTTCATTTTTCCAAAACTGGGCGAAAACTATTCTTGCAGCTGTCAATACATGTAGTATTAAATAATCATTTTCTTTACCATAGTTAGGTCTTAATATACCTAACAAGAACAGTTCTGATTTAAATTCTGTCTGAATTTTCATCATCTTTACTAACCATCTATGAATCATAGACCAATATTTTTTTGCAATAGAACATGTCCACCAGGCGTGATAATAAATACCCGGTTTTTGCTTACATTTCCAGCATGTATCTGATAAATTTTTAAACATTTTCGCTAAATGAACTGGTGTCATATGCCACCTATAAAACATTTTATACTGTGAAATTCTCTTTTCTTTATTCTTCTTAGCAACATAGGTTGTAGCTAGACCTCTAAAGTATGTTTTTGCTGTGTCCCAAACATTTTGGATAGAAGTATCTTCCTTTTTATTGATCTTAAAAAACAAAATCCATTTTTTTATTGCTAATTGTAAAAATTCTTTTTCCTTCAAAATAGCTTTATTCAGAGATCATCTCAATCTTTTCTTATATCCTTTCCATGTCATTTTAATTGGGTTAGGATCTGCCTAAATATTTGGTTCAATTTCAACTTCCTGTATCATAGTCTTCAGATCATGGGAGATCCATATCATGTCTATTCTTGACCAAGAGTTATGCCTGTTAGAGTAAAAGGTATATTGTATCTTTCTGGACTCATCTCTCGCCATATATCCTGCAAACATAGTTCATCTTTCATTTTTAAACAAGATTTAGATAAAACATTACTTCCTTTCTTCCCTTGTTTATAGCTTTTGTAGTCTCAAACTGCATCCACAATTGCATTAAAGTCTCCCAATATACAAAGACTATGATAATTTAGATCCACAAGTTTGTTATATAGTTGTTGAAAGAATAGCTCTTGTTTCTCATTGGGGGCATATATTGCCACCAACAGTATTTGTTTTTGATTCCATGAAATCTCGACCATCACTATTCTTCCTTCCTCATCAGAATAAATTTGTTTTGGATTCAACTTTTCTTTTATATATATCACTATCCCTCTTTTCTTTTGTAATGCCGAAGAAAAATAGAATTTGCCTAATTTTGGCTGTTCTAAAATTCTAGAGTGTTGTCTCTTAATATGAGTCTCTTGTAAACAAATTATGTCCATTTTAAGTTTCTGTAGCCTATGAAATATTTTACTCCTTTTGGATGGGGAGTTGAGACCATTTATATTTATTGAGTATATTCCAATTTCCTCCATAATTTCAATTATTTCGAGATCTCAATCTTCTAGGTGAAGTTATCTGTCTCTGATCTTTAGGTCTAACGTCTTCTTCTGATTGCGTCTTTTTTGGTATCTCCTCCTCTGTTTGCTTGGAAGTCTCTGCAGTAGTGTTCCCTCTGATCTCTTAAATTCCATATCACCTTTCTCCAAGAAGGCTTTGTGCTTGTTGAAAAAGTCCTCTGCTTGGAATGGAGTGTCCAGTCTGTATCTTTTAGAATCCCCAAAAATCAGTAGCCCTTCTGGAATCAATCATCTGAAATTCACTCCTCTATCAATCAGTTTCCTTGTTAAAAATTGATAATCTCTCCATGCTTCCCTTATTTTTCTAGGAACCTGTTTGAGAACTACCAGCTCTTTATCTTTATACTTCATAGGTTGGTCCCTTACAGTTCTCAAAATTTCATCTTGTCGATTTCTTTTAAGAAATCTGACATGGACCTCCCTGGGTACTCTGTTCCTTCTTGCGTAATTAGAATTAACTCTAAAAACCTGGTCCAGTTCCCTATTCATTTCGTCCTTTTCAATTCCAAGTAAATCCGCCAGTAGTTCACTTATCAGGTGTAATAAGTTCTCATCTTTCTCTTCTATCACATTTTGAAATCTTAAGAAGTACAATGGCCATTTCATCTCTATGACCGCCATATTTCCTTCCAATTCTGCATTAGATTGTGCCAATCTGGTTTTCCTCTTGTAGAGCTACTAATTTCTCATCTACCACTGCTGACTTGTGTTCTATTTTCTGCATTCTTTGTTGTGTATCTATCATCGCCTGTTGAAATGCTTCCATTCTTTGATCCATCTTATGGATATCATTCTTCAGGTCTTCATAGTTTCTCTCTAAGTCCTTTTTCATATCCATTCTAGAATCTGCAATTGCCTGGAGTATGGCCTGTGTGTCTTTTTGTTGGGTTTCCTGCTGTAAAAATGTAGTGATAGATTTTTGGGGTGCCGGGCTCACCGAAGTTGAGGCAGGGGCTGAAGAGCCCTTTTTCACCCCTTTCGCCAAATTTAGTGTACTCATCTTCAAGTTATTATAGTTGTAATTTGTAATCCAATAACACGCCCAGTAGCCAATTTATTTGTAATCCAACATGGAGGCCCACTGGCCAATTATAATCCACCAAAATGCACAAGAAAGCGAAAAAAGGATAAAAGAGATAGTCCAGTGCCCTCCTAATATCAGGAGACAAGGCCAAAGTATTTTTTAAAAATAGCGAAAAAATTAAAAACCAAAAAAACCTGAAAATTATCAAAAAAATAATAATGATAATAATAATGGTAATATCAAGGAGCCCTAAAAAAAAAAGAAAAAAGAAGATATGAATAAAAAAGCACCCAAAATCTCTAGAAAAAAAGTAAAAGAAAAAAAATAAGCCAGGAAAGGGAAAAAAAAGCCAACCCTATAAGGCAACAATAACCAAGTTTTAATTCAATTGCAGCTTTGCAACATCTTCATATGTAGTTTCCTTACTATAGAGATTACAAGCAGTCACGAGACAAAAACAAAAGCCAAAAAGCTGTCTCTTGAAGGTCTCCAAAAGATAAGAGTGTCTGGGCACACAGCCAAGTGTCTGGGCATTGAGCCAAACTATACAGCTATGTATCCACTGTTCCTTTCCCCACTGTTTGAATAGAAAGGGGGGGGGAATTAAAAAAGTAAAACAGTAAATTAAAGTTCCATAGCAAGGCAATTAAGCTGGTTTCTTCCAAATAAAAAAAGTATATATCATAGCAATCTTGCTTTTCCATCCATAATAAAATATAGTAAGATCTTCTATTTTAATTCCATTAAAAAAGCGTTCAAAAGTTTTATAATAAAGCTTAAACCATCGCTTTAGGGGAGGAGGGGAATTAAAAACCCCTTCTCTTTCTTTCCCTTAAGCTTCCAGCTTCAGTTCAAAGGCAGGCAATCTGTTTCAAAAGGTCCAATTTGCCATAAATATTGAAATTATCTCACCCGGAGCAGTTGCTTGTTCTCAAATAGCTGTCTTCTGTCTCCGATGATCAGCTGGAGATGGTGGCAATCGCAGAAGCACTCCGCCCTTCTTTTGCCGGTTCCAGGGGCTATTTTGAGTTCAAAGAGCCGGCTACCACCGGCTCTCCTTCCTCAAAGGTTCACTCCTCGATGGCCACCCCTCCAGGGTGGCATTCAGCCCATATGGGCCCGCCAGCGAAAGAAATCCGGACCCTGGGGACGGAGAAACCTCTCCAGGGTCTATAGTCAGCTCCTCACCGGTGACGTCCCAAATTCTATAATTGATTAGAGAGTACAGACTTAATACTCTAGTACTTAGTACTCTGGTACTAAGTACAGATTTATGACCATTTGATGGTCTAGAATTACAGTGTCCTCAGCAAGGGTACTTTATGGCCCATAAGACATATTGCACACTACCACCTGTGTGGTCATGTAATTGCGACTCGAGTGCTTTACAACCTATTGGCAATTACAATAAATTGCTATGTGCCCTATGCACATGTGATCACTATTTGCAATATTCTCTGCCAGCTTCCCCAGAAAGTATGTGGGGAAACGGCAGGCAATATTGCAAGTTGCTGCCATCTACCAGAACAACACCCTCTTGTCTCTGGGGATTAGCTGAAAGAGTTGTCTGATGAGTGGAGCTAAACTCCTTTGGTGGGTGCAGAAAAGCTCATATCCCAAAGGTCTTTCAGCCCACCGAAACAGTTCACTTCCACACATAGAGAGGAGCTGAACTTGGCAGGCATTTCTTTCACTGCAACCATTTAATGTTCTGGGAGATCACTTAAAGATTGCCATCAGGAGTGCTAGGGTTGCAGTCATTGAGCGAAGCGGTTGCATGGGTGTCTTGCTTAATTATTGTGTTGTTCAGCAACCAATATTGCAGTCTCAGTTGTGGCCATAAGTTGAGAGCTACCTGTAGATATAAAGTACTCATTGAAGCATACAGAGGAAGAGCTGTTTAATAGTTAGACTGAAAATTAACAGCCAGGTAGGTTAGAAAGGAAAATATTAAAAATATCAATTTCTAAGCTTTTATCACCAAAATAATTCAGAAAGACCTTATTTTTTCTCTTTATTATGTTTTCTGACAAAAAGTATATATTAAAAAGCAAGCACAACGCTGCCAAGTCTACAATAGAAATGCTATAGAACTGAGTAACTTTAGTCCTTATATTAAGAATGGGGATTTTTAGAGGAATTGCATAGCTCAAGTACCATAAATCAGATATATACAAATCTATTGATTGACACTTCATTGGCCAGAGAAGAAACCTGCTGAAGCTTGTGACCATATTGTTTAATGTTCTAGTTGAAAGCAGCTCAGAAACCACTGAGGTGATTTTTATCTTTTACTGGTTTTATTTTTTTTAACAGATGAGATCCTGTATGAAAAGAGAAAGAAAAATAATGCTAGAACAGAGGTTGGGTGAAGAAAATGAGAAAAGACTCCAGGGAAAGGGATGTGAATGAGCAAATCAATGACAGAAGTTTGATTGTTTGATTGTTTTCAGACAATCAAAAGAGTAGCATCTGTTGCCAGTTTTTTCTCCTGGTTTTCAGTAACAATGTACAGGTAGTCCTCAACTTATGACCACAATTGAGCCCAAAATTTCCGATGCTAAACAAAACAGTTGTTAAATGTGTTTTGCCTCACTTTATGACCTTTCTTGCCCCAGTTATCAAGTACTTCACTGCAATTGTTAAATTAGTAATGTGGTTATTAAGTGAATCTGGCTTCCCCATTAACTTGTCAGAAGGTCACAAAAGATGATCACATGACCCATCATAAATATATGCCATTTGTCAAGTCCCCAAATTTTGATCACATGACCATGGGGTGCTGCAAAGTTGTAAGTATGAAAAAAGATTATAACTTTTTTCAGTGCCATTATAGCTTCGAATGGTCACTAAATGAATCATTATAAATCTAGAACTACCTGTAATTTATTCTGTCCCTACCACATGCCCATCCTTACTTGTTCAATATTGCGAAGTATCAGAAAGACTAGCCACTGGTACAAGGTTGGGAGTGGAGGGGAAAAAAAAGGCCTCAAGTCCTTCCTATCTTCTTATGGGAGAGTGAATTTACACATGTAAAAAGGGGTTTTATAAATAGAGTAAGCCACATTAGAAGGAAAAGATTGCATCTAATATTTTCCCAAAGTGTGACAGAAAGAGATGCATTAATTGTATTGAGTAGTCTATATATATGCGGTATATGTGTATATGGTTGACAATTAAAAGCACAGATACTATTTTGAATTCTTTTGTTGTCATCTTAAACTGTATTAAAGAAAGCTCAAGGATATATGTTTCCTGGGTGACTTGTTTCTGTTACATAACATAAAAGATGATTAATTCTCTTGTACTTAATACTGTGTTTTCCCCAAAATAAGACCGGATCTTATATTAATTTTTGTTCCAAAAGATGCATTAGGGCTTATTTTCTGCTTAGGGCTTATATTCAAGAAATATGGTACTAAATTTGTCCGTCTGGCTGACAATCTTAACAGGCTTATTTTTGGGGTGGAGCTTATATTAGGAGCATCCTGAAAAATCATGCTAGGATTTATTTCCCGGTTGGCTCTTATTTTTGGAGAAACGCAGTAGCTACAGAAAGAGTAAGCTTTAGGTAATATAAAAACATTTCTAACAAGATACGCTGAAAGTTGGTTCTTCAAAGTCAAGAATAATGATGACATTGCTTTGATAAAATTAGGAATGAATGAAAAAAAAATTAAGCTTTCGTGTGAGAGGTTACATATGCTGCTTTGTTTTAGTGCAGGGATCCTTAAACCTGCTTTCTCAGAAAAAGATGATTTTGCAAGTAAAATGGTTGTAGAGGATGCACAAAATCCCAGGGAAATTCTGTGAATTTCTATTCATCTATTTTTTCCATATATATTAAAAGCATTGCTATCTTCTACTTTGTAGCAAGGTGATACAGTTGCAGATATAAGAACACTGTCAAGTAATACAACTGTCGACAATATTCGGTGTGTCTTTGGAAATGCTGTTAGCAGGTATAGTTACCTAAAACGTGGTCTAATTTATAATCTAATTATTAATCTAATAATTATAATCTAATTATTACTATGCCCATAAATTGAGTGTAGCATGATGTACTGGTTCACATGCTATACTAGGTGGAACATAAGTTCAAGACATCTTCAGTCTTAGAAATTCACGAGAGGAATTTGGACCAGCCATTAGCTATTAACATACGGTATCTCTCAGGGGTGCCATTGTGAGGAAATTTGGAGGAAGAAATGCTTTCCATGCCACAAGAATTCCTGGAAGAATGGTGGCATATAAATTCTACCACTTAAAATAAATAATCCTGAGAGCTAAAAATGTTGAAAAGTGGTAACTTACGGAAAATACAATAGATGAGCAATCAAAAAATGTATTGGAAATAGTGGAAAGTATTGTTTATGCCATCTCAGGTCCTGGTGAAATGATGAGATATAATTCAATTTTATTTTTTTAGAAAATCAGGTTTTAGTACATGCAACTGGCTGACGTAGCTAAAGATGATTTCTTCTGTTGTGTCTCTTTTCTGGAGAAAGCTGTTGGGCTGTGCCGAAAGAGGTGATTAGACTAAAAAAATCAGGCAGATGTGCCTTTCATGAATTGTTGGATCTATTTCAAACAAAACATCCTTAACTAACTTTTCAGTTCTTTGAAGTTTTTCCTTATAGTAATTGGAAGACTCCCATAATCAAACAGATAACACAGAAAACAAGGTTTATTATTTTTTTCCTGTAGAACTATTCTAGTGATCAGAGTGATTGTTCCTCATTATAGAAATGGTAATTATAGTTTTGGGCTGAACAGTTGCTATTTCTGTTAAGCTAACAGAAGTAGGCTTAAATAGAATACATTATTTATGCAGACTGACTTGTTCTTAGTAAATTTAATCATTTGAGATTTTTTGTAATGCTTAATCTGGCCCTATTTTTCCCTTGAAAAGTCTCCTGACTTTTAATTTGGTTTAATGGTTAAGGCACCAGGTAGAAATCAGGAGACTGAGTTCTATGTCTCTCTTAGGCATGGAAGCTGGCTGATGATTTTGGGCCAGATACTTTCAGTCCAATCACCCCATAGGTGGAGAAAATAGGAGGAAGGACTATTATGAATGTTCACCACTTGAGTTATTTATAAAAATAATAAAAGTGAGATATAATTAGGTAAATAATAGTTGGTTAAGACTTGAATAAGGCTCTTTGTATCTGTCGCTGTTCTGATATTCACTAGTTTGGACCTGATCGTACTATCATCTACACCTGAGATCAGAATCATACTGTCTGTAGGTACAATGTATCATCAGGCAATCGTTCTGGGGTCTGCAAAGCCTTTTATTTTTCCCAAGTTTATAAAATACTTATTTTTTAATTTTTTAAAGAATGCTTTATTTGCTGGAAAATAGCAGGCTACTTTCCCTGCTTTCATCCTTTTCCCTTTTCTTTTTCTGCCATAGGAAAATAATGCAGCTACTGAAGTACAAACAAACTATGTTGTTTGCCAGCCAACCAAACAGCAAATTTGTGTTTAAGAGTAAACAAATTAATTTTAGTTTAATTTATTTAAGGCAATTTGGAACAATTGGATTGGCTGTTTATAAAAACAGGTTATTTGAAATAAATGGGTTCAAAGCAACATTATTTTGCTGTTCTCCCAAATGTTTTATAATAATATATAAATGTTTCAATAGGTACAAAAGGATTTGAAAAGTTTGAGATCACTGATTTATAGTAACTATCTTTCGTTAACTGATTTTTTGAGCATGATTGGAATAATTTTTATTTTTCTTCATTGATAAAGTGATTTGACTCTTCTAAAACAAGTAATTCTTTGGTTTTCTTGCATATGGAAAAAGTATGTGGAAGGGAAGGTCACTTTGAAGCTTATGAAAGGCTGGTTCATTATAGTCTGGTTATAGTTTAAGTGGGCTACTGTATGCTTCTAAAAACAATTTAAGGTGATTCCCTAAAATTGTACATCACAAAGAAAAAAAGTACTCTATTTGTACTTCTATGGAGGTATGAAAATAACAATAAGAAGATGCATCTGAAAGTAGTTTTATTTTGTGAGTAAGGAACATTGACTCACCGAGTGTACAGAGTGATCTTGATTACTCTGTTATATCTAAAATAGTTAATTACTGGTTAGTGGTAGTAATAATCTAGAATAAAATAACAGTTGGAAGGGACTTGGGAGGTCTTCCAGTCTAACCCTCTGCTCAGGCAGGAAACCCTATACTATTTCAGATAAATCGTTGTTCAATCTCTTCTTAAAAATGTCCAGTGTTGGAGCATTCGCAGCTTCTGGAGGAAAGTTATTCCCCTGATCGTTAAAGATATAGAAGATGTAATTAATAATCACTTATCTGGGATTAAAGACTATAGAAAATAGTGAAATCATGAGCAGAATACGTGTTACCTATTTAATAATTATTAATTACAATAGTTTCAGTATGTTCTTAAAGGTGTTTTATTGAAAAAACAAAAGGAAGACTAATTTCTATTTAAATATGTTTAGAGAATTGATTGAAGTGGGCTGTGAAGATGCAACATTGGCTTTTAAAATGAAAGGTTTTGTAACGAATGCAAACTATTCCATGAAGAAGTGTATCTTTTTACTTTTTATAAATTGTAAGTACAAATATATTCACTTTCTATTTTCACTGAATGTTTAAGGGATATTTTCACTCATTAAAGGCCAATTTTTGTTATTAACTCCATCCTGAAACTACTGGTTATTTTTTTCTCCCACATAGTTCATCTGTGTGTTGAAGTTAAACTTTCTAAAAAAAATAGCAATAACTATAGCACTGAATCTCGATGAAATAACATGATTTGAAGGTGAGGAAGAAAGCTCCAATTCCTGTTTTTGCATTACAACCATGAACCTCTCCAGAAGAATACAATTTTTAAAAAAAGGAAAAGAAAAAAGTATATACATTTTTGGAATATGATCCTTGATGTGTTTCTGAAAGCCCAGTGTAGTCTTCAGCTAATTATGCAACTTTGGTCTAAGGAAACAAATAAGGTCTTGAATCAAGGTATAAGTTGATTTGATTTAATACAGTTAAGTTCAATCATATTAAATATTGAGGAAAACCAACATAGGCTGATAATTACACTTCTAATATGAAGTGTAATTATCAGCATACATTGGTTTTCCTCAATATTTAATTAATATTGCTCTAGCGTAAGGAGGGCCTAAGGATACTGGATTTACTATGCATCCAGGCAAAGAAATCATAAATAAGAAAAGAAAATCACAGTCATGACAGAATCATTATGTTCGGTGATTTAGAAAGAAATATAACCTGTTTACCAAGTAAATAGACCTTAATTAAAATATATGTTTTGGCAAAATAGATAATTCTTTTTGGTCATACTTTCACTGGGTAATTCTTTATGCATAGGTTTCATGATGATGGTTCTTAACTGTCATTAAAACAAACAGATTTTGGTTCCAAGTCATTGAGTTTGTCTTTAAGAATATTTGTTGAATGTGATGTCATGATTACATAAGATTGTTAAGAACATTTTTACAATCATAAAATTAAATTTTTATTATATATTTGTCATGGTTCCGACTAATGAAACACTTCAAAGAACTTCCAGGCATGTTTATCCTAAAGCCTTTATTAACAGTGTTACAACTTGACGGCACATCATGGAGGTTTGTGCCAGAATCTGAATTCCTCTTGCTGGCTTCTAACTTTTCTTTCTAAACCCCTCCTTTATCTTGCAGTCACAAGTCACATCTTCCAATTAGCCCAGAGGGCAGAGATTCACTTCTGTTCCCAGGCTTTTATTATTTCCCCTCCCTTTTCTCTGTCATCTAAATTAACTCTAAAAATACCAGACAGTTCTGCATATTGTCAAAGCAAGAATATACAGTATTTGCAGCGTTGACAATATTTATTATAGGTTTTTTTGAATATAAAGGCTAAGCTTATTCAGAAATGGATTTAAAAGTGATAATTTGAAAAAGGTAATTGAAACAATTTTTTCTGTTCTCTTTCCAGGTCGACTGGTAGAGTCAACTGCCCTGCGTAGAGCGATAGAGACTGTATATGCTGCTTATTTACCCAAAAGCACGTATCCATTTTTATATATAAGGTAACACTGAGAAATACTTTTGCCATTGAAATTTGACTTGGCAGGAATAGGAGACTTACTTTTCCTTCCTAACAATCCAAATATGTAGGTGCTCAGGACCAGTGCTTGATATGTAAATTTGACTGTATAAGGATTGCTGAATGGAAGTTAAATCTGCATAAGAAGAGAGTGCTTCTGAACAGTGAGAGGGTTTTTGTTTGAATGTTCAAGAATGTTGGAAGAAGTTGTGTTTCCTTTACAAACAAATGTAATTAAGAGTCTTTTCTAGATTGTGATTTAAACCTGGAATTTCAGATCTCAGCTATGATCTGAACCTCTTTGCCCAATTAGGATTGCTGGACCAGCACCTTTTCCTTTTGGAACCTCCCAAGTAGTTGTGATGGTTCATGCTATGGGTATCTATTGCTTTGATTATTGTAAGGTATGCAAATACCATCTTTCCCTGAAAATAAGACCCACCCAGAAAATAAGCCCTAGCCTGGTTTTTTAGCATGCTCCTAATATAAGCCGTACCCCAAAAATAAGCCTGGGGGTAGGGGTGGCCAGCACAGAAGGCAGCAATTGCATGGGGGCTGACGGTGGCCGGCAGCAGTCATAACCCGCATAGTGCAGGTAAATCCAAGTGCAGAGGCGGGGAGAGGGAGGCAATCTGGATGCGCTTCACAGCAATCTGGCTCATGCAGTGGCAGCAGGTGGAGGCAGAGGCAAGGAGGGAGGCCCAGATCTCTTGTCTACCCCCGTGCGTCTGCCTCCACCTACTTCTATTGCTGCTGCACGAGCCTCCCAAAAGCTAGGTGGCTGTGTAGCACATCCAGATTGTCTGCCTCCCCCGTCCCTACCTCCATGTTCAGACTTACCTGTGCTGCATCACTGTGTCTGGCGGGCTGTGGCTGCTCACTGTGTTTTGGGGGAGGGGCTGCCTGGCCGTGCTGATCAGCCTGATACTGTTGTTTCCCAAAAATAATCCCTAATGTGTCTTTTGTAGCCCCCAAAAATATAAGACTGGGTCTTATTTTGGGGAAACAGGTATGATATTTTCTTTGAATGCCATTTGTAAATTTCATTGGCTCAAAATGCTGTAGCCAGGTTTAAGTTTTATCTATTGTCTGTCCATTTTAAAACACAATTTAATATTTATTGTTAATCTGTAAAGTTATAAATAACTTGCTGCTGTATTGTGAATATTTCTGCCAGTTCTCTTATTCTACTACCATGTTTCTCTGGTCAAATCCTAACCCCCATCCCAGGGCAACCACATTGCTTCACTAACCTCCTTTCCAGCTCTGCTAGCATCAGGCCTCTGCAGGCTGGGCAGCCAAGGATACTGTTGTGGCTTTGCCTCCACCCCCCCCCCCACTTAGTGGCTGCGGCATGGGTGCATCGCTCAGCCTCCTGCTTCGTTGTAGCAGTGAGTAAGGAGGAGAAGAAGTTTTGTCCTTCACCTTCCCACCGCCTCACTTGATGGCCGCGGCACCAATGCATTGTTCCTGCTTTGTTGCGGCAGTAAGGAGAAGAAGGGGGCCAGCAATCCTGCATCAGGCTGCTGAGGCTGCAAGGCCAGGCAATTGTCGGCATGTTGATAGCCTGGCAGCCCTTTGTCAGCCCGTGCGGGACACGTGAGGCAATGCCTTGCTTCGTCCTCAAATGCCCCCCCCCACTGCCTCACTTCTTGGCCATAGCATCTCCCCCTTTCCTCATGTCGGCAGCAAGCAGACAGAATCTTTATCTTTATCTTTATTTCGACAGAATGTGCGGGTGTTGCCAGCAGCACAGGCTCTTAAGTAGAGCTTACTTTTGGGGTAGGGCTTATATTTGGCGCAGGCATGAAAATCGGGCTAGGGTTTATTTTCAGGGTAGGTCATATTTTCGAGGAAACACGGTACTTATGAATAAATAATTCAAAAGACATTTTTTCTATGTGAACTTCCAGTTTATATAGACTCCTTTAATGGGAAGTATACCGCTTTTAGCTCATGAGCTCAATGCAAAATATAAATCTAATAAACATTACAATTTGTATTTTGAGCAGGTCTTAAAATATTATCTTTAAATTAAACTTCAACATCAAATGTTGTGAACTTCCTGTATCTTTGTTTGCTTATAGTGCTTAATCTTTTTGTATGTTCTCTTCAGATTTCCTTAAGGAAAAAGGGCAGGAAATAAATTACAGTAAATGAATATTATAGTATTGATTATTATGATTTGTATACTTCTGTTTTTGAAAAAATACATAGCACCACAGTTCTGATTACATCGTAAATTTGTAATTGAACACAACTTTGATCAGCTTGCATTTATTGTTCTCAAAATGTTTTATAGCCTTGAGATTGCACCTCAGAATGTGGATGTGAATGTGCATCCTACAAAGCATGAAGTTCATTTCCTGCATGAAGACAGCATCCTGGAATGTGTACAACAACATATAGAGTGCAAATTGTTAGGTTCCAACTCATCAAGGATGTATTTCACTCAAGTAAGTGGGTTCCTATATCCCCAAAGGAGTAATGATGTATGCTTTATTAATAATAATCCTATGAAAATCATTCCAAACTAGATTATAGTATGTTGTGTATGAGAAGCACTTCTTGCTGAATATTTGGATAGCTGAGTGCACAGTTCAGTTTAGAGAGGGTTCTTTGAGGGGTCCTCGGTGCCTTCTGAGCTTGCTTATTTTCTTGCAGATGTTTCATTATCCAAGCTAGGATGTTACCTAGTTTGGGTAATGAAACATCTGCAAGAAAACAAGCAAGCTCAGAGAGCACCAAGGGCCAATTATTTCAACCATGAGTTACAAATATTCTTTATTGAGAGAATTTTTAATAATTTTAATTGTGTGATATAAAGTTAAGGTAGGTTTCATGTAAGGTAGAGCTTGGAAAAGGACTTTACATTTGTAGAAACATTAAAATATTCTTTCATCATTGTTTTTCTGCAATGAAGACATTGCTCCCAGCCATTACTGCCCCTTCCACTGAAATTGTTAAATCAACAAAATCTTCAGCTATTCAAGGAAATGAGAAGGTTTATGCTCATCAGAAGATCCGCATTGACTCACGGGACCAAAAATTGGATGCTTTTCTTCAACCAGTTAATAAAACTAAGACTGTGGAACTTGCTGTGACAGAACCAGAGGACAACAGCAACATGCAAAGTTGCAAAACTACTGGAGTACAAGATGTTGAAATGGAAGAATGTGGTAATTTGAATACAAGTGTCTCAAGAGCTGAAGAGACACCAAAAGGATCAATGGAAAGACAATCAATGCCTATTGAAGCAGTACTTGAAAGGTAAGAGGGTTTTTTTGTACAACATTCTATTTCTTTTAAAAACTTCTCTTTTTTAGTTATATTAAAATCAGAATCTATATGTTTTTAAGCCTTTGATAGAAAAACGATGAATTCTTGGTCTAGATTTTTAAGTGCTTTTTAAAATTCTTTAATATTTGCCCGGGCTGCTTAGCATTATCTATTCCAGGCATGTCAAACTCGCAATGTCATACCCGTGTTTCCCCGAAAGGAAGAAGTGTCTTACTTTCTTTTTATCCCCAAAAGCCCCACTGTGTCTTACTTTCGGGGTACGGCTTATATTGATTGGAAAACAATTGTCAGTTTTATTTTAAGTATTTTAAGTATATTAAGTATTTTAAGTATTTTAAGTATTTAAGTATTTTAAGTATTTTAAGCAGGAGGCGGAAGTGGGCAGGAGTAATATGTCTTACTTTCGGGGTACGGCTTATATTAGCCGACCCCCTGAAAACCCCGATACGTCTTACAATCGGGGGTGTCTTACTATCGGGGAAACACGGGTATGACGCGCAATGTATAAGGCCAGTTTTGCCATTGCTGGCAATAGGTTGGGCGCGGCTTCCACGTGACACGTACGGCCACCCTGATCTATTCTAATAAGTATCCGATTTCTAATATAATTTATTTCTAAGGCTCTCTTGTGCTGATTTTCTGGTGAAGTAAAATTTCCATATACTCTCTTGGAGAAAGCTTTACACTGTAGGACAGGGGTGGACAATTAATTTTCCCAAAGGGATGCATGAGAAACTGGGACTGTTGTAGAGGGCTGCCACTGCTGCCCCAGTGCCCTCCCACTGCCATGGGCTGCTCAGGGACAGTAAAAAAACTAGATGTGGCTCATGCGCTGTAAAATGCTCATATCAGCTGTAGGAGTACATATTAGGTACATAGTTGGTTTCATATATGCCCTGCTGTTTATTTCTTTGTCAGCCTATCTAGTATTAATATAAAGTTTTCATATTAAGCAATAGTTGCTGAAATGGGCAACTTAGATTTTGGAAATAGATTATTTTTAGGGAAGTTATTTTATTTAAATATTTTTGTATTTTATTTTTATTTATTTGTGTTGTCAAGTCAATATCAATTCCTGGCAACTGACCGAAGAAGTTTTCTTGTCAAGATTTTTGGAGTGGTTTACATTACCTTTTTCCTGGGACTAGGAGAGAGTGACCGTTCCAAGGTCACTCAGTTGTATTTGTGCCTAAGGCAGGACTAGAACTCTTGTTTCTAGCCTAGTGCCTTCACCACTACATCAAATTGGCTTTTTATTAAATCTATTTTATATGAGTTTATTATAGTTCCTGCATTCCTGAGTGGGGGTACTGTTCTACTTCATGTTGTCATATATGTTGTTCTATCATCCAACCAATATTTTGTGTTTAATAATATTTTGAAAAGTAGTTTGTGCACACACTTGTTCCTGCCTAGTTGGGATGTAACTTAATTGCATTCTGTTTGTCCAATCATGGATAAATGTAAATACGTCTTGCTTCCTAAAAGCATGTATTTTTAGTTGTGTTGTAATTTTGTAGTACTCTCATTCTTTTACAGTAAATAATGGTCCCTGTATGTTATTTTTATAAGGTCGGGAGATTGAGATATTCTTATTAGCTAACTAAAATTCAGGTAGGAATGAATTTTTTACTTATAGCCTTAATTAAAACCCAGGTGCTAGCAAAAGTGTTATTTATAAGCTTAGGTTATAGTAACTGTTTAGTCCCTTAAGTGAAAGTTTAACTTTATAGGGTTTCTTCCTCTTATACATATAATTGCTTATGGATATATTAACGGTATGTTGCATTTTTAAATTTTTGACTTGGTTTGGAGCTTAGATATAGTGAGGGGAAAATTTATTTGATCCCTTGTTGATTTTGTATGTTTACCCACTGACAAAGAAATGATCAGTCTATAATTGTTATTTTAACAGTGAGAGACAGAATAACAACAACCCCCCCAGAAAAACGCATTTCAAAAAAGTTATAAATTGATTTGCATTTTAATGAGTGATATAAGTATTTGATCCCTTCACAAAACATGACTTAGTACTTGGTGGCAAAACCCTTGTTGGCAATCACAGAGGTCAGGCATTTCTTGTAATTGGCCACCAGATTTGCACACATCTCAGGAGGGATTTTGTCCCACTACTCCTTGCAGATCCTCTCCAAGTCATTAAGGTTTAGAGCAGCGGTTCTCAACCTTTTTCAGGCCGCGACCCCGACCTGCACCGCGGATGTGTGGTGCTACCCCCTGCGCTGGGCATGCGTGGTGCTACCCCTGCACCGGGCATGCGTGGTGCTGCGCCGCGCATGCGTGGTGCTGCCCCCTGCGCCGGCCGAGGTGTAGGCCCCCACCCGTTTGGAGCGGCGGCAGGCAGGCCCAGGTGCTCAGGTGCTCCTGGGCGGCCGCGGCGGCGATGGTGCAGGGCGATCATGGGCTGGGCCACCAGCTGGCCCAGCCCAAGGGAGGTAAAAAACCCGCCGGGCCCCACGCGCACCAAAAACCCTCCCTGCGCTCGCTGGCCTCCCACCCCTGGCCCTCTTTTACTTACAGTTTTAGTAGTTGCTCAGCAGGGAGGGGTGGAAATTTCCGGAGAGCTCGCCTTTCCTGCAGACTACTTGCAGCACTGTTTGCAGACTGGGACTTTTGGCGGGCGCAAAGCGGAGACAGCATGGACAATTCCTATTGGCTTTTGAAAGCCAATAGAATTAGACTCTATTCAAGAGAGTCTAATTCTATTGCCTTTCAAAAGCCAATAGAATAAGAGGGAGTAGCACAGCTAAGGAAAAGGGGGGAAAATGGTGGACTGCGTTGTTTGGCGACCCCCGTGAAATGGTCGTTCGACCCCAAATGGGGTTGCGACCCACAGGTTGAGAACCGCTGGTTTAGAGGCTGATGTTTGGCAGCTTGAACCTTCAGCTCCCTCCACAGATTTTCTATGGGATTAAGGTCTGGAAAATGGCTAGGCCCCTCCTTTTTGAGCCACTCCTTTGTTGCCTTGGCTGTGTGTTTTGGGTCATTGTCATGCTGGAATACCCATCCACAACCCATTTTCAATGCCCTGGCTGAGGTAAGGAGGTTCTCGCCCAAGATTTGATGGTACAGGGCCCCCATCCATTGTCCCTTTGATATGGTGAAGTTGTCTTGTCCCCTTAGCAGAAAAACACCCCAAAGCATAATGTTTCCACCTCCATGTTTGACTATGAGGATGGTGTTCTTGGGGTCATAGGCAACATTCCTCTTCCTCCGAACATGGAGTTGAGTTGATGCCAAAGAGCTCGATTTTGGTCTCATCTGACCACGACACTTTCACCCAGTTCTACTCTGAATCATTCAGATGTTTATTGGCAAACTTCAGACAGACCTGTACATGTGTTTTCTTGAGCAAGGGGACCTTGTGGGTGCTGCAGGATTTCAGTCCGTCACAATATAGTGTGTTACCAATTGTTTTCTTGGTGACTATGCTCTCAGCTGCCTTGAGATCATTGACAAGATCCTCCTGGGCTGATTCTTTACCGTTCTCATAATCATTGAAACTCCACAAGGTGAGATCTTGCATGGAGCCCCAGACAGAGAGATTAACAGTTATTTTGTGTTTCCTCCATTTGTGAATAATCGCACCGGCTGTTGTCACCTTCTCACCAAGCTGCTCGGTGATAGTCTTGTAGCCCATTCCAAGCCTTGTATAGGCCTACAATCTTGTCTCTGACATTCTTGGACAGCACTTTGGTCTTGGCCATGGTGGAGAGTTTTGAATCTGTTTGATTGATTTCTTCTGGGGACAGGTGTCTTTTATACAGGTAACAGGCTGAGATTAGGAGTACTCCCTTTAAGAGAGTACTTCTAATCTCAGCTCTTTACCTGTCTAAAAGACACCTGGGAGCCAGAAATCTTGCTGATTGATAGGGGACCAAATATTTATTTCACTTATTAAAATGCAAATCAATTTATAACTTTTTCGAGATGTGTTTTTCTGGATTTTTTTTTTTGGGTTATTCTGTTTCTCACTATTAAAATAAACCTACCATTACAATTATAGACTGATCGTTTCTTTGTCAGTGGGCAAACATAAAAAAATCAGCAGGGGATCAAATAATTTTTTCCCTCACTGTAAGTAATGTTGGAGTAGGCAATATTTTTAAACCAGCTGGCACAATTTATTTATTTATTTTTAAATGCATTCTTTGAAAGAGATATTATTCAGTTTAATTTCTCTTGCAGAAAAAGGCAGCGAACAGATTGTGATCTTGAAATGGAAAAAAATCCACAACAGGAAATGACTGCTGCCTGCACTCCAAAAAGAAGAATTATTAACCTGACCAGTGTATTGACTCTTCAAGAAGAAATTAATAAAAGGGCAAATGCAAGTAAGTTTGTTTATTTCTTTTTGCTGCTAGTTTCTTACACTGCCTGTAACTTTTTTCAGTAATTCAGCAGCAAGGGAGGACTCGTTTGCTTGTAGAATGTGTGAATGTGCTGTGCTGAATGGAGAGGTGTTGCATGTATTCTGTTGGCGATGAGAGCTGGTAAAAATAATGCCTCAGAATGGCCAGATTCCCCTTCCAAGGATGTCTGCCGAGAATGGTGGTTCCCAGATTGGAGTAGTCAGGGCCTGGGAAATGAGAATAGAGCTACTATTTGAGGATTGGAGGCAGGTCAAAGTATTATGATTGTAATGGGAAAGGGGAAATATGATGGGAAACAGGACCACAAGACCATTGTCTTATAACAGCTTCACATTCCAGTTCCTTGATCTGAGCCTCAATGCCTAACAGTAGCCTATCCCTACCACCATATCCTAGACCAGGGCTTTTCAACCAGTGGTACGGGTACCACCTGTGGTACATTGGCACCTGGCAGATGGTACGCGACCATCCTAGAAAAGTAGTGGGGGGGGAATGAGCTGAATCGGTGGCAGCACCGCACAAGCCTGAGCGAGAGATGTCTGGAGCTTTAGGGCTGTCAGGGCTCAGCGGAAGCACCAGGATCAGTGCCGCTTTCCAGCTGATTGGTGCTTCTTCAGGACTGTCAGGGCTCAGCGGAAGCGCCAGGATCAGCGCCAGGCTTCAGCTGGAGCTTGATGCTGATCCTGGTGCTTCTGCTGAGCCCAGAAGAAGCGTCGATCAGCTGGAATGTTGCAGCATCTTCAGGGTCTTGTGATTTACATTCAGATACTTGACAACTAATTCATATTTATGATGGTCACAGCGTCCCAGGGTCATGTGAAGTGACCAAAACCTGCTGCAACTACCCAGCAGACGGGGGGAATAAAAACCAAACACCACCCCACCCCCGTTGCCAATTCTCAACAGAAATGCTCACAACAATGAAAACCTCGTACAGGAGGAAGAGCGCCGCCGGGTGGGCAGGCAGGTATCTTATCATAGAATCATAGAATCGTAGAGTTGGAAGGGACCTCCCGGGTCATCGAGTCCAACCCCCTGCTCGAGGCAGGATTCCTTAAACCATCCCAGATAGATGGCCGTCCAGTCTCTGCTTGAAGACCTCCATCGAAGGGGAGCTCACCACCTCCTGTGGCAACCTGTTCCACTGGTTGATCACCCTTACTGTTAGAATTTTTTTTCTAACATCTAATCTAAATCTTTTCCCCTGCAGTTTCATCCCATTGTTTCTGGTCCTTCCTTGAGCAAGTGAGAACAGGGCTGATCCCTCTGCTCTGTGACAGCCCTTCAGGTATTTGTAGACAGCTATCATGTCTCCTCTCAGTCTTCTTTTCTGTAGACTAAACATTCCCAATTCCTTTAACCGTTCCTCATAGGACATGGTTTGTAGACTGTTCACCATCTTGGTAGCTCTCCTTTGAACCTGCTCCAGTTTGTCAGTGTCTTCCTTGAACTGGGGTGACCAGAACTGGACACAGTACTCCAGGTGAGGTCGGACCAAGGTAGACTAGAGGGGAATAATAACTTCACGTGATCTGGACTCTATGCTTCTCTTGATACACCCCAGGATCGTGTTTGCCTTTTTTGCAGCTGCTTCACACTGTTGCCTCATGTTCAATCGATGATCTACTAGGACACCGAGGTCCTTTTCACATCTACTGCTGCTCAGCTGGATTCCTCCCATACTATATGTGCTTTTTTCATTTTTCTTACCCAGATGTAGTACCTTGCATATTTCCTTGTTAAGTACCATTTTATTAGTTGCAGCCCATTGTTCGAGTTTCTCTAAATCTTTTTGAATCCTTTCTCTCTCTGCTCTGGTGTTTGCAATCCCTCCTAGCTTTGTGTCATCTGCAAATTTGACCAGTTTCCCCTCAATTCCTTTATCCAAATCATTTATAAAAATATTAAACATAACTGGGCCCAGAACAGAGCCTTGTGGTGGCACTCTGCTTGAGACTTTCTTCCAGTTGGATGTTCAGCCATTTATAGCCACTCTTTGAGTACGATTACTAAGCCAGTTATGAACCCACCTAACAGTCACCCTGTCAATCCCATATTTGATCATTTTTTCAATGAGGATGGTGTGAGATACTTTGTCGAAAGCTTTGCTGAAATCCAGAAATACTATGTCTACTGTATTTCCCTGATCAACCCATTCCGTGATTTTGTCATAGAATGAAATTAGATTAGTTTGACACGACTTGTTTGTTACAAACCCATGTTGACTGCTGTTAATTATTGAATTCCCATCCAAATGCTGACATATATGTTGCTTAATTTGTTCAAGAATCTTTCCTGGTATTGAAGTCAGGCTTAACAGGCCTGTAGTTCCCTGGGTCTGCCTTCTTCCCTTTTTTGAAGATAGGGACAACATTTGCCCTTCTCCAATCACCTGGGACTTCTCCTGTTCTCCATGACTTTTCAAAGATTATAGCAAGTGGTTCAGCAATTACTTCTGCTAATTCCTTCAGTACCTGAGGATGTAATCCATCTGGATCTTGCTCGGCTGTGGCTTGGGGGCACTTTTTTCAGTGCCATTGTAACTTCAAACAATCACTAAGCGAACTGTTGTAAGTCAAGGACTACCGTACTTTATCACCTTTTTCTTTTTTTTTTTGTTATCAAGTTTTTGATACCTTGCTAGGCGACTCGGATATTGCCATATCCTAAAAGTGTTACAATGGGTGAAAAGGTTGAAAAGCCCTGGACTAGACACTCATTTCCCCAACTAGCTGCTGCTACAGAATGCCAGGTCTATTTATGTCTTCATCACAAGTTTATTTTTCAGAATCCTTACTGAATTAACAGAATTATCAATTCATTGTTTGTTTATAAATAATGGTTATAAATCATTTTATAAACTATTTTATTAAAATTACTGATTTTTTGTAAAGACTTCACAAAGTTTGAATGTGTGCTCAAATTGAAAGACCTGCAAAGCATCAGCCTAGAAAGCAAAGTTTGATTCATGTACTTGAACTACTGATGAAGTAACAGCGTTGACAAGTTGTGTATTTCTGAGCAGTATAGTAAGACCTTAATTCATAACTAGATTGCAGTTAATGCTGATGTTGGTGAGAAAACAATCTCATGATGTATTTTTAGATTCAATATATTATCAATGTTGTAATAAATTTTTGAATATAAAAAAAATTGACAGGAGAATCAATGAAAATTCTATTATCAGGTTCTTTAAATATTTTGAAAGAAATAAAAATAGCTTGTATCTTCTTCATATGAATAGATTCTTTTTAGCTGTAGGTTTGTAGGTTTCAGAACAGAATATCTATGTGATAGAAATAACTCAAGCTGGGCTGGCATTCAGTCGATTACTAATGTTATATTTTGATATACACCTGCTAATGATGTATTATTTTGTCCTTCATATTTTTCTCCTAGTATAAATAGCCATTGTCAAGTATTTTGAAAAATCTAGATTGAGTTTTAAAAATTTACAAATAGATATTTTGAGTTGAGTTGAGTTGAATTTAGAAATGGGCTTAAATATTTGCTAATCTTCAGATTTTTGGGAATAAAATTCTCATTTGGCCACAATAAATATATTTACTTTTGAACAGAAAAAATTTAAATTTGCAATCAGTTTACAAATGGGACAATTAAAACTGGGTTCTTGGTTTCATATAGTTTTAAAAGTAACTAAAGTAGGTTAGGAATGAATTGCTAAATCCATAGTGATTTTTAAAGTGCAATGATCTTATTAATTTTGTACGATATCTTAAATGTAAATAAACTTGTTATTTCAGGTCTGCAGGAGATGCTTCGTGATCATTCATTTGTTGGAAGTGTTAATCCTCAATGGGCACTGGTTCAGTATCAGACGAAACTTTATCTTCTGAATACCACAAAACTCAGGTAGTCTGAATGTATTGTTATTTTTGTCAAAACAAAATTGATTTAATTACTTGAGATAGAAAATAAATCTTAGACAGATGTTCTGGGCTGCAGCTTAGCTTTTGCATTTTGTTCATAGTCCAGAAGTTGGGAGAAAGCATGCTCCAATTTAAGCACAAGTTTGGTATGTGATTTGTGATAGATTATACCACTCTTTGGCGCAATTTGCAGGTGATAATATTTTGAAATAATATATAATTATCACTTGAAAGACATTACCAGCATTTTTCCTATAGGTATGTATTTGACAAATATTAGCTTCAGCATTCTGCTAAAATAGGTTGATTTTATATATTGCTGACCATTTGATCATCACTTCTAATTCATAAATTAGAATCTAATTTGTAATCCAATAATGTTTCAGTAAAGCTTAATATTTTGCCAATGTTAAATATATAAGAGAATGTGCATTTAAGAAACTGATTTTTGTTTTCTTTTTATTCAAGTCAAGAAATGTTCTATCAGATCCTTATTTATGACTTTGGAAACTTTGGAATTTTAAGATTATCAGTGAGTATACTGGGGGGGATTTAAATTTGATACTTTACTAATCCTTTTAACCGCATGTGCGGTTCGGCCCGTCGCAGTCCGCCATTTTGTTTTTTTTGTTTTGATTTTGTTTTGATTTTTTTATTTTTTTTTTCGTCGCACGTGCCGTGCATGCGCGGTTCAGGCCGTCGCGCGCCGTGCATGCGCGGATCGGGCCGTCGTGGTCCACCATTTTTTTTGCGGTTTTTTTTGTTTTTATTTTTTTCACGTCACGCCGCGCATGCGTGGATCAGCCCGTTGTGCGCGCACACGCACCCCCGGGTCGGTGTCGCAGCGCGCATGGGTGGCGCAAGTGGGGTCTCAACCTGAAAAAGGTTGAGAACCACTGATATAAGACATTCTAATTTTGTAAAGGAGAAAAAAAAAACCAGTCAGAGATCTATTTAGTTCAGATATCTGTTCCCAAGGGACCGATGGCAAGAGGCACAGAAGAATACAGTAATGGTCACCCGTTTCAAGTGCTGACATTGAGTTACCAACTTAATTTTCATCAAGTCTTATCAATATAGCAAATGTTTAGGCTAGGGGCTTACATTCCAGCAATGTGTGGAAGACAAACGTGGTTTCCTCATACTCTGAATATTTACATGGTCTAATTTTAAATCCATACAATGTATGAATACATATGTTCTCCAGCATGATAGATGTAGCATCCACCGGTGGGTAAATTCAGCCTTCCTTCTCAGTTTAGACTAAGACCAAACTTTAGCCACGCCTCCTTTAGGCGGTCCTTTCCCCAGTTTTTTCCTAGTCTCAGCTCAGTAGGACACAAAAATTTGTAGCTCCTCAGTCAGACTAATTCGAAATAATTCAAAGTTTTTCTAAATTCAATAGATAGGTTTTTTATTTGTTTTAGAAGAGATTTAGTGATTTTCTCTCGTAGTAGAGTCAGTTAAGAGGGGACTTTGCTCATTCAGGAGCTTCGTTCCCGGGAGGCCTGTTTGGCCTCAGAGGCCCGATTCGGGCCGCGTGGAGAGCAGCTTTATGCAGCTGCTTTTAAAATAGCAGAGAGTTGGAGCGAAGGAAGAATTTTCCGTTCCACAGCCTCAGATTCTGACCGGAGCCACCGATCCAGCTGCAGCCTGCCTGCCTCGTGGCCACGAGGCTTCGACCTCACTCGCATCGCAGCGGGAGCTGCGCAGCCAAACCGCAATCCTTTTATTGCCTTATAGGTGATCTGGGGAAAGAATACAAGGTTCCCTACCTTTCTTTAGGCCCCAGATCGGAGATAATTGTGGAATCTTCGTTTCAGTCTCTGTCTGTTCGCTCTTTCAGGCGGCAGGAGGCTAGCGGCTGCCATTTTGTTTTCACTAACAGAGTGGCTGCCATTTTGAACACGTGAATTGAGGCCTAGTTCATGCCTTGTCTTTGTGAAAGGAGTCTCTTGTTAGGCTCAAGGGGGTTTCTTTTCGGATGTACTGCATATCGTTGCTACAGGAGTCAATGGGAAGGAGTCGAATCCTCAATTAAGAAAAAAGTATTTCTCTTTTACATACTATTTCTGATAACTTCGAGGGAGTTTTTGTATAGACCTGTTCCCTTGTAGTTCGCGACACTGTGCCGCAGGGCCTGAACAGACAGTACTAGTGAGCTGTCTGGCTGTTTGTCATTGCGGTTGTTCTGGGCGTGGGAAGCCTCCCTCCCAGGCAACTTTGTCTGCGTAATTTCCCCCCATTCCTGGACTTCTCCTGTCTGGAAGGTTCAGTGCGCAATGGCAGATGGTGATACTCCTCAGATATTGCAGGGTTCTGATGTTCCCCCCACTCAAGCTAAACGCAGATCTTCTGATTTAACCACGGAGGGAAAGAAAAAAGCTAAAACCAAGCATTTGACTGCCAAAGAACCCTCCAAAGCTTCTGAGAGAGAGGCCTCGAGGAGGCATCAGGCACTGGAGAGAGAATTCTCCAAAATCCAAAGGCTCAGATCCAGCGAAACTGAAGTGGTTCCCCCTGCTTCGTTGAACATCTCACCATTTGAGCCTCCATTAGTGCCATCTTTCCAAGCCCCAAGAGCTTGGTCTCCTCAAGGGGGAACTGAGCAGGTTGGTCTCCCTCCCCCTTCTATTCTTCCCATTCCTCTTCCCCCCTCTCCTATTCCTTCTGTTTCTTCTGCTACCGTTTCTTCACAGGCACCTGAAACCTCCACAGCTAGTGTTGGTTCTGCAGAACAAGTCTTATGGGCACAACAGTTTCAGTCATTTATGCACCAGGCCTTTGATCAATTCATGGCATCTTCCATGAGTCAAAGGGCCTCGCAGATTCCACCTCCTCCTCCACCTTTGCCCACAGGTCACACTGGCCATGTCCAGTCAGTGGGCTCGGGTATTTCTGAGACTTCCTCTCAGTTGGGTGAGGCAGGGTCTGTAGACCTGGAGGCTACTGACATCCCAATGTCAGAGGATGAGGAGGTGGCTCCTGACCCTCCTACATCGAGTCTCTTCGATCCTTCCTGGTTTAGGTCACTATTGTTAAAGGCCTGTACCACGGCCAATTTAGTGACTGAACAGGAACCTAAACCATCCACCTCAGCTACACAGGAGTCTAATCCACTGTTTGCAGTACAGGTTGTGGAGGAAAAACAGGTTCCTTGCCTGGCTGTTTTCCACACTACGGTGGAGAAGCAGTGGGCTTCTTTGGCCACTCTTCCTCCATCAAACAGCACGGAAAAGAACCTCTTCAATGTTTCATCTACATTTTCTTCCCTCCTAGAGGTTCCTACAGTAGATGCTACTTTAACTTCACTGTTCTCCACATCCACAGTCCCTGGAGATATGGCGGAGAATCTCAAAGCAGAGGACAAGAGGTTCTAAGTTTCTCTCCGCAGAGCTCACCAGGCTTTGGCCTAGGCTATCAGGGCATCGACATCCTCGTCCTTTTTCGCGAGGACTTTCATTATGTGGCTCCGTGAGTTACAGACTCTTATTGCCCCAGATCGGGTACGTGCACTGCAGACATTAGGTAAACTGGTCGCTGCAGCAGAATACATGGCAGATGCATCTCTCCATTCAACTAAGTATTCCGCTAGATCTATTGCAACCACGGTAGCTTCTTGCAGGTTCTTATGGCTCAAACAGTGGAAGGCCGACCTAAAGTCAAGGTGGCATCTGGCTACATCCGCCTACAGTGGTACTCAGCTGTTCGGTCCGGTTTTGTAACCGTACCTCATAGAGGGGAAAGACAAATGTAAAACCTTGGCTCACCGCTCCAAAAAGGTAGATAAGAGACCCCAACAGGAATTTTGCAGACAATACTTTCGTGCAGGAAGTTCCTGGGAATGGAGACAGCACTTTCGAGCAGGGCAGTCCTGGGATTGGCCCAGGAGTTCCCGATCCTTCTCCCCCAGACACGATCGTTCACAGGACCACCAAAGTACAGGAACCAAGGGCCAATTTCAGTCCAAGCATCCGTTCCGTGAGGCCGGGGGCCGCCCGTACAGAAAGTAAGTGGCGCCAAATTAGACCCTCCCATAGGCGTTTGCTTAACTCTGTTCAGTGACGTTTGGGAGCTCACCACCAACGATACCTGGGTAAGGGAAACCATAAGATTCGGCCTAGCCCTAGAATTCAGATCCATTTCTCCAGACCATCTTCAAGACACACAAGCAAGGCCGAGTTAGTGTCCATCTTCAAGACACGCAAGCAAGGCCGAGTTAGTGTCCATGGCCATATCACACTTGTTAGAAATAGAGGCCATAGAACCAGTTCCTCTGGAACAAAGGGGAAAGGGGTTTTACTCCATTCTCTTTGTGGTTTCCAAGGCCTTGGGGGTTTGGAGGACAATTCTGGATCTGAAGGGACTAAACTACTACCTCACCTACAGGAGGTTCAAGATGCAGGCCTTCAGATCCATTCTGGCCAGCATCAGGAAAGGAGATTTTCTCTCTTCCATAGATTTGACAGAAGCCTATCTTCATATTCCCATCCGACTCCATCACCGCAAATTCCTCAGGTTTTGCCATGCATGTCAACATTATCAGTACAGGGCCCTTCCCTTTGGCCTCTCATCGGCTCCACGGGTGTTGACAAAAATATTGGCGGTATTAGTGGCCCATCTCAAGTTGAAACCGGTATGAGTGCAATGCTACCTGGACGATATTATCATCCAGTCCAGTTCATTCCACTCCGCTGAAATAGACTTACAGATCACAATAGATACACTCCAGAGACACGGTTTCTCCGTGAATTTCAAAAAGAGCCACACCACTCTGACTACTTGAATCCTGCATTTGGGAGCGGTGATAGATTCCAATCTGTGCAAGGTTTATCTCTCCCAGGATCGCAAGGACAGCATCAGATCTCTAGTACACCAGATTCAGAGGGACAGAGTAGTTCCACTGGTCCAGCTGTCTCAGCTGCTGGGCAAGATGGTCTCTTGTCTGGGAATTGTGCCGTAGGCCAGACTACACTCCAGACTTCTTCAGTGGTTCCTGCTTCACTTCCAGAAGCAGAATGCCAGTGCATCCTCTCGGAAGGTAAAAGTTCCGTATCACATACTATGGTCCCTCCACTGGTGGGCGTCGTCAGCTATGAACAAGGGGTCCCTTTTCAAGGAGCCTCAGAGGCTCATGCTGACCACGAACACCAGCCTCTTTGGATGGGGTGCACATATATAGACTCACATAGCTCAGGGACAATGGTCCCAGTCCGATCTAGCACACAACATCAATTGGCTGGAACTCAGGGCATTTCTCCTGGCTCTGCGCCGGTTCTCCGACGTAGTGGAGGGGAAACATATCCTAATAATGACGGACAATGTCGCAGCCAAAGCCCATGTCAACAAGCAGGGAGGGACCGGATCGTGGGCCCTCATGCAGGAAGTATTGGCCCTGAGCCTGTGGGCAGAGTCCAAGCTACAGTCCATCACCACGGAACACATATCAGGGGAGGCGAATCGCCAGGCTGATTCACTGAGCAGGGAGAAAGTAGACCACTCACAGTGGCGCTTAGATCCAGCCCTGTTCAGGGAAATATCAGAGAGGTTCGGACATCCTCTGGTGGATCTGTTTGCTTCACCGGCAAACGCCCAACTGTCCAGGTTCTTCACAAGGTTCCCGTCGCGGGGGGTGGAGGGAACGGACGCTCTTCACAGCACGTGGCCCAGGGAACTGCTTTACGCATTTCCTCCACTCCCTCTGATCCCAGCGGTCATTCGGAAGCTTCTCCTGGAACAAGCAGAACTAATCTTACTGGTCTCACACTGGCCAACGCGACCGTGGTTTGCTGATCTCGTGGATTTGTCGATCTCCCCACCATGGAAGATCCCATTGGACTGTGTGTCACTCAGTCAGTGTCAACATCAGCACCCAGATCCCCAGTGGCACTTGAGCAGGAAAGTTTGTTTAGACAGTCCTATTCCTCTGGATTGATTGTAGTAATTCAAGTCTCCAGACGGCCTTCAACCAATAGGATCTACGACGCTATGTGGAAGCATTTCTGCACGTGATGTGCGACACGGAAATTAGATCCCCTGGTGGTCACCATTCCTATCATTTTAGAATACCTCTTGGAAGGTCTGAACAAGGGTCTGTCTCATAACACCATTCGTAGACAGGCTGTGGCCTTGTCCACGGTGCTCACATGTGAAAATCAGGTTCAGTTATCAAAACACCCGATAGTTTTGGCTTTTCTTAAGGGGGCCGTTAACACCGGTCCCCCTGTGGTACACAGATATCCCACGTGGGACTTACCAAAGGTGTTGCAAGTACTCACTGGTTCACCATTTGAACCCATTAGATCTTTTTTCACTACACTTTCTTTCCTTAAAAGTAGCCTTTTTGGTAACCGTCACATCGGCAAGGCGTATCTCGGAACTGGCCATGCTCTTGGTCAGGAGTGACCTGTGTATGTTTCTGGATGACAGAGTGGTCCTCAAATTGGATCCTTCTTTCATTCCGAAAGTCAATACCTGGTTCCATATGTCTCAGGATCTGGTCCTTCCGGATTTTTGTCTGCGTCCATCACATCGCCTAGAGAAGTTATGGCACACATTAGACGTACGCAGAGCCCTGCATCACTACGTCAAGCGAACTTCACATTTTCGCAGGACGGAGGCACTGTTTGTATTCTTCCAACCTTCTTCCATGGGTCTGAAAGTGTCGTCTTCGACCATTGGACGATGGATCAGGGCATGCATCTCTCATGCATATAAGGTTCAGTCTCCCAGTTCCTACCAACATTACCGCTCATTCGACGCGTAGCGCGGCCACTTCTGCGGCCTGGTCAACCCAGGCTTCTGTCGAGGAAATTTGTAGGGCAGCCACCTGGTCTTTCCCCTCTTCATTTATAAGGCATTACAAACTTGATAAATTTGCTGCAGCAGATGCTTCCTTTGGCAGGAGGGTCTTGCAGCATGGATCACAAGCCTATACTTTCCTTCCCGGCAGGGACATAGGTGGCTTTGGTATGTCCCACCAGTGGATGCTACATCTATCATGCTGGATAAGGGGCGTTGTCTTACCTGAACACCTTTTCTCAGCATGAAGATGTAGCATCCACACCCACCCTTTACAGGCAGTCTAGGCAGGTGTATTTACAGGAGGAGCCATTGTGTCAAGACCTTATGAAGCTTCGCCTCGTCAAAACTGGGGAAAGGACCGCCCAAAGGAGGCATGGCTAAAGTTTGGTCTTAGTCTAAATTGAGCAGGAAGGCTGAGATTACCCACCGGTGGATGCTACATCTTCATGCTGAGAAAAGGCGTTCAGGTAAGACAACGCCCCGTCTCTTGTCTGTCCCAATTTGATGATTTCAAATTTTAGTATTATGATCTAAATAGAAATTTCTTTTCCTATCAAATTCACTCAGAAATTTATGAAAATCTTTACTAAAATATTTTTGAAAGATCAAGAATACAGAATTTACTGTATTTTTCTTACTCATATTCTTGTAGAAATCTAAAGGTGATACAAAATCTTTTAATGGGTTAGCAAGATTTTTCCTTCTGCTTGGGGAGAGGAAACTGCTATTTTTCAGATACTGTTATCTGTTTACTAAAACAGCCTGAGTAATAGCAAAAAGTACTGGAAATTCCATAGATTTCCAATTCCAATAATGTTTTGTTTAAGAATATTTTTCACCATTCTACTAGGAGCATCTGATACAAATGCTGATTTTAGGGATAGCTTAGTTAAAAATAAACAAACAACTTCATATTTGAACTATGGAACATTTCTGAAATTAGCACTACAGTGGGCTGGTAAGGTATATAACTTCTAGCTATTTGCCTGAGTTCCTCAGACTTCTTTCTAGAAAATATGAATTGGTGTTCAGATTTTCTCCTAGCCAGTGAAAAAGGGCAAAGTTCATCCTTCTAATATTTTTTGTATTTTAACTTCCTTCTTGTTCAATCTTCCAGTCCGCTTTTACTGTTCTTAACAATAGCAATTAACTATCGTAATCATTGCTTCTCCCTTCCCCCACAACCTCCGTCTCTTCAATACATGTCTTGCTTGCATATGTGTGCATGAATGTGTGTGCATATACCCGCAAGCATCTTAGGTTGTGCTTCCTTTTGTTCTTTTTCTTTGGGTTTTGAAATAAGCTGCTTGCTTATCTATCAATAACTTCCATCATATCATTCATGTTATTATAGATACAGTAATTTTGGGGTGTTTAATATACTTTTTGTATTGTATCTGGCCTAGAGTCCCTCTTTCAGGGTGATACGCAGTTCAGAAATGTGAAATATAAATAAATAATATAAATAATGACAATTCACTTGTTTATCCCAATGTTTTATTACTATTAGACAATCATTCGTTCAGTGACCATTCAAAATTATAACAACACTGAAAACAATGACTTATGATCGTTTTCTCACTTATGACCGTTCCAGCATTATGTGATCAAAATTCAACCCAGATTTGCTTAGCAACCACATGATTCTTTTAACAACTGCAGTAATTCACTTAAAAACTAGCAAAAAGGTCAGAAAAAAGGAAGTAAAAATCATTTAACAACTGTCTTGCTTACCAATGGAAATTTTGAGCTCAATTGTAGTGGTAAGTTGAGGACTACCAGTACAATACAACAGAAAAAGTATAATACTGTACATCATTTTAACAGTAGTAACAATTCTATATATATAGTTATCTAATACAATTATTATTCGAATACATACACATTTCTAATACATTTATATCATAGTCATTTTTTAACCTATTGTATTTTGCATATATGAGTCCTGTCTTTAATTTCATTCTTTTTCTTCTTGTGCCATATCCGTTATCAGATGTTGGCGATCCTGTTTTTATCAGCAGCCGCACGAAAAAGTGCTGCTGAGTTTTGTCCAAACCAATCCTTTAGATTTTGAAGCCACAATGTTCTTCTTCTGCCTGGACCTCATTTGCCTTCAATCTTTCCCTGGAGGATTAAATGGAGTATGCAGTATTTTTCTGGGTGTCACATCACATGTCCGAAATATTCTAATTTTCATTTTTTAATTGTTTTGATGATTTCCCTTGGCTTTCCCAGGCGGCTTATCATCTCCTCATTTCATTCACCCATACAAAGTCTGTGTCTACCAGATTCCATTCATAGATGCAAATTCTAGTCAGGTTCTCAATCCATTGGTGGATCCTTGGTAGATGCTTGATAAATTAAAAGTAGAACTGAACAGTGGTGTGTTTGCATGCCATTCCATCCTTGTAGAAGATGTTGCTCCCAGAAATCCACAGGACCTATATACACTTATCTTGTAGAACAGGCAGAACATTTTGATATTAAGAGCCAAACTCTGATTTAATTGTCAAATTGTTTTTTATATATTTTTTATATAATTGTTATGTTGTATTAATTACTACTTATATTTAGCTGCATAGTTGCTGGAGCTGTTCAGAATTGTTAAATTGTCTTCCCAGTTAAATTGTAGAAGTCTGTTATTGCAGCCTTCCACAGTATTTAATCTCTGGGAGGGTGACATGCAGTTAATAATTTCGATATCCCGTCTTTATATAATTCATATAAAGAAATGTTCTCAATCATTCTTTTGGATACCTCTAAATAGTATATTGTTTTTATAAACAATAATGTTTATGTTTCTTCTGTACATCTAGGAACCAGCTCCTCTCTTTGATCTCGCTATGTTGGCCTTGGAGAATGCTGAAAGTGGTTGGACAGAAGAAGATGGTTCAAAGGAAGGCCTTGCTGAATATATTGTTGACTTCCTATCAAAGAAGAGTGAAATGCTAAGAGACTATTTCTCCCTTGAAATTGATGTACTACTATAGCATTTGGCTTTTAAATTATGAATTCATGATTATTAGGAATATACCCAATTTATTTACATTAGTAATTCCAGTATATGTAGTCTTTCCTAATGATGACAATTGGGATTGGCAAGTCTATTGTTAAGCAAAGTGATTGCAAAGTGAAAACAACTGTGCTTATAATCTTACTTCAGCTTTGCTTTGCTTTACTGATCTTAAAGCTTGTAAATGCGAGGATTGGTTACAAAGATGCTTTTTCATGATCATCATAATTGTAACCTGTACAAAGCAATGGCGCTAAATTTAGTGGTAAATGAAGAAATTGATAGCATTCAAGTTATGAGTTAGCCTGTTGAAATTATGGATACCTATGGTAAACCTTCAAGAGAGAATTCAAAAGCAGTAATAATAGACGGCGTTTAAGGGGTGACTTGATCGAAGTGTATAAAATCATGCATGGGATAGAAAATGTGGATAGAGAAAAATTCTTTTCTCTATCACACAATACCAGGACAAGGGGGCACTCCCTAAAGCTTATAGCTAAGAAAGAGGACAAATAAAGGGAAATATTTCTTCACCCAGAGGGTCGTTGATTTATGGAATTCACTTCCTGAAGGGGTCGTGACAGCTGTCAGCCTTGACAGCTTCAAGGCAGGGCTAGATAGATTCATGGATGCAAAGTGTATCGGTGGTTATTAAAATGGATGTCCATGTGCCGCCTCTATGTTGGTTGAGGCAGGCAGGATTCCCTTGAGTACCATTTGTTGGGGGGTCAAGGGAAAGGGAGGGCTTTGCCTTCTCTTTCTGCTCAAGATCCCCATGCACATTTGGTGGGCCACTGTGTGACACAGAATGCTGGACTCGATGGGCTTTGGCCTGATTCAGCATGGCTCTTCTTATGTTCTTATGTTCTTACCTTTAGTAACACCATCAAAATAAATCTAAAACAGTAATGTGCTAGAAATATGTTCATAATCTGGAATTTTAATTGATCTAATACAGCAGTTCCCAACCCTAGAACACTTCTGATATATTCTCGCACCCCTTACAAAAGTTTGAAATAATGGCAATGAATTATGCATATACACTATAATTTTCAAACTTCTATGTTTTCACAATCCCTGGAATATCGTTGAGCACCCTCAGTTGGGAACCCCTGATCTAATAGAAATAGCTTACAGTGGGTTGTTCTTTTATATTTAATTTCTTCATACTATTATTTATCTTCTTTACAATCATTTTAAACAAATGACTTTATGGAATGTGATTATAAAAATGACAGCATTAAAAACTTTCTGTTTACAGGAGGGAAATCTTACTGGGCTACCGCTTCTAATAGATAATTATGTTCCTCCACTGGAAGGGCTACCTATGTTTATCCTTCGTTTGGCCACAGAGGTACGTTGACATTCAGCACAAATTACTGCTATTTGCAGTCATGATTAGTTCATTTTTATTTCTTAATATTCAGCATGAGAAAAGATAGAAAAAAGGGGCTTGGTGCTCTTAAAAAATGTCTCTTTGTATTTGCTCAGTGTTGGGGAAATGAAAATACCATTGGAAGAAGAGAGGATCAAGAAAATACCGGACTGTGTAGTATAGGTAGATCTATGTTGTGGAAGTTAGTATGTATTACTAAGTAACAAATGGACCCAGACAACATGCTGTTTTCTAAGCATGTATGACTTGTAATAACAGAAAATTAATAAAATTTAAAAAAAATGTCTCTGAACTGGGGCCTAATTGACTATAATTTATTTTAATATTACCAGTTCTGTGAAAAATTTAAGAAGTTATGGAAGACTTTAATACCTTTTTCTAACTATTCATCCAACTTCTTAAATTACAATGGGTTGCCGAATCTCTATCAAACGTAGTTTCATTAATATACTTTCCATTTTAAAAAAGTCAAAACTGAGATAGATTTCGTAAAACATAACTATAATCACTACAGTCTTCTGCAATTTATCCTTAGAAAGGTTATGACAGGGTTGCTTATTTAAATGACATCTTGCCTTTCCTTAAGGCAATGTACATAGTCCATTCTTCAGGGTTTTTTTCTCACAAGAACCCTGTGAAGTATCTTGAGGGTAGACTTGAATCTGGGTCTCCCAAGTCCTAGTCCAACTTTTTAACCACTATACCATACTGGCTTGCTTTCTTTGCTTTTGGGATATCTCCATTCACAGGAAGTAGAATCTGCAAATAGGTTATTTTTAATTTCCCCCAAAAATATTTTATATATTCTCAACTTAGTCTGTGTATGATGGATACTTATTATAAAGTTTAATATTACATAGATATATACAAACATAATCTAAACTAATAAAAATAGATTTTAAAAATTCAGAATGGAGCGTTTCAGTTACCAGTTATACCCCCACCCCTACCCCCACTAAAACATTAAAACTAAAATATTCTTTATTCATGCATAACTTGTCTTTGTAACTGACCATTTCACTAAAGCTAGAACTATACATTTTATTTATTTTCTTTACCAGATAAACTGGGATGAAGAAAAGGAGTGTTTTGATAGTCTTAGTAAAGAATGTGCCATGTTCTACTCTATTAGAAAGCCGTATATAATGGAAGATTCTGATCTTACTACTCAACAGGTATTGTCTATAGTTGTAAAGAATGAAAAGATCATTTTTCACCTGTAGCCATCATGTACTGGAGTTAAAATTTCCAAATTTCCCAGCCACTTGTCTTAGAATTTTGGGAAGTGTACATTTAGAAGACACCAAATTTGGAAAGGCAAGAACATAAAAATCTATATTTGTAAATTCTGTATCTAGAGTATTATCATTTGTGTATTTATTTATTAAATTTAAATGCTGCCCATCTCACTATCCAAAGTGATGCTGGCTAGCTTATAGCAACATAAAAGCATAAATATAAAAGAATTAAAACATAAAAATTACATTTAAGCAAAGGTTAAAAACCAAAAGATATTGCAGAGGCAGGCATCTGTCTCTGACTCAGCCAACCACTTCCAGCATAGTGCTCCCCATTTGGGGCCTCAAGCCAACAACTACAGACCTAGGTTTTAAAAGTCTTCTGGAAGGCCAGGAGGGTGGAGATAGGTGTCCAGTTCCAAGATGTCACAGGAGGCCTGGGCATGGCAGAAAAAGCTGTTCTGAATACCTGTTAACGAAAATTACTTGGCTGACTGATTCCATAGAAGGCCTTTTCTGCTGGAGTAAGTGGGGCAGGCCAATCCCATTGGGCAAGAATTTGGTCTCATTCATTTCACATATAGGTCTCCTTTATTTCATTGAAAACACAGTATGCACTCTTGATTTAAGAGCTGAATAACATGTTCATGCAATGTAATCTTAAGAAGTTTTTAGCTGAATTGGTTCTTGGTCAAAAAATTAGTTATGCAAAAGCTTCACAGAATACTGCTAAATAATTGCCATGATGTTAGCTTGTTTGATTCATTCTTCTGAAGAGGCGTGCACAGAGCAGCAAGGAGGTTAGTTCATTCAGTAAAAAGAAACAAAACATGAAGTGAAAGTCAGTTTAGCAGAGTGGTGAAATTTCTGTCAAATCCAAATTTGCATCATTAATGTAATTAATATAATTTGTGTACTTATGCAAATGACCCAAATCATTTAAAATATCTCAGTTGTGCCACTGTGCTGAAGACAGTCTGCATTGTTTATAAACACATTATATTGGAAACAACCTTGTCTACTTTGTATGTGCTACACTATATATTCCTTGATGTGCTAAAATCTTGCCTTGTTTCTGTAAAATGTCATATGAGATCCTACTGACTGAAACATTAACTGAAATTAGCTTACTGGGATTGTTCCTGGCCCAGCTAAATCCTAGTGAATTATAGCCTGATTAAGTCAGTACTCAATACCATCCTAGGAACTGAACAGGATAATCTTTTATCTGGACTGTAGAAAAATCTGGAGCAAAACTTCTCATTACTGTAGTGGCAGCATTTGTGGCAAAACTTTCCTGTTACCTAATAGTTTTTATAATATTCTTTCTATCTTGCACATTGAAAATTTTAATAATTAAATTATCTTAAATTGCCTGCACATTCAAGACAATTTTGCACACATTTCTGTGTTTTTTCTGTCCTTTGACAGCACTCTGAATGATTAGTGGCTTCTTGAGCTAGTTTTATGCAGAAGCTCCTGAAAGTATTTCTTTTAAACAAGACACGTCTGGATAGGGGGATTGACGTCTGAAGTAAAATTTTATCTATTGAATGAATTTCAGAGAACCCAGATTTTATTGTAATTTTAAAATAATTATGAAGGATTTTTTCAGAAACAATCAAAATGCTATAAAGAATTTTGGTAAAGTTAACACAGTCCACTATGAAACTAAAATGGATTTGGTGTTTTACTGATCTAGGTTTAGTAAAATATAGTAACAGTAACAGCTTGTCTTAAAGAGTAGTACAATTGTAGGAAAGAACCCTACTGTTACTCTAAAACTAGTAAGCATGTTCACTATCTCAGCATTAATGTTATCCTGTGCTGTGATAGTACATATGTTAGTATGTCAATTGCAAAATGTTATCTTAGCTTGCGTATAGAATAATGTGCTTGGGGTAAAACTGGGTTTCAGTTGCAATTGTAGCATACTAGGTAAACTATTGTTCTTACCATTGGTAACGAATGTTGATGTGACATATTAGAAAAACTATTTAGCATTCTTACAGTAAGATACATAAAGAGTAGTCTAGCTTATGTGAAGACTTTGAGGAGCAGTTACAAATCATTATCTGTGGATCTATCTAGCGATGACCATGACAACAAGATTGCAAGTTAAAGTATATGAGTAGTAAAGAGCCTGAATTAATAGGGAAATGAAAGAAATACATATGCTGTTGTTTGTGAAACAGAATATGGAAATCCTGTGTTTTTGTGAAATAGACCATGGAAAGATGTAATAGATAGATCTGAAAGAAAATGACTCCATCTTGTGAAGTTGATCAACACATATATGGAAATGAAGGTGTAGGTTTAACAATGAACAAAAGGCCAAAATGTATCTCAAGAATAAAAAAATGTCATAATCTGTGTTGTTATGAAAGGCATCTGAAGGTAGGAATACATAAGTGGATAACAGTTGCATGTTATGATCCACTAAATTTAATTTAATTTAATTTTTCGGACTTATATGCCGCTCCTCTCCGAAGACTCGGAGCGGCTTACAACATAAATAAAACTAAGTCCAAAATTAAAAACATTAAAAATAACACCCCAGACACATTCATCATTCATTCAACGATCCACAGTCAACCCCAGGCTTGCCGGCAAAGATAGGTTTTAAGACTCCTTCGGAAGGCCGGGAGAGTGGGGGAAGCGCAGACTTCAGGAGGCAGTTGGTTCCAGAGGGTGGGCGCCACAACAGAGAAGGCCCTCCCCCTAGGCCCTCCCCCCATTATTACTAAATGGTAATAATTGAAGAATCAGGAATGGGTTTGGGGGGAAAACCTGCAGAGTTCTGAGTATATGTGATGCAGTGGGAATATTATTTTAATGACAATGGGATCAGAGAACAGGATATAAGACTGCACACGTAATTGAATGATTTGAAGACTTGGAATGAATAATAGTATCTTAATAGTTTTTCTTCTTCTTCCATCTGTAGATCAAATTTATAATGCCAGAATGAAGCCATCTTCTTGGCTTTGTCTTATTAGTGAAAGTGCTTGAAACAAAGTGAAAAATTGTCAAGGATCGTATGAAATCGTACTAGTGTTAAAACATGTTTGCTTAGATTTTTGGGCCCTCATAGAGACTCTTGATAAGATGAAGTTGTCTAAGTGGGATACTTTATTACTGGTACCAATACTCTTTTGGCTGCACTGACTTCATCAAAATGGAAAATATTTAATTGGGAAGATAGAAGATAGAAAAAATTCTAGAAAAAAATATATTTATTTTAAAAAACATGCTAGAGACTACATGCTGTAGTAGGGTGTAGGCAGGGCCTGACTGCAACTGCCTTTGTTAAAGCCATTCTATCTTTTCCAAGTCCATCAGTTGTCTTTCACAGTGTAACAGCTGGTTTAAGGACTGAATGATAGATGTTTTAGATCCCCATCTGCCTCTGTTTACTCTGTTGTTTAGGATTTGTAGTTATCTTACTGGTTTGTAAGAGACATCTGCTTTTTAGAAGCTTTTTGCCCTTCTTGCCCTTTTTTGTACAATTGCTTTTCTTCTGTTACTTTCATTTTAAAAAAATCATTTAAACTTCAGGAGTAAAGTCTTCCTTTCCTGTGCCAGTGTCTGGAGGCACTATACAAACAAAATCATTTGCTTTGGCAGAGTGAGCAATTTTACTTACTTGATTCAATAAATTTTGCAAAGATTCTTTTAAAGAATCTATTTTATTTTTAACTTTAGTCAGCAAGCCAAATATTGAAGTCTGTGCTATCAGTAGACTATGTCCAGTTATAAAGTCTAGCATATTTTGCTCTTTCAAAGATTTAAACTTAGAGCTCTCATCTCTCCTGTGTGAGCCCTTATGTGGCTCAGCAAACAGCTTTTGCCTTTGGGGAGGGAGTATTCTCTGTCAGAGAGGAGGAAAGCTGCAACGGTTGTAGTCTCTTTATCTCAGAGTAGGTCTCACTCTAGGGAGTCACATCTGTTGGATAGATCACTAATAAGGTGGCTCGCTTGTGACATATCCGTCAACTTTGTTTCAGGGACTTAGGTGAAGACTATATTCAAGAAGATGTCCACTTGCTTCTTCCTTTTCCCCTTGTACTTTTTGTAAACAAAAGCTGGCTCAAGAATGGCAGTAATAAAATAAAAAATGACTGCTAGGGGGAAAAAAATCAAGTGACTTAAAAATAAGCTGGAATTAAATGAAAGGCTTTTCGGCAGAGCTTGTCATAAAAGTCTGTAGTTGTGCCACCATCTTAAATCTCTCCTGTTGAACTTAGACTCAGAAGATTTGGCCACTCTGGAAGATGTTCCTCAATCCTAATCTTGATTAGCCTCAAGACGCAAGGTTGCCTGTGCCAAAAGGGAGCAATTCTCATTATCCTTGCACATGGCATTCCTATTCTGCATGTCATCCTTGCCTTATATTTAGTAGGCCTTGTGGCCAAGCAGCAATTAGAGCATCATACCTTTTGAACTCAAAATGGCAGAAACGAGAAAAGATAAATTTTCAAGTTCTTCTTTGTTACAAAAATGTAAACTAGAGATGCTTCCCCACTGATTCATGGTTTTCTGAAACATCTCTGGATGTTCAGTCTAAGTCTAGACAAATTATTTAATTAGGATATAGCCAAATTGTGTGTCATGTTTTCTCTGCCCAGAGGAACAATCAGGATGCCTCTAATGGCAGCCCCTTCAATCTCATTCTTCCTTGATTTTCTTTGTGGAGCCATCTTATATCCAAATGACTCACATCTGTAAGTGGCCGATGACTGTTTTCATGTTCATTGGATTTGTAGCATGACCAAATAAAAAAAACAACCCCCCCAAACCTGAGACAATTGACTGAGAAAATGAGTTCCCTAGTTTGAACTGCATCCATACAGTTACGTCCTTGCAAAGATGTCTCAAACGTAGCCCTATCAATATATTGGGGAGTTCCAATATTAAATGTGCCTTTAAGGTAACCTGCACCCTCTACCTAAACGAGGAGCGTATGAGTAATTTGGTCTAGTGATTAAGGCACCAGGATAGAAATGGAAAGACTTGAGTTTTATTCCCACCTTAATATTGAACACTAGCTGGGGGACCTTGGGCCAGTCACACTCTCTCAGTCCAATTCACTTTGGAGGATTGTTGGGGGAAAATAGGAGGAAGAAGGTATATTGGATATGTTCACCACCTTATTTGTAAAAGTAATAAAGGCAGGATACAAAAAAAAATAGCGAGTGATTTGAGAGCAAGGAGGTTGAGAAAATTGCTGTTGGATATAATTGATGACATCCTGAAAGAGATGTTATAATTTTAAAGAACAAAGATAATATATGGATTGATGTATATAGAAAAGGATAGTTTGCAAGTACAGGTATTCTCCAACTTACGACCACAATTGAGCCCAAAATTTATATTGCTAAGTGAGAAATTTGTTGAGTTTTGCTCCACTTTATGACTTCTTGCCACATCTGTTAAGTGAATGCAGTTGTTAAGTGAATCATGGAATCATATGACCATGGGGATGCTGTAATGATCATAACTGAAAAATGGCCATATGTCACTTTTTTCAGTGCTGTTGCAACTTTGAACACTCACTAAATGAACTGTTGTAAGTTGTGGACTACCTGTATGCTCTCTAATGGCCTTGCCATTTGCTATGCATGCCCCCCAATTGCAGAAGCCACACCAGCCTTGCTGTTCGCCTATGCACCCTCTCACAATTGCAGAAGCCATGCCAGTCTTGCTGCTTGCCTGCATACACCCTCACGCTCCCTAACACCAGACCAATGCCAGAAACCGTGCTGGCTTTGTTCCTCCTTCCTCGTTTGAATTGCAAGCCAAACTGTCTTTGTCAAGCCCCTTGAGGCACCTCTTCTTCCCTCCCTGTCTGCTCCCCCCAGTGGCAGCTACTACTGCTGCCACTCCCCCTTCCTCTGGTCCTGGTCACAGATCTGCAAGGCCCCAAAACTTGCGGAGCAGCCACTTTTCAAAAAATTCTTGCATATCACACTGCCCCCTCAGTCCCTACGATTGTCCATTGCCAATTCCACACTGCCCCTCCTGCACCGTTACTTCTGCCTGCCACCTGATTGGCTGGAGGCTATTTGTCCCATGCAGCTAAACACCTGGGTCAAACAGTGTCTGGGTGAATGGGCCATGCCCAAGGCAGAGGGCCAGGGGCCCACTAACTGTGGAGAATGGTTGGGGGTGGGCCAGCCGAGGAGGAAAGCTGGTTGTAAATGGGTTGAGGCAGGTGTCAGGGGGTGAAGAAAGTGCAGCCAAAGGTCCTTGCCTAAACCCGTTATTGAGATACAAATGACAGACTCAGTAATTCCTCTGTAGAACTGTATCAGCAGTTCCCTGGGCAATCTGAGCTTTCTGAGTTGATGCAGGAAGAACATTCTTTGTTTTGTCTTTTTAATTATGTTTCTAATATTAGGTGTTCAAGTCCTCGGAGGTAATAGAACCTAGAAATTTGAAGATCTCTACTGTTGATACTGTGTTGCCTAATATTGTAAGAGGAAGTAGAATAGGAGAGCTTCTAAAATCTACTATCAATCTCTACAGTTTTAAGAGTGTTCAGCTCTAGATTGTTCCAGTTGCACCACGGGGCCAGTTGATCTACCTTTTGTCTATATGCAGACTCATTGTCTCGAATAAGACCAATGATTGTTGTATCATCTGCAAATTTCAGTACTTTAACAGAGGGATCTGTTGAGATGCAGTCACTGGTATATAGAGAGAAGAGTAATGGAAAGAGCACACAGCCCTGGGGGGGGGGGAACTCCTGTGCTAACTGAACAGGTATTCGATGTGATTTTCCCTAGCTTCATTTGCTGCTTCCTGTTCATTATATACTCATGCCAAAAAAGGGTACTGGGTAGAAACGTTAAGAAATGAAATGAATACTTGACAATAAGTATTGGATATATTTTTGCTAATGAGTTTTTTTTACTAGAGGTTTGATTAGAGGTAGTCCTCACCAACTAAAATTGGAATTGATAAGTCTATTGCTAAGTGGTGTTAGTAAATGAAACATCTTGTAATTGCACTGGATTTATATTGATTCTGCTGCAGTCATAGTGTGACAGCTCATTTCCTGCCAGTTTCCTCCTTGACTTTGCTGGTCAGAAACCAGCTATGAAGGTTACAAATGATGATCATGTGGCCATGAGACATGAGTTGTGTATGCCTGTAGTGAAGTGCCCAAATTGTGATCATGTAACCATAAAAATGCTGTAATGGCCATCTTAAACCTACTTTTTTATTGCCCTTGTAACACAGAATGGTTGCTATTTGGGAACTGAGGACCACCTATGTATGATATGGCTAAAGTTTATGTTTAGAACCTCACTAGACAACCCAGTTAGATCATTGATTCAGAGGTGTTTCCTCTTGTGTTATCTAAACAAGAGAAACAGAATAACCATGGGTGGGCAAAAAAAGCAGTGGGAGTGGGAGCAACTTCCAATTTCCTGCCAGTTTCTCCATTGAGCTTTATTTTGGGAAGTCAATAAAGAGCATCAGAAATTTTCAATTCTTCCCTCTTCCTTGGTTCTTCCCTCCCCCTTTTCCTTCCCTTTCTTCTTCCCTCCTTCAAATTCCTGCTGGCTTCCCCATTTACTTGTGAAGCTGGCAGTGAGAAATTAAAAAAAACTGTTGCCCTATGATATACTATTTAGCCAGTTAAAGGTCATGGCAACAAACATTTTAGGAGTATATGGATACTAGCTGTTGCTGAAATGCAAGCAATTAAATTTATCCAATATCATTCAGCAGATGTTTATAATTTGATCTTTCATTTCTTGGCCTTGGATAACAAGATTTATTATACATATTTCCTATGAAAAAGAATGAACATATAGCTTCTTAATTTTTATGGATGCTAAATGTTATATTGTAGGATGTCTAGCACTTTCATGTTACAGATGAATTCAGGTATAGGTAGTCCTTGACTTACAATTGACCTCAAAATTTCTGTTGCTAAATGGGTTATTCCGTTTTACCGCCTTGCCAAGTGGCAAAAATGGTAATAAGTCGCTTTTTTCAGTGCTCTTGTAACTTTGAACAGTCACTAAATGTTGCAAGTTGAGAACTACTCATATATTAAAGCAGGGGTCCCTGGACTACCACCAGTCTGTGGCACATCAGAAACAAGGCTATTCAAACAAGCAAAGCCCCATCTGTGCACATACAGGATGCAAGGCAGTACACGAAACCACATCCTTCCCCCAGTCCACCAAAAAGCCTCTCTCCATGGAACCGGGCCCTGGTGCTGAAAAGGTTGGGGACCACAGTATTAAAGCAACCAATTGTTAGACCTTATGGGAATTTTGTTCTTTGCATTTTATTCAGTCTACCCACTTTGCTCAAACTGTTATGTAAAGTAAAAAAAAAACCTATCCTTGAACATTTCTATTTGTCATTCATTTGTATCACAGTATAGGTAACACTTGAAAGGGGAAACTTGCAAAATGTTCATTTTTGCATGGATTTTTGTAATTATAATTTATAATCATTGCAAAAATGATAAACGATTTGAAAATTGAAGAGAGATTGAACAAATTAACTGTTAGACACAGGCATATCTCTGATTATTGCTGCATTAGTGTAAGGACTTTTACAAATTGAATTATCAACTAGGAATTTAAAAAGACATGTTATATTGTTATTCATTAATGCATATGTTTTAAACTTTACTGTGAACTCTGAGGTATTGTTAACACTGCTCTTACAGGTTGAAGAGCCTGGAAAAAGTATGAGATCATGGAAATGGACAGTGGAACATATACTCTACAAAGGTTTTCGGTCATACCTTTTACCGCCTACAAATTTTAGAGAAGATGGCAATATTTTGCAGCTTGCTAATCTGCTTGACTTGTACAAAGTTTTTGAACGATGCTAAATACAAATATTTATTCTAGGACTATTTAATCTATTTTCTTTCTCATCATTATAACTTTAATCAATCATTAAATAGTACTGTATTTTAACTTTTGCGTAAAAATGACTATTGAATGGTCAGAAAATTAATCAACTATTGTTCAATGTTTCACAATATCCACATATTGTACAGTGAGCAAATAAAGAAAATTTAATTAAACTCCTAATGACCCATACAACTGATGGTGTTTATTGGACAAATTGGAAGATCACAATTCTTTTTCTACTTGATGCTGTTTTAGTATTTCTGCTGGCAGATAGTTTGGGAATAGATGATTAGAGCATTCTTGAATGTAAAGGATCACTCAAATTTTATATAGAGATATAGGTAGTCCTCGACTTATGACCATAATTGAAAGCAAAGTTTTTGCTGCTAAAGCAAGACAGTTTTTAAGTGAATTTTGCCCCATTTTATGACCTTTCTTGCCACAGTTGTTAAGTGAATCACTGCAGTTAAGTTAGTAACATGGCTGTTAAGTGAATCTAGCTTACCCATTGACTTTGCTTGTCCAAAGGTTGCAAAAGGTGATCACATGATGCTGGGACACTGCAACCATCATAAATACAAGTCAGTTGCCAAGCATCTTAATTTTGATCATGTGACCATGTGGATGCTGCAATCTCATGAGAAAAATGGTCATAAGTCACTTTTTTTAGTGCCATTATAACTTTGAATGGTCACCAAACAAACTGTTGTAAGTTGAGGACCACCTGTAATAGAAATTAGCAATTTTCTATTAGTAATATCATAGTGATTATAAACAGCTTCTGCTGACATAGTTTTTACTTAATTATATCCTGTCAAGTTTATCATTCAAAATAAATAACTGAAACATTTTCAGTCTGTAATGTTTTGAGTTACGTGGGAGGATCAAAATTTTCAGAATTAGCACAACGAAAAGCTCAACGATGAAAATGCCAGAGAATATTAAGACAAGACACACCCATGCTATGCAAAGTGTCCATTTAATAGTTTTATACCTGCCACATTTCTCCCACCCACATTTCACTCCACACTTAAGCAGCATACACATCACTGTACGATAACAAATCTTGCTCACTATTCTTACATTAAAAATAGGGATGGTACTGTTTAAAATTGAAATCTCGAGTGTGCATCACCATGCAATAAAGCAGATTTTATACAAGTCATTTCTATTTTATATAAATTTAAATATTTTACAAAAGTGTTTTCCATCAAAATGTAAAAAGTTTAGCAAACAAGACTCCAATTGTGTTTTAAAATAAATGGTATTTGATTCCACATTATATTTTGTTCTAATCTCTGAAGTTCTCATTGCACTGTATTAAAAGGCACTTGTGCCGTGTGATGATCTCGAGCACATAATTGGTTAGTTTGTTGTGCAGCAAATACTCTTGAATTCGTGCATCTCTTTCCAAGCACCAAGCATTAATTAAAGCAGTTGAAAATAACTCAGAGAATAAACTTGATTTCACAAGTGTGAAAATAGTTTATATAAAGTAAGTCAACTATAGGGAATTGGGCTCCATCAGATTCCTGAATTAAGCGGCTAGAACTCATCACTTGCATAAATATGTAAGCTGTTTTTCCCATTTGCTCAAGTTAAAATATTATGAAACTAAAACTCACTGAACAGCTTTGTTTTAAAATTTATGCCAAGGAAAGCCTGTATATAAAATAAGCTCAGGCATTTCCAGGAGCAGTACATTCTTTAGTTTCCTTTCTATTGTTGAGATAGCAATGCAGTTCGATTTGCCTTCATTTTCTCTAACCGTTTCACTAAGTGACTGTTGGTCATCTCCATTTCGTCTGTCCTATCCAATGCTGTTCTTAACTAAAAAAAAAAAAAGACAAAACTGTTAGACTTGAGAAAACAAATGTACCATCTAAATATATCATAAAACAACAAAATATTTTGTTGCAGCTTTTTTATTGAACTAAAGTCTCCAAGTAATTTAGCAAATCTAAAACACTCTTTGCTTACAAAAAAGATTTGAAAGTATTTTAGCCCTACGTTTAGCAGCATCAGGTTAAACTACAACTAAACTGGGTGACACAAGATAAACTTATGCAGCAGCTAAGTTATGAAACGGACAAATACTGAAATTTTCATGTAAGCCATAACTCAATTGTTTTTCTTTACACTATTTTAATGTCCACTATCAAGCCTAAAGGTAAAGAAATCACTTAGAAGGGGAGGCACATGGGTACGCTTTTTGGCAATACACACAAGCCACCTGTTTTCATTCACTATTCCACTTCATTCTGAGCCAGCTGTAGTTTCGAAAGAGCCACACATGAAGAACTAAATTGCAGTAATCTAATCTTGAAATTGTCACATTTGTTATCAATAGAAGCTCTCTGATTTGCCAACACTGGTAAAAATTCCACTTATCATGAAGGCTACTCAACTGCCCATGCCAAATCCAGGATGAGCTCCAAGATGGAAACTTACTCTTTAGATAAAGTATCACCAAATCCAAATTCCAATCCCCAGAATTGGCAGCAAATCATGCCCAAAACCAATGATACCTCATGCATTTGGAGATATTCAAAGGCTTTTGAGATGTTCAACCTGCTTCTTGGGAAAAAAATATCACTCAGTTTTGTCTCATGTCAAACTATGGAAATTAAGTCTATGTTTGTTACTTTTCCATTCTTTCAGATGCTAATGTAGGACATAAGAATTAGCCTTCTAACATCTCCCAAGTATATGGAGTCATCAAGGTCATGGTTATCCCTAAGGTGCTTTTCAAAAGGCAACTGGACTTTGTTTTTCCTTGAAGACATTTCAGTTCTCATCCAAGTAGCTTCTTCTGAAGATAAGGTATAGATAAGATGGATAAGAAGCAAAACATCTTCAAGGAAAAACTAAAGTCCAATTGCCTTTTGAAAAACACCTTTAGGTCTCCCAAAGTAATCCCCAAAAGTCAAAGCAAAAATGCCCCAATGCCACTTTCTGAGAGACTGAAACAAAAAGTAGGACACTGTCAACCCTGTAAGAAGCAACTGAGAAACTGCAAGAATAACAAAATTGCATTTCTCTATCATCCATTGAAGGCAACTGCAACAAAGCTACAAAACCCACAGTAGAAAGGATTTAAGTAGTTCATTTCCTACAAAAGTTCTAGACTTGCAGTGCCATCATTTTGACTAAATATATAATTCAAGTGACTTTATATATTTTAAAAAAACTTTTCAGAGGACCTCTAATAGTAATAGAGCAGCACTACGTTTAATAGCTTCAAAGAAATTCCACTGTCCAGTTATCTATAGATGAAGAAGGAAACCCATCCTTTTTCTCAGAATAAATTTAAGTTCACTATTTATTCATAAGTTTTCCCTTTCTGCTCAAATGAAGATGGTCAGCTAGCTTCAGAAAGGCCTATGTGTGGTTCAGAAGACATCTCCACTTCTTTTCTGGAGATATGGTCTTCTCTAAAAACATTGGAAGATGCTTCTAATCAAACCATTATTCAATGGATCCTAACCATAGCAGTGGGGTCCATCTATCAGTATCTGGCTTTGGACTGGCTATGACAGGTTAAGACTAAACCAAGGAGAGTCAAAATTCAAGAGTAAGTTAAGAATGTATGTTTAACAACAACAATAATAATAATGATAAAGTTAGAAGGGACCTTGGAGGTCATCTAGTCCAACCCCCTGCTCAGGCAGGAAACCCTATACCATTTTGGACAAATGGCTGTCCAGTTTCTTCTTAAAACTTTAAGTGTTGGACATTCACCGCTTCTGGAGGCAGTTGTTCCACTGGTTCATTGTTCTGTCAGGAAGTTTCTCCTTAGTTCTAGGTTGCTTCTCTCTTTGGTTAGTTTCCATCGCTTCTTGTCCTGCCTTCAGATGCTTTGGAGAATAGCTTGACTCCCTCTTCTTTGTGGCAGCCCCTGAGATATTGGAACACTGCTATCATGTTCCCCCTCGTCCTTCTCTTCGTTAAACTAGACATACCCAGTTCCAGCAACCATTCCTTGTATGTTTTAGCCTCCAGTCCCTAATCATCTTTGTTGCTCTTCTCTATACTCTTTCTAGAGTCTCAACATCTTTTTTACATCATGGTGACCAAAACTGGATGCAGAATTCCAAATGTGGCCTTACCAAGGCATTGTAAAGTGGTATTAATACTTCACATGATCTTGATTCTATCCCTCTGTTAATGCAGCCTAGCACTGTGTTGGCTTTTTTGGCAACTGCAGCACACTGCTGGCTCATATTTAAATGATTGTCCACTAGGATTCCGAGATCCCTCTCACAGTTACTACTATTGAGCAAGGTACCCCCTATACTATACCTGTACATTTGGTTTTTCTTGCCTAAATGTAGAACCTTACTTTTTTCACTATTGAATTTCATTTTGTTATATAGCGCCCAGTGTTCAAATCTGTCCAGATCCTCCTGTATCCTAAGCCTGTCTTCTGGAGTGTTGGCTATTCCTGCCAGCTTGGTGTCGTCTCCAAATTTGATGAGTTCCCCATCTATCCCCTCGTCCAGATCGTTGATGAAGATGTTGAAGAGCACTGGGCCCAGAACAGAGCCCTGGGGCACTCTACTACACACTTCCCTCCATGTAGATGTGGTTCCATTGAGAACCGCATGCTAAGTACGGCCGGTCAGCCAGCTACAGATCCATCTTGTGGTGATGCTGTCTAACCTGCATTTTTCTATCTTATCAAGTAGTAGGTTGTGGTCTACTTTGTCAAATGCCTTCCTGAACTCTAAGTAAATTATATCCACAGCATTCCTCTGGTCCACTAATTTTGTCACTTGGTCAAAGAATGCAATAAGATTTATCTGGCATGATCTGTTTTTGACAAACCCGTGTTGGCTTTTAGTAATGACTTTGTTTGCCTGTAGGTGTTCACTGATTCGTTGTTTGATTATCTTTTCCAGAATCTTCCCAGGTATTGAGGTCAGGCTGATAGGTCTGTAATTTCCTGTGTTCTTTTCTTCCCCTTTTTTGAGGATGGGTACTACATCAGCTCTTTTCCAGTCCTCTGGTAGTTCCCCAGTGTTTCAGGATCTTTTGAAAAATATAGTTCAGTGGTTCTGAGATCACATTTGCCAGTTCCTTAAGAACCTTGGAAAAACGAAGAAGCTGAGAACGAAGTTTGGAATTTGACAGAGACAGTGTTTCTTATTGAGACGAGTGAATGGAAGAGAAGGAGACGACGAGATACGACGCTGGGAGTGGCAGGAGAGTGGACGAAGTTTGAGAAGAAAAAAAATGGACTAGTGATTGAAAGTATATATCTGTGAAATAAGCAAGAAAGTGTAAAGAAAGTGAAGAAAGTTAGAGAGAGGTTGAAGTAATCTGGTAATAAGTAAGAAAGTGTAAAGAAAGTGAAGAAAGTTTAGAAAGAGGCTGAAGCAATCTATGGTAGTGGAGGAAAGTTCAGAGAATTTAGGAAAATTAGAAGTTCAGAAGCTACTGGTCAATTAAAGGAACATTCAGAATTTTAGAGAAGTAGGAAATAATTATGGCAACTTTGAGGACAGGAAAAAAAACGGTATCTGGTTTAACATTGATACCTTCATCACCACCTGGTCAAAGATTAATAGAAGGGATGTTGGGCACAGAAAAACAAAATGTATTAATCAAAAAGAAAAAGGATATACATTCTTTTCAAATCCACACAAATCATGGTCTCGAATAGATATGATATGGACAAATGAAGAATTGGGACAGGATATAGAGACTATAGAAATAAAACCAAATATATGGGCAGATCATAACCCGATAGAAATAATCTGGAAGGGGTGAAAAAAACCTAGAAAAAGATGGGTAATGAACTCTTATATCTTAAAGGAAAAAGAATTTATTACACAGACTAGAAAGGAAATGGATTATTTCTTTAAAAAACACAAAACAACAAACATCAATACAAATTATCTGGGATACAGAGAAGGCATATTTAAGGGGACTAGCAATAGCTTATACTGCACAGAAAAATAGGGAGAAAAGACAAAGGCAAAACATACTACAGGAAGAGATCAAAAACGTTGAATTCAAATTACAAGAAAAGCCTCAGGATGAATTGATTAAAGCGAGACTAGTACTAGCCAAACATAAATTAAATGTGATGGAACAAGAGGAAAGAGTTAAAGAATTGAAAATGATAAAACAAAATTTTTTTGAACACGCAAATAAACCTGGGAGATGGCTTTCTTATAAATTAAAAAAAAAAGAGAGAAAAAAATCATTCAGGAACTTTATGATAGAAATGGAGAACTACAATATAAGATGGGTAAAAAGAAAGAAATAATCCAAACCTTTTTTGAGTCATTATACAAAAAAGATGAAATAGATGGGGAAAAGATTAAACAATATCTAAAAGGTAATGGTCTCCCAAAATTAAAAGAAGCACAAAGAGACATACTGAATGGGAAAATAACAGCTACGGAATTAAAAAGGGCGGTCCAAAAACAAAAAAATAATAAGACTCCGGGACCGGATGGTCTTCCAGGGGAGCTGTACAAAACCTTTTATGAAGAGTTTGAAAAGATATTATTAGAGGTATATAATGATGTGTTGGAGAAATCAAATCTACCAGACTCCTGGATAGAGGCTATTATATCTCTTATTCCAAAAGAAGGCACAGATCCTAAACAGATTAAAAACTATAGGCCAATCTCGCTCCTAAATACTGATTACAAAATTTTTACTAATATAATGGCGGAAAGATTAAAGTTAATTTTGCAAGATATAATACATCCAGACCAAAATGGCTTTTTGCCACAAAGACAAATTAGAAACAATATTAGAACGGTGTTAAATGTCCTCGAATACTATGAAATACATCCAGGAAAACAGGCAGCACTGATCTTTGTAGACGCGCAGAAAGCATTTGATAGCCTCAATTGGCAATTTATGTTCCAACAGATCAAGGATATGAAATTTGGGGACAAATTTAGTAATATAATAAAGGCAATATACAGAACACAGAGAGCTAGTGTGATGATTAATGGAGAGAACACAAAAAGTTTTGAAATAAACAAAGGGGTAAGACAGGGATGCCCAATTTCACCTCTACTCTTTATTTTGTCTCTTGAAGTATTACTAGTTCAAATTAGACGGAATGAAGAAATAAAAGGGGTACAAGTCAAAGCAGAGGAATATAAGTTACAGGCATTTGCTGATGATCTGGTTTTCTTTATTGAGGAATCTATAGAGAGAGGAAATATTCTTATGGGTGAAATAGAAAAATTTGGAATAGTGGCGAGTTTAAAAATTAACAGAGAGAAAACTAAAATGTTAGTAAAAAATTTAACGGATAAACAAAAAAGGAAATTGGAAGAGAATTTGGATTTACAAGTAGCAAAAAAGATTAAATATTTAGGAATTTCGATAACTTCAAGGTGTTCCTCAATAAAAGAAGACAATTATACAAAATTGATACTAAAAATGAAACAAGATCTTGAAACCTGGGGAAATTTTCGATTATCATTATTAGGTAGGATTGCAGTGACTAAAATGAACATATTACCAAGACTATTGTATTTATTTCAAACAATTCCAATAAAATTAGAGAAAACTTTTTTTAAAGAATTGGATAAAATAATAAACAAATTTATTTGGGCAGGTAAAAAAGCTAGGATAAATATGAAAACGTTACAAGATAGTAAGAGTAGAGGTGGACTTGGACTCCCTTAATGGGAAATTTATTATTATGCAGCAGGGTTATTATGGATTAAAGACTGGATAAATTTGGATAATGATAGGATATTAACGATTGAAGGACATGATCTACAGGTGGGCTGGCATGCATTCCTGTGGGGGAAACAGAAGAAAATACATACATACTTTCAACAACATCAGATAAGAGGAGCATTGATTGGGATATGGGAAAAAATAAAAAAAAAGACATTATGGGAAAATCCCAAATTGGTTTTCGCCGATGGAGGCAGTAATTCACCCTAATACTCTAGAAAAAAAAAAGATGATGAGATACAAAGAATTACTGGATAACCAAGGCAACCTTAAGTCAAGAGAAGAGTTGGAGGAACAAAGAATACCCATAGATTGGTGGTTGTATCTACAAATCAAATCTAGATATAATAGAGACAGACAAGAATATGGAATAAATCAAACCCCAGATTTACTTGATAAAATTTTAATAAGCAAGGAAGGAAAATTGTTATCAAAAATTTACAAATATTTATTAGAAATAGAATTAGAGGAAGAAATAGTGAAGGGGTCCATGTTAGCGTGGGCACGAAATGTGGGAAGAAATATAAATTTAGAGGAATGGGAAAGATTATGGAACCTAAATTGTAAATTGACGCTATCAACTGCATATAGAGAGAATCAATACAAAATGATTTATAGATGGCATTTAACACCAGCGAGATTGGCCAAAATGCATAAAAATATAGATCCAAAGTGTTGGAAATGTAGAATTAGAGAAGGAACATTCTACCACATGTGGTGGCTGTGCCCCAAAGCAAAAAAGGATTGGGAACGAATAAGAGATTGGATACAGGAGATAACGGAGATAAAAATGGATTTTAAATCGGAATCATTTCTATTGGGCATAATAAATTTAAAGATTCAAAAACAACTCCAACACATCATTATATATATATATATTGACTGCAGCTCGCATAGCATATGCCCAATGTTAGAAGAATGAAAATATACCCACAGATGAAATGGTTATCTATAAAATTTTGGAATGCGCAGAAATGAATAAACTCACGCTAGAATTAAAAGACAAAGAGATGACAGAATTTTATGAAATTTGGAATAAATGTTATATTTGGCTAGAACAGAGAAAGAAAAAGATATAATGATTAAATGTAAATAAAATGTAAATAAGATGTAATGAAATGAATAGTTAGAATGTATTGCACGGTTCTGTTAAGAGAAAAGTTTTTTGGGTTAATGTATGTTTAGTTTGTTTTGGTGTATGGTGTAGGGTGAAAAATAATATACATGGGATTTCATATACTCCTTGATTTCATATACTACCAGAAGAAAACACACACAAACCGCTATCTGCACGCACTCTCACACCACCACCCAGCACAGATCAACTCCGTAGCCAAGACACTCATCTCCAGAACCAAATGCCTAGCTGACGAACAACACCTAAAAACCGAACTACACACTCTCACTAATGTACTAACATCCAACGGATTCCCAAGAAATAAGATTTCCAACTTAATCCAAAAAGAAACTCCCACTAAAATCCAAGACAGAGAACAAAAAAACGGCAAAGCCCTCCTCCCATACATAAAAGGCACCACAGACAAGATCAGCAAAATCCTACACAAACATAACATCAAGACAGCATTCTGCACAAACAGAAAAATATCCACCATCCTAAGAAACCCTAAAGACAAAATTGAGTTAGAAAATCAAGGAGTATATGAAATCCCATGTACTGCTTGCCCCACTACATACATTGGACAAACCAACAGAATAAGTGCACGCATTGAAGAACACAAAAACTCAGTCAAAAAAGAGGAACCAACTTCTTCCCTGGTCCAACACCTTAAAGCCACAGGACATGAAATTGATTTCAAAAAGACCAGAACTATTGCCAAAACTGAACACTTTAATAACAGAATAATCAGAGAAGCCATCGAGATAGAAAAACGCCCTCACAGCATGAACAAACAAGATGATACCTCCCGCCTACCAACCATTTGGAAACCCGCCCTTATTGACAGGCGAATCCCTAACACAAAGAATGACACCAGAACCACACAGGATGCCAGCACCACACATCCACGCAAAAAGCAAACCCAAACCCACACCGATGATGAGGCACGACCACAGACCAGGAGCCAGACCACAGCTGCATCATTGGCCACTTTGAACCCCTCCAGCACAACAAAGCCCCCACCCAAACAGAACACTCCCCCAGCCAATCAGAACACAGCCAACCCCCCAGCCAATCAGAGCACAGCCAAGCCCCTAACCAATCAGAACACACCTCCACCCAATCAGAACATAGCCAAGCTCCCAGCCAATCAGTTCAAACCCCCACTGGCAGTTAAAAGGAAGAAACAGCTACGACCACACATTGCTCCTAGAAGCAGAAGCCAAAAGCACCAGCCTGAAGATGACAAATGAGACTTCGTCGAAACATCGCCAAGACACTTCAAATTCTACGTGGGAGAAAACCCGAAGAACCAAAGACCTACATAATCCATCTGGTCTTGGTGATTTTAACTCATCTAGGCTGGACAGGTGCTCACTTACCATTTTCTTGCCTATCTTAAATTGTATTTCTATTTTGTTTTTTATGGCACTATTTTTGATAGGTTGGTCTATTTTTTCCCTTTGTGTTTCTTACTCTGTTTTCAAGAAATGTGCTAGCTTGGGAATAAAATCACCGAGTGGGCAAAACATATCCCAAATACAGGTAGTCCTCAACGTATGAGTACAATTGAGCCCAAAATTTCTGTTGTGAAGTGAGACATTTGTTAAGTGAGTTTTGCCCCATTTAACAACTTTTCTTGCCAGTTGTTAAATAAATGACTGCAGTTAGTAACCCGGTTGTTAAATGAATCTGGCTTCCCCATTGACTTTGCTTGTCAGAAGGTTGTAAAAAGGGATCACATGACCCTGGGACACAGCAAAGGTCATAAATATGAATCAATTGCCAAGCATCTGAATTTTGATCACATGATTCTGGGGATGCTACAAAGGTTGTAACTCTAAAAAACATTCATAAATCACATTTTTCAGTGCTGTTGTAACTTTGAACGTTTACTAAATGAACTGTCGTAAGTCGAGGATTACCTATACAGGTACTACTCAGCTTACCTGTAACCTCCTTCTAATATTCTGTGGTGAATACCCTCAAAGATACCCTTTTCAGGATGGGAATGCTTTCATACTAAGATTGAAAAACTTTCTAGGATTTAATTCAATGATTTTAGCCTCACTAAAGGAATAGGATATAGTTTATGTATTTCTGCTTAAATATGGTACACGTGTTATTGGAAACTTTGCTCTTGGAGAATAAACAAAGGAGCTAAAGAGACTGTAATATCTCAGATGCTCCAGTCCATGTTACATATTGTGTATCTGATTATCCAGCATGCATCACTTCTCAAAGAAGACAGAAAAGTGAGGTGGCATTAGAACTATATGCTGAACTTTTTGCTTTTCATTTGTATTTGGGATAAATCTGTATCTAATCTAAGAACCACAATGGAATAAAGAAATCTTTTAATTTGTTAAGAGCTCACAACCTGTCATTCTGAAACAGGCGTTCAACAGTACCAGAATCTTGAAGGAAGCTGCTGAGGTTAGAAAAGAGGATGGGGAGAATTTGTGGACTATGGCAAGATTAAGCAGAAATGCATGCTTGAGGAATCCAATAAATAGACTGATTTTACAAACTTCCATCCAGATTTCTTAACATACTTGAGACCATAGATATATACCGGGGGGGGGTATTTAGTCAGCCACCAATTGTGCAAGTTCTCCCACTTAAAAAGATGAGGGAGGCCTGTAATTGTCATCATAGGTAGACCTCAACTATGAGAGACAAAATGAGAAAACAAATCCAGACAATCACATTTGTCTGATTTTAAAAAAAAATATTTGCAAATTATGGTGGAAAATAAGTATGTGGTCACCTACAAACAAGCAAGATTTCTGGCTCTCACAGACCTGTAACTTCTTCTTTAAGAGGCTCCTCTGTCCTCCACTCATTACCTGTATTAGTGGCACCTGGTTGAACTTGTTATCAGTATAAAAGACACCTGTCCACAACCTCAAACAGTCACACTCCAAACTCCACTATGGTGAAAACCAAAAAGCTGTCGAAGGACACCAGAAACAAAATTGTAGACCTGCACCAGGCTGGGAAGACTGAATCTGCAATAGGCAAGCAGCTTGGTGTGAAGAAATCAACTGTGGGAGCAATAATTAGAAAATGGAAGACATACAAGACCACTGATAATCTCCCGCAATCTAGGGCTCCACGCAAGATCTCACCCTGTGGGGTCAACATGATCACAAGAACGGTGAGCAAAAATCCCAGAACCACACCTAGTGAATGACCTGCAGAGAGCTGGGACCAACGTAACAAAGGCAACCATCAGTAACACACTATGCCGTCAGGGACTCAGATCCTGCAGTGTCAGATGTGTCCCCCTGCTTAAACCAGTGCATGTCCGGGGCTATCTGAAGTTTGCTAGAGAGCATTTGGATGATCCAGAAGAGGATTGGGAGAATGTCATATGGTCAGATGAAACCAAAGTAGAACTGTTTGGTAGAAACACAACTCGTCGTGTTTGGAGGAGAGAGAATGCTGAGTTGCAGCCAAAGAACACCATACCTACTGTGAAGCATGGGGGTGGCAACATCATGCTTTGGGACTGTTTCTCTGCAAAGGGACCAGGACGACTGATCCGTGTACAGGAAAGAATGAATGGGGCCATGTATCGTGAGATTTTGAGTGCAAACCTCCTTCCATCAGCAAGGGCATTGAAGATGAAACGTGGCTGGGTCTTTCAGCATAACAATGATCCCAGGCAACGAAGGAGTGGCTTCGTAAGAAGCATTTCAAGGTCCTGGAGTGGCCTAGCCAATCTCCAGATCTCAACCCCATAGAAAACCTTTGGAGGGAGTTGAAAGTCCGTGTTGCCCAGCGACAGCCCCAAAACATCACTGCTCTAGAGGAGATGTGCATGGAGGAATGGGCCAACATACTAACAACAGTGTGTGCCAACCTTGTGAAGACTTACAGAAAACGTTTGACCTCTGTCATTGCCAACAAAGGATATATAACAAAGTATTGAGATGAACTTTTGATATTGACCACATACTTATTTTCCACCATAATTTGCAAATAAATTCTTTCCAAATCAGACAAATGTGATTGTCTGGATTTGTTTTCTCATTTTGTCTCTCATAGTTGAGATCTACCTATGATGACAATTACAGGCCTCTCTCATCTTTTTAAGTGGGAGAACTTGCACAATTGGTGGCTGACTAAATACCTTTTTCCCCACTGTAATTCTAACAGCTTTGACTTAAGGTCAACTAAGAAATCCTTCTCACTGATTAGGAGATTGGTGAATAATAATGAGGCAATTCTCTTAAATGATTCAAGATGATAAACCTCCAGATATACTCACAGACCTGCTATGCCATTCTAGATATTAGTCTAATAAATACTATTAAATCAAAATAACGTAAGCTAATTAATTCTTATTTAGATAGTACAGATTAAATACAAGTAGCCTAGGGTTCAAAAAAAATATGGGATCCAGCTTTAGTTGGCCCATTTAAGCTGGAAGTGGACAAGTCATGCTATGAATATGTTCATAAGGACAAGAAAGTTAAAACAAAGAGTAAGAAAAATAATCCCACTCGTAATTGGTAAATTCATTTGTTACCCTTGATTCACAAGATCCTTTAGGATTCCATGGAATAGAAATAAGACATAGAATTATTATTTTGACCATTCTGTCACCCAATAGTACAGGTAGTCCTCATTTAGTGACAATGATAAAAAAGTAACTTTTGCAACAAATCCTTGCATTTATAACTTTTGCAGTTTTGTACAGCACAGGAAAGCTTAAGTGAAATCATAAATGCTGTTACAAAGTTAATGATTAAATTGCCGGTCCCTATTGTGATCACTAAATGAGGACTACTTGTATACAAGTTCTATAATTTCTTCCTAGTATCTTATTTGAAATATGATAATGAAAATGTGATGTTTCAGAAGACTAGACAGATGAAACTTGAAATCTTAAATATCTGATTATGTATTGGATAATATAATTTTATTTTGGTTCCTGAAATGGCATGGCAGTTTCATCATATATATGATCTGATATATGCTTTCAGAAAAAACCTGCTCTCAGTTTATGTAAACCCTGCATCATCAGCCATGGGATAAATTGATGTTCTAGGTAAATAGCTCCAAATTCTGATTTTCTAATATTTTTCATGAGGTGTTTTATTACAAAATAGACTTAAGATTCTTACTGCAGCCCCTAACTCCTTTAGGAAATTAAGTGGAAAGTACCTTTACAACCAGAGAAAAGGCCTTTCCTAGTCTAGGTAGCTCCTGAATATAAAATGAACATTTGCCTTCCTGTATATTTTACTCTTTCCAATTTTTAAAACAAGGGATTCATTTTCCAAACCAGTAGGGGATTATAAAAAAAGTCTCATGACAATATAGTATCATTACCTGAATAAGCAATGATAAATGCCAAGTAGTAGATACTGTTTGCTTTTTTAAGCATAAAAATGGGAGTATAAAGTCTTTTGGGAAGTAAACTATTCTTATTTTCACCCGTAACTTTCCCTCCAACTGGTCCAAAACTGAGCCAAAATCAATTTTGTCATTTTGAAACTACCTATATGAATGAGAGATGTTAAGGGCAGAAACTGGAAGTGTCTGCCTCCCAGAGACCTCATATTCCCGTTTGCATATATGGGAGGATTCAAGGGGGCGATGGAGGAAAGTTGCATTGTTGGAAATGGATTATTTTATTCTAGATGTTAATAAGCCTGATCTTGGATGCTGAATTCTGCGAATGATTTGATTTCTGGATGTCCTATGAACACACAATTTCACACTACAATTGCAAGAAACCTATGGACAGAGTATTTATATTACTTTGAAATAACAATAATCTCAAGCTACCTTTAAATATAGCATACATTATTCACAGCTCAATTACTATACTATTACTAATCTGCTTTCTCTGAAAGAAAAAGGAGACACTTACTTCTCGCTGAAGTTTTCTCTTTTCTGCTTTCAGTTCATCTTCTACTTTTTCTGCATTTTCTGCAGCAGTTTTATATCTCACCACCTGTCCTTCAAGTCTTAAAACCTAAAAGACCAATGATTTGTTTATCTTCCCATATACAAGGAAGATTCAATGTAATTTTGACCTTTCTTTAAAAGCACTAAATGAAAAGCATTTACTTTTCACTGTTCCTTCCAAGGAATCAGTACAAATATGTCAACAATACATATTCAAGTGATATAATCATACCCAGAAACTCAACAGAATACTAATTAATTCAAATGAAATACAAACATGACACTGATATTATGACTGATTATAAGTGAAGATTTTCCCAATGTAAATGTTTATGTGCACTGTTTCTACATCAGACATAGTTCTCTTTTCATTTCTTTTAACTTGAGATGCCCAAATATCTTTCCTGGCCATCAACTCATATATACAGTGCTTATTGCTTGAGAAATGGTCCTCTTAAGAAAATATCAAACCCTGTACATCATTGGCCTGATAATAGATGATAGGATTCCCATACTAGTGGTGTAAAAGAGGCATATTATGTGATGAAGTAGGGAAAAAAAATGCGGGAGGGATGGTGTATGGCCCTTAAGTTTGGAATATATCAACATCTTAAAAGATACCTACATTTTGTTCCAAAGTAGTTATATCTTGTTCAGCTTTTGAAAGTTTAAATTTGAAATCACTTATTTGTCTGTTGGCATCTCCTAGAGACAAGAAAATTTAGAATTTAAGAACTGTAAACCAAACTTCCGAATTCACTTCAAATCAAATCTTTACTTATTGCAAATGTTTGTTGTGGAGGAAAACAGAGCACTAAATGTAGCAATTAGGTAACTCTGGAGACTGGTATTTTTCAATATTTATTCCTGAAAGTTAATGAGGTGAATGCTTAAGATCTCAGGAGTTTAGTCAACACTTTTATTGGAATATAAAAAACAGAATGACTTGGGTAATAATATTTTAATCTTATATACAATGAAAATGTAGTTATTTTAAAAATTGTGAATGGTATATCAAAAGATATTATACAAATTAACTGTCAAGACATTTCTCACCATGTCAGGAGAGAATGTAAGAAACAGCTCAAATGAGAAACAAGTTTTCTTTCTGCAGCTTCCATTCTCTCTGGTTATGACAAGAACTCTATAAATTTCACACAACTGGTACCAAACTTTGCCTGTTTACCTTAATATTCCCTCATTTTAAATTCTATCTTATACATCTAAAACTATATACAATACTTTCATTAAATATGCTTTATCATCTGGTATAAAATTGCAAAACACAAACTGAAAATTTGCATAGAAATCAAGACATGACTACATCAAAGTGCATCTTCTTTGAATACTGAATGAATGAACATACTCTGCATTTCAATTAATTGCAAATCAGAACCATTTTCCAGTCCTGTTAAATCAGCATTTATGCTTTCATGCCTAGAGGATTTCTGCCGTGCCTCTTCCAATTGCAATTTCAGTTTTTTAATCTGGAATTAAAATAAAACAATATTTTCAGTATTTCGCTTCAAACTTTATTTATTCCTTATCTAAAATGAATGGATATCATATTTAACAATTAGCATCTACTGCTATAATCAGGAATCCAGTTGATTGTTTTCAGCTTTAAATAAATCTACAAGATTTGTCTGAATAGGATGCTGCTATTCCAACAAATTGGCAATTTAGTTATGGATGTTTATATCCCTTAAAATGCTAAGATTATAGAAAAAATAGTTGTGAATATCTGCACTGAATAAACTGCCATGTTATATGATTGGTTTTAATTTGAACAAAAGTTTTACCATATAAATATTATGAACTATTTAATATATACCGTAGAAATTCACAATCTGTTGCTCTTAAAAGATTTTGCAATGGCCCTTAATAATCTCCAAAATTGCTAGCAAAATGTAATTTTTAGTAACAAAAGGAGAAAAAAATAAATGCATGATTAAGAAGTAGATATCTACATATTCTTATACTGAGTTAAACTTAAAGTCTATATGTCATCACTACAAATGTACATTTGTTCTGCCTATACCCACCATTTTTTGGGATATGCTTTAAGCATACTATTCAAAGACTAAATGGATGTGGCACTAATTACAATTTCCTGTAATGAGGTTTTAATTAAATAATAAAATACAGTTGCTTTATGACCTCCAGAGTTAGCTTTGTTTGTTTAGGCTATAATTCTGTTGCTTCAGCAATAATCCAGGAACCGTAGGATTCATGTTTTTTTCTCTATTCTCTTCTGACTGTTTATTGATTGAGAATGATCCAGGAGGAGCTTTATGTATGTTGAATTCTAAGCTTATAGTGGGAAACTTGTAGGAAAAAGTTAAGCTGGAGAAAACTGTCTTACAGATGAAAGATCAGATTGCTGTACTTAAAGAATGTACAGCAATCTGATCTTTCACCTGTAAAACACAAGAATCTCCAGCTTAACTTTTTCCTACAAGTTTCCCATTATAAGCTTAGAATTCAACATATATAAAGCTCCTCCTGGATCATTCTCAATCAATAAACAGTCAGAAGAGAATAGAGAAAAAAAACATGAATCCTACGGTTCCTGGATTATTGCTGAAGCAACAGAATTATAGCCTAAACCAGTGATGGTGAATCTTTTAGAGACTGAGTGCCCAAATTGCAACCCAAAACCCACTTATGCATTGTCGAGTGCCGGGTTGGTGTGGCCCATTGGGTGGGTGTGGCCAATTGGGTGGGCATGGCTGCGGTGGTAACGGCAGCTGAGTGGGACTAAAAAGTTCAATCAATCAATTCCAATTTTGCAAGATCTTTTTTTTTCCGTGAGAACTTGAAATTGACTGAACCTTTTTTTTTTTGCACATGGCGGCGGAGGCCTAAAGCAAAAAGGTTTTATAAAACCCAGCTGAAGGCCTAGGACTGGGTCGACAGCGTGCATGCCCACAGAAAGGGCTCTGAGTGCCGCCTCTGGCACCCGTGCCATAGGTTCGCCACCACTGGCCTAAACAAACAAAGCTAACTCTGGAGGTCATAAAGCAACAGTATTTTCTGTTATTTAATTAGAACTTCATTATGGGAAGTTGTTTATCTCATTATTGCTTTAGAAACTTTCAGGAGACTTACCTGTGACAATAGCTCTTCCTTTTCTCCTGCTAGCTTTCGTAGTCTAACATCTAGAACAAACAAATAGCTTAATTTCACAAATTGGAAGGCTTTTGAGGAATAATTTTATGTGGTTAGAATTCCACCTAAAAATTCACAATAAGACAAATAGGATCTTTTTAAGCAAAACTTAACACACTTTTAAAAAGATGGATTAAGGCTATTATCTTTAACTTGCAAGTACGGATAAAATTTGAGGAGGGTGACTTGAGCAAACCATCACTGAATTACAGCAAAATCATTTTAAAAAATTGTCACTTAAGGCATGGGGCCCAACTAAGCAGTTAGATTAATTAACTCTTAGTATAGTAAGCAACACTTACCTTACTTGTTCAGGCACTGTTCAAAGTCACAACAGTGCTGAAAAATAACTTTACGACCAATGCCTGTATTTATAATGTTTGCAGTATCTGTCAGTCATGTGATCACCATTGTAGTCAGTATAGATTGTATCTATTGTTTTTCTCCCCCCCCCCATTGCCCAGTGGAGAGATTGGAGAGAACGGATTACAAGAGAGTAAGCAAACACACAATGGGGAATATAGTCGAAAGAATATGCTTATTTCAGCAGATGTGAGGACACTACACAAACAGCCCAGTGTATTCCCCATTGAGTGCCTGCTTACTCTTTTGTAATCTGATCCTCTCCTATGAATGTAATATTAATTCCCTTCTGGTTAATTATCCCAGCGCCAAGGTGAAAATTCCAAAGAGGAGGGGTATGGTTAGAAGACAAACAAAAATCTAAGATGTGAAACTGATTAGTCTTGTCAGTTTCCAGCCAGCTATCCCAATGCAGCAGTTTGTTTTTGGAATACTTTCTACAGGAAGTATTCTAATATACAGCGACTTAAATTTAAATATTTAAAAGCAAAAATTTACTGTATGTTTATAGACATTTTGTAAGCCTGAAAAGATTTATGGAGTGCTGGAATTAATCACACAGAACTAAAAGGCTGATCTGTCTAAAAGTATAATTCTTTTGGTATAATTTTTAAATTTATATGCGCTGAAGCCCCAATTTAATGTTAATCTTTTAAGAAAATGCTTATTTACCTAGTGGTCCTTCCCCTGCTGACTCCAAAACTTGAGCAGCTTCTTGTGATACAACTGTAATTGCACCAATTACTGGTTTATGGTTAATATCACCATTTGGAGTGACTTCTGGGATTATTACTAATCCATGTTTCTGGGGGGGGGAAAAGCAACATTAACAATACTTATCAGAAAATTTTATTTTACAGATAAGCTATTTACTTAGCTAACATAATCAAAAGTCACAACACCATTGTTTCCATACATGAGTTAGTATAAAGGAGAAAATGATGTGGTAATGATGCTGTACTTTCCATTATATTACCTATGGCCTGATTCCCCAATCTACATTTGTAGAAAGTACTACTGCTAACATACCTCTCCTGTCTTCATTGTTTCCTTCAGGTCAGCCAGCTCATCTCTGAGCTCATCCCGCTCAATTCTAATGCAGTCAAAATATTCTTTTTGTCTCTCTAGAGCCTGGTTACAGCCAAGTAGCACAAAGAAAATAGTATAGAAAAAAGAATGTGTGATAGATAAGAGAGATTTCTTGTAAATACAAGAAGAGTACTAAACAAAAAGAAGAAAATAAAGCTTTACACAATCCTGTGTTTGCCACAAAAAATCCTGTGTTTGCCATATTTAGCACAAGAATTCCTCAGTTATAATGGACCTGTCAAATATGTATCTAGTCTTGTTCATTATATTACATATAAACTTTAAATAAAATTATGGTGTAATATTTCTTCCACACTAAGCCTATCATTCGCACAAATAAATCCCGATGCTAGGATTCAACGTGGAATTGATAAAATATGAAATATATCACATAAATTAGGGCTGAATTGTATTTGTCATATGCAGTTCAGACCTACTAAAATCAATGCAACTAAATTAAAACCATTAATTTGTGTAATTCTACTTTGCAATTAAATCTGTATCAAACCATATTATTCAAATTTTTATCCAAAACCTAGAGCAAGAAAATATAATCCTCTGTGATGCACTAAGATTTTCAGGTATAAACATTTGGATTTGATAGCAGGCCTACAAAATTATATGTATGGTATTATGATTTTCAATTTAAATGAAACAATGTTGTCAATTGAGTTTTTACTGAAGAATATTAAAAAAAGAGGAAACCATATAGTTTCCTATTTCTCTTCAGGGCCCTGATTCTGCTTTGTATGCTAGATTTTTATAGGATACCTGCTTCTCAGAAGCCAATCAGTTAGTAAATTGGTAAGCTTTTAAATAGTTTCCCCAGCAGCCCATCAATCAGTAGATTCCTAAAAACTATGGAGTGAAGAGAGAACTGCATCTACAGTATATTACAGAGTCACTAAATAGGTGATTCATGTCCACCGTTCTCAAACCTATATTTCATTTTTACTCATAAACAACTAGCATCCAAATACAAAACTTAACTGCAACACTGGAAGTACTGAGCAATCATTCTGCTTTATCATAAATGTATTCATGCATGCAGCATATGCTCTTGAATGGCACTTATTTATTATCTAGTATCCAGCATTAATTTATTTAATTTATTGCTGTATTTGTAGTTACTATATTCAGATCCTCTGCATACTGAAACCATTAACAATCTTGTCAACATTTGCCATTCTATTCCTAATCACTTTCACCTCAGAATAATCTCATACCCCAATTTTTTTATCTTTCCAATTAACTGTTTCCTGGAGGTCAAACACCTCTTTGGATATAGATTCTATTTTCTGCTGCATGCGCTGGTTCTCCTGCAGTAAACACAGGGAAAAGAATAAAAGAAGAGGAAAAACAAGTAAAAGGAATTACAAAAAGATAGAAGTGAGTAAATAAGCCAAAGAAACATGAAAGACAGAGGTATTATGAACAAAGATTTGAAGGGTAGAATTACAAACAGATTTAGGATTGATGCTCAAATAATTTACAACTGTCTTATATTACTGATAGTCCTTGATTTATGGCTATTCGTTCAGCAACCATTCAAAATTAAGATAGCATTGAAAAATGGGATTTAGGACTCATATCCAAACTTATGGCCACTGTAGCACCTTGTACTCCACTTGGCAATCCACCCATCCTTATGACCAATCATAAGAATGCTGCAGCTATCCCCCCTCTCCTATCCTGCCTTGTTGGGTCCTGCAGGCCTTGGCCCTGCTTCCCACTCCCCTTGGTTCTACACTGTCTTCCCCATGGCTTGATCACTTCCCCATCATGGCTTGATCACTTACCTTTTTGGATAGATTTCCTTTGGGAGGCAGCTACTTTGCCACATGGCCATTCTGCAGTTGTGCCTGCACTCACTATCCCAGAAGTGGACACCATTTTGTGAGTTGCCATAATTCCAATGATGCAGGAAGGGGAGCGTGGGGTGCTTCAGGGAGTGGAGATGGTCCTGGGAGGCCTAGCAGAGGCTGCATCTGAACTGAAAGTTCTTCAGTGCAAACCTGGGCATGCACTAGGTCTCCCAGGGCTTCCTCCACATCTGTGGCACCTGAGGCTCTGCTAATAACTGTAACAGGGAGAGCAGTGATTGGGGTCATTAAGTAAGGTGATCACATGGGTACCTCATATAATGACTGTCACAATTTGTGTACATAATTGGCAGCTTCCATTATAATTGTAACTCAAGGACTATCACAAATTTATGTATAAATATATAATTTGACCAAGAGTTTAATTATATTTGAAATGTATCCAATTTTAAAATATTGATATAATGTCACTTTTATACCATATACCGGTTCAGTGTGGCTGCTACAATTTATACCAAGGACTCTTCCATGTTTTTAATACAGACAACATAGCCACATCCCCAACTTTATATTACTACATTATACATAGTAGCTGTTACTCAATCCAACCAATCCAAGGTACAATAATTCTGCATATTCATCCCTTACTATCATAATCAGCTAAAAATCTAGGAATATCAAAAAAAAACAAGGAGCAAATACAACATACAAAACTGACCATCTGGAGTCTGAATTCAAGTATCTAAGCCATATTTTTTACTGATCAAAGCACTTCTACCTTATCTGAATACAGTTTCTATTTTTTTAATCATTTAGTAAATTGTCAAATTGATCAACAGATTATTTTCTTGGTAATAAAAAACAAAATGAAATAGATAGATACACACATACATACAACATTGATGACACCAATTTTGAAAAGATCTTTTAATAGAGGATCTAAGGAGACTTCTGTGGGACACTACAGACCAAAGGCTCTGCTATTAACGATTAGTCTTCAGAATCAGATTTTGGATATTAGTTGACAAAAAGGATCAAAAGAGTGATCTTCTGATTCAAAGTCTATAAGGTAATCCTGAAGGATATCAAATTCTATTAAAAATGCCTGGCAAATTAATATAACTAACATTCTTGCCTTCATTTGTAACATTCTTCTATTCACATCTGAGAGCAGATAGCTCACTATTCCAATCAAATTGTTCCATAAACACCATACTCAGAGATGTTTTAGATTATCATTAGATTTTTATCACATTTTACTTTTATATTTTACTTATTTTAACATACAGACATATATTCATGTGTGTTTGTGTGTGTATGTATAGTCCTTGACTTAACAACCATTCATTTATAACCATTCAAAATTATAACGGCACTGAAAAAAGTGAGTTATGATCCGTTTTTCACACTTATGACCGCTGCTGCATTCCCATGAGCAAGTGATCAAAATTTGTACGCTTGACCGATTGGTTCATATTTATGACGGTTGCCGTGTCCCAGGGTCATGTCATCACCATTTCCAATCTTGTGACAAGCAAAGCCAACGGGAAGCCAGATTCACGTCACAAGCATGTTAATAACTTAAACAAATGCAGTGATCACTTGACAACTATGGCAAAAGGCCATAAAACAGGATAAAATTCATTTAGCAACAGAAATGTTGGGCTTGATTGGTCATAAATCTAGGACTATCTGTATGTGTGTATGCCTTTGTATGTGCATGCGTGTGTGTGTGTGTGTTTACATACACAACAATAGCACTCAGACTTCGGAATGGGAGACCTTGCTGCAGCCAACTCACCATGGTCAACTCGCCACAGCCAAATCACCGTGGCCAATTTGCCATGGATAACTCACCATGGCCAACTTGCCACAGGATAACTCGCTGCAGGACGATTTGTCATGCCCCCATTGGAGCCTGAATCTGCAGAGGAAGATGAGCCGCAGGCCGAGGCAGGCCAGGGCCTTTCAGGATTGGGATGGCTTGTAGGCAAGAAGGAATGGGCAGGATGACCAAGAGAAGCTAAGCAGTGAACATGAGAGACAGAGCTCAGGCGATAAGCAAGGACCACCCCCTCCTGATCCTCGAGCATGGGGAGTGGAGAGAAGGCAGGAACAGTGCAAGGTGACCCAACTACTCAGGAGGAGAGCGCTGTGCTCCAGGTCATCACACAATTCAACTATTTAATTTAATCATTTGGAATAATTTTAAAAAATAATTTTGTCATTCACATTTCATTTTGTCCCTCCTTTGGCATCCTTTCTTTAATGATTCTATTCCATCATTTCTTTGATATTAGTGTAACTCTTGTCCCATGAGGAGTTGTCTCATGGGGAGTTGGCCGTGGTGAATTAGCTGCAGCAAGTTGGCTGCAGGGCGTTGGCTGTGGCGAGTTGACTGTGGTGAGTTGTCATAGACCCCTCAGACTCTTTAAGCAGTTTACAGCCAGAGCCATTGTAGCACAGTGCTTAGAATGCAGTACTGCACGCCAATTCTTCTGGCTGTTAGGAGTTCAATCCTGATTGGCTCAAGGTTGACTCAGCCTTCCATCTTTTGAGATCAGTAAAATGAGGACCCAGATTTTGGGGGGCAATATGCTGACTCTGTAAATTGCTTAGAGAGTGCTGTAAAGCTGTATATAAGTCTAAGTGCTATTGCTATTGCTATTACATAGTCAGCATATTGTCCCCAACAATCTGGCTCCTCAAGAAGGATGGAAGGCTGACTCAACCTTGAACTGGTCAAGACTGAACTCCGGGCAGTAGGCAGAGTTAGCCTGCAATATATTCTTATTCTCAGTTACACACACACACACACACACACACACACACACACACACACACACACACACACACACACACACACACACTTCAGCCAGTAAGTGTACCTAATATTCCTGTCTCCTATTTTTCCCACAGCCACAGCCCTGTTTAGTAAGTCAAGCTGAGACAGAGTGACTGGCACAAAGAGATTCAGCCAGCTTTCATATCTAAGAGAGGTATCAAACTCACAGTTAACCTGGTTCCAGGCAAGCCATCTTAATCACTATACCAAACTAATAATAATTGTATAACTGTACTTATACAAATCTAGTCAATTAAGGAAAAAATTCTTTAGTAAAGATCTTGCTATTGTCTCCCTTTGAGATATATAAAAACAAAAAGAAGTGACCGGATAGGATAGCAATTACAGTGTCACCTCTAATGTAGAAGACCAGTAGGAGTCCTTGGGCTATAAACCTCTTGGGCTCTCTACCTCAAATGTGAGAATGACACAAACAAGTAGAGTCATGCCAGATGTTACCTGGATTAGCAAGATCCACGTCATATGTTGAGGAACCAGGACAATCTGACAATAAGTGGGCTATCAGAAAAACAATACATGGATGAAACAAAAGAACCTGGTTTGACAGAATGCTAGTATAACTATAGACTTAATGAGAAAAGATACTGTATATGAAATATACGAATGGCCTATTGCTGGGCCAAAGACCTGCATCCTCATTAACTGAGAAATGGTTAGTTACCCAATACTTCAACAAAGTGAAGAGAAAGCTGCTTTCGCAACTTGAGAAACACCAACTACACATTACATCACATACTCAACAAGACCAGGAAGACCAACTGTATGTACAGCCAACACCTGGAACATCACTGCCACATTACAGAGCACAGCAGCTGATATGAAACATAAGATCATGTATAAACCAGCTAGAGTCAATCCTTGAAGCCTATTATCAAAGCTTATTGGAGATGGAGATGCTAAAAGATGCCAATAGAGCCCTCGTGACAATCTCTACTATCACTATAACCAATGAACTGGTATAGGCTGAAGCCACTATAATTAGGGTCCATTCCAGACAAATGGCTGCCTAATATCTTGGTATATGATCAAAAATACAGCAGTACATACCCGCCCCCCAAAAATGTTAGATGCTAAGATCAAGATGTCTCAAAGTCTCCTTATAGGGGAGATGGGCAGCATAAAAAAAATAATAAATTTAAAAAACTCAGAGACAAGTTAGTCAAGGGAGGACAGTGCTGATAATGAAAGATCCCCATAAAAGAACAGCATCATCCAACTATTGGTCAATAACCTGCATCCTTATTATCTGGAAAGTCATACCAGGCATCATAGCTGCCAAGTCACAGAAATATACGGTCCAATACATGAGCACAGCTCAGAAGGGAATTAAAAGTAACAGCAGAGGTTCAAAACACCAATTGCTCATTGATAGAGCAGTCACCAAAGACTTAAGATTTAGGCAAATCAATCTGAGCACAGCTGGAGTGACTACAGGAAAGCGTATAACTATATGCCAGATAGATGGATCTGTGAATCCCTGGACCTATACAAAGTCACAGGATACTAAGGACATTCCTCAAAAACTCAGTGGGGCTATGGAAGACAATCCTGGAAATGAATTCAAGAAAGCTTACACAAGTGGCCATCAAGTCTGGTATGTATCAAGAAGATGGTACTGTCCTCACTGCAAACCTGGTGGCCAACTATAAGAAATGTCTGACCTCTGTGATTGCCAACAAGGGTTTTGCCACCAAGTACTAAGTCATGTTTTGTGAAGGGGTCAAATACTTATTTCACTCATTAAAGTGCAAATCAATTTATAACTGTTTTTTTGTTGTTGTTATTGTCTCTCACTGTTAAAATAAACCTACCATTACAATGATAGACTGATCATTTATTTGTCAGTGGACAAAAAAACCCAAAAAAAATCAAATAATTTTCCCCCTCACTGTAGTGGCAGAATATAAGATACAGGCAGGAACAGAAAACACTGAAAATACAACCCAATACCTGGAATTGTGTAAAGGAACATCTGCATAGTGTATAGGCTATATCCTCTCAAGTCCAGATGGGAGATTCCACAGAAGGTGACTGAGAATAGCAGGGCTTGCTGTAATGTATAAATAGTTTTTTTTCTTCTCTAACCAACCGTATTGTATAAAATAACCCCTCATAACTGCCTCACTAGCCTCACAAACTGTTATAAGATCTGTCCCTTTACCTAAAATTATTATCAAAATATTTGTGTAATTTCTTTTTACAGTCCTTAGACACTCAGATTTCAGTAAGGCATTTGACAAGGTATACCACAACCTACTCCAGTAGTGGCGAACCTATGGCACGGTGCCAGAGGTGGCACTCAGAGCCCTCTCTGAAGCACGCGCGCCGCTGCCCCAGTCCTAGGCTTTCAGCTGGGTTTTATAAAACCTTTCCGCTTTAGGCTTCCGCCATGTACAAAAAAAATAATGGTTCAATCAATCAGTCAATTTCAACTTCTCGCGGGGAAAAAAAAATCTTGCAAAGTTGAAATTGATTGATTGAACTTTTTAGTGCCACCCAGTCTGCTGTTACCATCGCAGCCACGCCCACCCAATGAGCTACGCCCACCCAATGAGCTACACCCACCCAATGGACCACACCCACCCAGCACCCGACAATACATAAGTGGGTTTTAGGTTGCAGTTTGGGCACTTGGTCTCTAAAAGGTTCGCCATCACTGACCTACTCCTTGGTAAGCTAGGAAAAGGTGGAAGAGGCAACATCACCATCAGATGGATCTGTAGCTGGCTAATAAATCGTACTCAATGAGTAGTCCTCAATGGCACTACATCCACATGGAGAGAAGTAAGCAGTGGGGTATCACAAGGTTCCATCCTAGGCCCAGTACTCTTCAATATCTTCATAAATGATTAAAATGAGGGAATTGATGGGGAACTCATCAAATTTGCAGATGACACTAAACTGGCAGGAGTATCCAACACCTCAGAAGACAAACTCAGGATCCAAAAAGATCTTGACAAACTTGAACAATGGGCCCTATCCCATTCAGTGTGGAGAAAAACAAAGTCTTACATTTAGGCAGGAAAAACCAAAGGTACAAATACAGATTGGGTGAGACCTAGCTTAAAAACAGCAACTGTGAGAGGGACCTTGGAGTCCTAGTGGACGATCACTTGACTATGAGCCAGCAATGTGCAGCAGCAACCAAAAAAGCTAATACAATCCTGGGTTGTATAAACAGAGACATAGAATCAAGATCACGCAAAGTATTATTACCGCTTTATAAAACCCTAGTATGATCACACCTAGAATACTGCAGCCAATTTTGGTGACCTTATCACAAAAAAGATGTTGAGAGTTTGGAAAAAATTCAGAGAAGAGCAACTAAGATGATCAAAGGCCTGGAGACTAAAACATACAAAGAACGGCTACGGCTAAAAAAAAGAAATAGGGGAGACATGATAGCAATGTTCCAGTATCTGAGGGGCTGCCACAAGGCAGAGGGTTGTTCACCAAAGCACCAAAGGGAGGGAGGAGAAACAATGGCTGGAAACTGACCAAAGAGAGAATTAAGGAGAAACTTCCTCACTGTAAGGACAATCAACTAGCAGAACAGCTTACCCCCAGAAATTGTGGGTACTCTATCACTGGAGATTTTTAAGAAGAGACTGGACATTCACCTGTCTGAGACAGTACAGGTTCTCCTACTTGAGCAGGGGGCTGGACTAGAAGAACTCCAAGGTCCCTTCCAAATTCTCTTCTCTTCTCTATTCTATTCTATTCATTCTATTCCTTTACATTTTCCTCCTTTTGTAAAATAGATTCATTCAATCTCAATTTATAACTCAAGGTCTTTTTTCTGAGGACCAAAGTAACTGGGTTATGATCAGAAAAGAATTTAGGTAGGATATCAATTTTCAAAATTCTATTTGCTAAATTTTTGGAGGTCCATATCATATCAATCCTTGAAAAAGATTTGTGCCTTTCTGAAAAAAAGGTATATTTTCTCACGAGCCATTTTTATGTCTTCATGAGTCTATTAATATGAAATTGTCCATCATTTCAAAAAATGACTTTGGTAGTTTGCCCTGGGATGGTTTGATGCCTTTAGTAGATGTTCTATCCTAAAGTGGCGAAATCACTCCATTCCAGTCCCCCAGCATAAGCCAATTTTCATATGAAAAAGGCAAGGTCTATAAGGCACTCAAAAAAATTGCTTTTCCCCTAATTTAGCACATATACTCCAATCACTATTGATTTTATTCTGTTAAAATTAATTTCTACTATTACAAGTCTACCATATTCATCTGATGAAAGCCTAGGTTTAAATTGGGGTTTTATGTATAAAACCACTCCATTTATCTTTTTTTCCCAGCAAATACAAATTCCTCCCCTAGCCTTTTATTTATTAGATATTTGTCTTCATATTTTAATATGTGTTTCTTGAAGACAGATTATGCCAGCGTTTTCTCAAATGATGAAATACTTTTTTACACTTAGATGGGACATTAACCCCATTAATATTCCCTGTAATGAGTTTACTTTCCATCTTTAAATGAAGCATCAGATTCCTGTATAGACACCTGTCATCTCTTCTTCAATGTCCGTTTTTCGAAGCTGGTCTGCCCTAAAGACTTATCCATCTTCATCTCATCATCTAGTTCTGAAATTAATTTATGTCTGCTCAAAAACTCCTTGGCTTTATTTATGTAGTTCAGTCAAAATCTTTGTTCCTGTTATGTAAATGTTACCCCTTTAAGCTTATCCCAATGAAAGGGATTTTTCCTCATCTTCAATATATCTGTAAGGGATGAATAGGGTTTCCTTTTTCGCAAAATTCTTATGGGAATTTCCTTCAAGATAATTATGTGAACATTTTCCATTTGTGATTTCGCTTTGAAATGACAATTCAGAACAATTTTCTCACAAAGTAAACCAAAATATGCCTTGGTAATTTCCTCATGGCAGCAAATCTCGAATTCAGTCAATACACCTTATCTACATTGGAGTTGAGACTTCTTTTGTCACAGTCTATTAATGCAGCCAAAGCTTTAAACATCCTTGCTCTGATATCCTCTCCAGATTGTTTAGGAATTGCTCTGAATCTTAATTGAAATTCCTTAGCATGAATTTTCAGGAGAATCCTCTCATTTGCTTCAGTTTCCAGAAAATTATCTTGCTTACCAACTTTGTGTTTAACAATTCAGCACTGGCCTTCACCTGCTCAATATCTCCTCTCAAACCTTGTATCTCATCACAAAGTTCCCTTACCAACGTATCAATTTTTGATTCAAGCTTAGTTCTTATCACCTGTATAGCTTTATGTGTTTTGGCTATATATTCATCCATAAAAGATATAAAAGATTCCACATCTCCAGGTATCTTCTTTGTTCTTTTACAAGTCGCCATCATTCTATAGTCTTTGGCTCCCTCGTGTGCTCAAACAATATAATAAGAACAGTTTCTCTTTGAGCAATCAGCAGTGAGAAGTGAAATCAAAACTATTTCTCCCTCTCCTTCCAGCCAAAGTAAAATGTCATTCAGGGAAGGTTTAATTTAGAGATAAGAAAGAGTTCAGCAGAGTCTGCTAGATAAGTACTTCTCCAAGAGTTTTTTAAATCCAAAGTTTCAAAATAAAATCCAACGTGTTCACCAGCTTCTTCAGTTTGGCTCGGATACTCAAACACCTCCCCTCACCATACTGAAATCCTGAAGCCACAGAAATGATGATGATTCCACAAAATGGAAAAGGCAGGTTGCAACCAGAGGAAGCCTCTTTTAAACAGAAAAGGTAAATATGCAAAGGCTAGTGTCTAAGAGGCAGAGACAGATTTTTATGTCCATATTCAAACGGCTGATTCCTCCACAGTGAACTTGTGTCTTGGTTGCCCAGCCTCCAGCTAGAGACTCACTGCATTTTTTCTTCCATAAACTTTCTGAGAGCACCCAGCTGTCCAGGGGAGCAAAAGGGTTAATTTCCAGAAGTTCCCTTTTCTCCAGGGAGGTTTTTTCTGCCTTAGAAAACTTTCTAAAGCATTTAATTCTGGGGGAGTCTATAACAATCTAAAAGATTGCGCCCTTCAAATCTGGCCAGTTCCACTGGAAGTACAGAACCCTCAAACTCCCAGGCCTCTCGTAGAAGAGCCTAGATTGAGGAAGATACATGCCAATTCTATCAGAATTAATCAGAACAAGAAAATCCCATGAATTCAATTAAAAATTGAATTCCATCAATTTTTCAAAGCAGCATGTTCATGTGAGTGAAGTTAAGCTAAGATGAAACTGCTTCATGTGAGGGCAAAGTTACTAACTAGAGTAGCCATGTTACTGTCACAAAATTATATACTGTCTTAATATGTTATTGTTAATTTAATCATGTCTAGTTTACATTTTATTATAATAATGTTATAGTTTCATTGTTTAAACATTGAATCTGTTTGAAAACTATTTTGGAATTGTTTAACGGCATGTAAAATAAGTAAGTAAATAAAGAATCATGAAATTGAAGTTTTAAGTGAGCTTCTGTAGCTTTAGCATTAACAAAACAAGTAATCCAATAATTTAGAACCAATTTGGAAACTAACCCAGCTGGCTCAGAAAGAAAAAATGTTTGGCAGCAAGATAAATGATATATCAATAGAACATCTAAGCACTGCAATCCTCTCTGGACACTAATAGACATAGACACAGTTTGTATCAAGAATTTTTGCTATCTGGAGCCCCTCATAAAGAAAAAAGTCTTTCATTATTTCCTCTAAGTATAACATTGGAAGAAAAGCGCAAACAGTATAGTATGTGTCAAAATAAAGGAAATAAATTACAGACATTTCATTTGACTACAATATTATTAGTTATTTTCCAGCATAACCATATACCTCTATAAGCTCATCTCTTTGGCAAAGGCTTTCCTTAAGTTCATTTACTTTATGCTGTAGAACACTGCACATATGTTTCTGTCTTTCCAATTCCTGTATTAAACAAAAAAAAAAGTAGAAATTAGATTACTTTAAAATTTGTTTCAGTGGCTTTGGCTACTCTCAAATAACATTTTGAAGCTTGTTATAACGAAGTAAACTAATTTCAAGATTCTGTGGGCTAATAAGTGGGTACTCTTAATATTTATTATATAGGTAGGAATAATAACTACTCAGTTAAAGGAACCCAATTATGAAATCTGGCTTAATCATTTTTCACAATTTCTGAGTAGTAGATCTCACTCTACTATACTGTAATCAAGATCCAATTTTGAACAGACTTCCTGCTTGTCTCCAATGCTTGACATTAGATCAATATTGCTTCAGTATTGGATTTTCAATTTTCCACTATATGTGATATAATATTTTTCAAATCTGTTTTAGTAAAACTGTAATCATCATGGGCAAGGAATAACAGAGTTGGAAGGGACCTTGAAGGTCTTCCAGTCCAATCTCCTGCTCAGGCAGGAGATCCTGTACCATTTCAGATGAATGGTTGTCCAATTTCTAAGAATAAGAGTAGTTTAGAATCAAACAAAAGAAAAGGAGGAAGAGAAATTGCTGCCAGAACAAATTAATTTTCCCATGTTTGAGCCATCATAGACCTTAGTAAGGTCTTTGTCTTCACTAAAAATATGCAACATTATTTTCAAGTACAAATATGCCTAAGTACACACACAGATATTTTTTCATATTCCATTTAAAATGTACATTCTGCATATAATAAATTACAAATTTAAGTACCTTAGTTTTTTCTTCATTTTCCCTATAGTATTCTGCTAATTGCTCTTCTCTTTCCTCAATGACATCTTTTAGAGTATCCACTTGATAGATTAAATTGTTTTTTTCATTATCAAGTTGGGCATTAGAAACCATGGCCTTCTTGTATTTCTCTTCAACTTCAGCAAGTGACTCCTAGAAAGATTTTATTCCTTTATTTATTAAGCATTATTTAAATAGAAGCACACAGAATGTTCCATACTTAACCATGTTATTTTTCTAAGTTAAGTCTGTTTAAAAGTGCAATGTCAATGAAAGTTGAACTTGCACACAGGCATTTATGGAATTGATTTTATTATTTTCTTTGCAAATGGCAACAATTTAAGCAAGTTATTTATAGTAGTTCTAGAACACGGTTATGTTAGCTTGATGTAGCAAAATGAATTAGCAAATCTTGTAATTTTTATATTAATGTATAATCATCATTGTATAATCACAGCATAATTTTTCATAAACTGAAGTATAGCACATTCCTAACTTTAAATTCCTTCAAGTTTCACATTCATCACTAAGATTATGCTTTCCTCTAATAAGAAATTATTTTAATTCTATCAAGGGAATTAGGGGAATTTTCGAACAGTAATATAGCTTTACAAATATATATAATAGTACCCTTATTGACTAAACCTATACCTGAGTGGTTTGAGAGTACTGGGTTAGAAATGAATCATGAACCCCCCCCCAAATGGTATTGCCTTTTGTATACCGCAAATTAAAAAGAAAAAAAATGCTTAAATATCTAATAAACCTACTGTACCTTGGACAACTTTCATATACAGTGACAATTTTGAGGGATAAAATCTATAGAATTAGATTTTTAAAAGAGCTTTCTAAGTGAAGATGAAAAATTTATGAAAAACAGAGGACTTCAATGACAATTTATCTTGAAGATTTAATATCAGTTCCTATTTAAGGACATGGTTTCAAATTCTAGTTTCAAGTCAACACTAATAGGAAGATGTCTCCAACTCTTGTTTATGAGCACTTCAGAAACAAAATACTAGAATCAGATGGTTCTTGGTCAAAACCAGCAGAGCTCTTCTTATGAGTAATACAGTAATCTGAAAGCATTTGTGCACTCGCCATGTGACTTAAAGCATTACTAAAAATTATCTAGTGGTTTGTTACTTCACTTCAGAACAGAATTCTAATTTTAATTTCACTATCAATCTCTAACAGAGTGTTTTCCAATTATTAGTCTTACAAATTTTTTACTTGGCAATGTGGGTTTTCATGTAAAAAGAAAAATAAAATTTCATATTATTCAAATTATTGAAATTATGCAATGACAATTCTCTGGAGAAGGCTCTAATACTGGGAAAGGTGGAGGGAAAGAAAAGGACATATAGGAGCAGGGTGGATGGACACAGTTATAGTGGCAATAGATGCACCATTGGAAGACGTGAAGGATGAATTTAGGAATAGAACATTATGAATAAAATCTATCTATGTGTTCACAAAAAATTGACATCAACTTGATAGCACATACTATTAATACAACATTTGCTAAATAAAATATTCAGCAAACTGCTTTTCACATATACATTGACGCTATTGAAGTAAAAGGTAATATATACTAGTAACTATATGTACAAAACCCATTCTCCAATTTACTGGTTAGACACATACTTAATAAAAAGAGTAATTAGTATGTTAGTAAAGCTCTGTTAATGAAATTTGTAAAAATGCCATTATCGAAGTATTACCATAGTGAGTACATGCTTGGGAGAAACCCTAATACCTTTAGTTCTTTAAGTCCCTGCATGTATCTCCCCTCTACATCTTGTATCTGGTCCTTAAGATCATAGATATCCTGCAGGACATAGGAATGAACCATTGCATAAGAACATCATAAAGATTGATTATATAATTCTATGACTTAAAAATCATGTGATTTGATGTATGTTTTACCTAACAAATTACAAATTAAATTAAATTAATGATATATTCTTGATACTTGAAGATGATATAAATTTAATTCTATGTTTCTTAAGGCTTAAGTACATTTAAAATACAAAATCTTTGAGAAAACCAATTTCAGACATAAACTATTCACATTCTTGTTTTGAATGCAAATCTGAAAAGATGCATAATGACATTTGCAAACTAAAATATTATAACAGCAGAGTTCTATATACCGGTAGTCATTTTATGATTGGCTGGTTAGCAACCATTCAAAGTTGTCACTAATCCAAAACATGGAACTACAACTCAAAGTTCCGATAGGTGAGCCCCTTCTGCAGTGACATGACTGAACTTCAATTGCTTGGCAACAGCCACTTTTATGCCCATTTAAAGCATCCCATGGTCATCTCACCTCATTTTTTGTCAATTTTGCCAAATTCTCCACTTATTTCTAGTTTTTGGTACATCCAAAAGGAACCAATGGTTCACTTAATAACCTTGGGATTCAATTAATGATTGCAGAAAAAAGATTATAAAATCAGATCAGTCACATAATCAACCCATTTTAAAACCATTACAACATACAACTATCAAGAACTATAGAATTTTAGAACTATGCTAAACTATATTACACTTTTAGAAATGTTCTGCTTTCTTCTTACAGTAAGAGATTATAACCTGTTAGTACAAGAAAAGAACTGGAGAAAATCTAAATATTTCAAATCTAATCCTCATTTTTCTTTTTCTTTCTTTCTTTCTTTCTTTCTTTCTTTCTTTCTTTCTTTCTTTCTTTCTTTCTTTCTTTCTTTCTTTTTCTTTCTTCGTCTCCTTCCTTCCATCCATTCATATTGCAAATATACAGTTATCCTTCTTATGCCAATCTATGACTGTAATAAAGATTTGATTGATAGAAATATATAAGAGTTTTCTTTTACTGTTAACCAATAAAAATTGCTCACCCGCAATTCACTTAACGAAGTATCAGGATCAGCTAGGCTGCTTGTATCTCCACTTCCTCGTCTAGAAGAATTTCCACTTAAAGGAGTTGCTGAATTGCGAGATGCTGGCTAAAGATGACAATTGTTTTAAATTTCCTTTATATTTTAATAGTTTTCTTAGCTAAATATGTAAATAATATATCAATCCAAGAAGAATATTATAATTTTTTAAAAAATATTTTCTTATACAGACTATTGTAATGTTAAATGATTTTACTGAATCGTATCAGGAAATATTAAACATATATCTTCTCCATTCAATCCACTATATGGTTTATTATTATTTTTTAGACTGACTTCCACTTTTTTATATTACATTTTTAAGGAAAAATGGAAAGTTGTAAATGGAGCTGTGCAAATTATTCAGAAGAGATACTTTACAAATTACATTGGCCCAGATGAAACAATTCTGTTTGAATATTAAAATTATTACTTCAATAACCTATCTGGTTGTTTTCAAAGCTAGCTCTAGTTCATCATACCCCTAAGCAGAAATTCTGCTTGTGCATGCGCATACAAACTACATAATTGGAACAGCTTCTGAAAAAGCTGCACCAATTTTGCAAAGGTTGAAGCCACTTTAGTACTTCTCAGGCAGGTGTTTAATTTATGCTAATTAATTTTGCAAAATATTTTGCATAGGTTTAGTTGCATACATCATAATGTAAATTACTCTATTTTTAAAGATGTGGAGAAATAATAAAGACAACTGCTGATACATCCTTTCTGCATGCTGGGGACCTGAAATATATATTTTGATTCACATTGTCATGTGTACTGATACGTTTTTAAGAAAACCCCATAATTTGAAAACTGATCTGTTCAGTAACTCACCCTTGTGTATAAATCAGAATATGGTTTGTCCGTCTTCTCTTCAAGCTGAAAAATATTTTAAAATTTAATGTTTTAAATTAATTTCAATGATATATTTGAGTTGAAAAGATTACTTTTTATCAATGTGGATATAACCAGAATATTAGCATATTGATTTTCGTCTTTTTTCTATCTTACAACAAAGAGTCTCTAAATATATGCCTTTATGAAACTCATTATAAATAGATGTCACAAAACAAATTAAAACTATAATCCTACAGCTACTTACCTGTAGCCTTTTAATTTTAACAAGAGTATTAATAATTTTAAAAATTAATGGCTATCACCTGAAAACAAATAAAAAAGAAAACAAACTCACAATTGTACAAATTGATTAGGAATTTAATACATTACTTCAAACCTATTTATTATAAATAAGGGCTCAATTTTAATCAAAACTTCAGATGAAAATTTGAACATTGAAACCAAGAAAGGAACACAAAGCTAAAAGATCAAAATTATTTCTATGGATATTCCCCCCAAAATATGTTATTCATTATATTCATTATACATAAATATATAAGCATAATTCCCAATCCCCTATTTGGTAAGCATCATTATTCAAGCATAGAAAAAGAGCACAGAATAATAGAAGAATTAAAGGCATAAGAAAAAGAAAAGCATTTAAAAAGAGAAATATGGCTTTTCAAGAAAAAGTTTTACATAAAATATATATTATGCAAATCATCAAATTCCTCTCAATTCAAAGACTTCGTAAATAGTTGCACTATTGATTGGGCCGGAGGTGGGGGTTATGAAACCTCTACTTCTCCATTTTTTCAAATAATTTTTTGAAATTCAATTATCATACAACTTTGAAGCCACCTAATCTGTTTGAAGTAGGGAATTTTCTGACCTATATCTCTGTTACTTGATATTCTTATATCCTTCAAACCAGTGGTGGGATTCAAATATGTGAACAACCAGTTCTGTGTGTGGATGCTGCTTCCGGAAGTCCATTTTGGACCTGGGCAACAAAAAATTAGCTACCAGTTCTGCCAAAGTGGTGCGAACCGGCTTAATCCCACCACTGCTTCAAACCAATCTCACTCCAAACAGATCCATGTATAATTTCTTTAAACTTCACTCCTCAACTGCATTTTTCCTCTCTCCCTTTTTTTCTATATATTTGTTTCTCTTGACATACTCAATTCTCATTTTTATAAGTACCTATCTCTTCATAATCATTTTTGCTTCTTTTGCGAACATAATGTAATAGATAGTTGAAAGATTAAGAAAATGATGGGAGGGTAAATAATAAAAAGATAGGATTCAATCTCATAGATAACATGCTACTGCCCTTCTATCACCCTGTGTATTTTTTAAATCTTATCCATCCATTTCCCTATCTTTAATATAGATTCTACCAAATTATACTATTTGACTTTTATATAGAATGTCAAATTGTATTTGACATATATGTCAAATTAGTTATTTGACATTTACATATAAGTCATAAACATATAATTTATTTTTTATGTCAAGAGCGTCTATTTTGATTGTCGATACATTAATTTTCAGCTCCATACTGCATCATAAAATCTAATATTTGTTGCAAATCCTTTGAGTCCTCAGTCAACATCCCAATAGTTTCTACATACAGAAGTACCCTTAAGTAACAGCTAAAAGTTAAAAGTTAATGCAGCTTCTAGCTAAATCAATTACTTATTTCTTAACAATAACTCAAATTCCAAAACAAAGTTCTTTTATGAATGAAGGCAAATATATGTGCTCAGGATAATGTTGCAAGATCCAATCTGAGTCATTCACTGGGACCAGAGGTTTAGTCCTCTGAGTTTTTGGACTCATGGTGGAACCCATCCTCAGGGAACTTCTATCAGAATATGTACTTTGGGCTATTCTATGTTTTGTATTTATGTGGTGCCTGGTTAGGTGTGACTACCTATTGGTTGATCAATGTGTTGATAGCCGGATATTGGCTGTTGTTTCCTTATGCTGCTAAGTCCTCGGCTCCTAAGTACCTGATAAGCTGGTGGTAAATCAGCACTCCTGTGGACTGACAAGGGACCTGTTTCCCAGGCTTCAATAATTTATTTATTTATTTATTCGACTTGTATGCCGCTCCTCTCCGGAGACTCGGAGTGGCTTACAACATATACAAAACATCAAAGAATCTAAGTCGAATCAAAATATTACATTTCCGTGGCTATCTTTGTACCTGCTTATTCAACAATCTTAGTAGCTGCGAAATTGAATGTATGTCCTTATTCACTGCAATGTGAAGCTATCAATTGTTGTGGCCTGTCGGCCGCTGGAAAACTCAACAGCCCACTCAGAGAAGGAAGCACAGGAATGGGCGCCGTGCCCAGCGTCTGGGCCATCTGAAAGCTCTGACGAAGAAATGGAACTGTCGCAACCAGGGACAGAGGTGGAGCCTGGGCTGCCGCCAGCACTCAGATGGAAAGGCTGAGACCTCCATGCCTTGAGACAAGTGAGTCAGGAGAGGAAGATCACATGAGGCCAGTGATTGATGCGTGAGTGCAGACAAAGCTGAGAAGAGAACAGCGAGAGGCTATGGAACGGTCTTCGGGGTGGAAGAGTAAATGCTGCTAATGGAGCCCCACCCTCAGATGTGAATAAAAGGCAGGAGAGGAGACGAATAGGTGTGGCAGACAACTATTCATCTTCCTGCTGGTCAGCCACATATATTTGGAACTCCTGACACTTCTAATTGGAATTTTGCTGGAGTTTTCTGCAGATCCTGTGGTGCTGGGAGTCGGAGTACCTTCTGAGCAGGGGCATGCCTTATGTTGAAAAATAGCCAGCTTGCTTGAAGGACTTTTAGTTGCAAATGTGGTGAGGCTGAGTAACTCTGGGTGATTCCTACAGGGGAAAAGGGAGCGAGCTCCGTTGTTTGGAGGCTGTGTAAAACTGCTGGCGTTCCTGAAATAAAAGGAACATTAGAGACTATTTGGCATGTCTGTTGTGTTTGGGGAGCCGGGTCAGAACACAGTGATTTCAGGTTTTCTTGCTGACTGCTTTGCTTGTGTTCTTGCAATCTGGTGATTAGCTTCTTCCTTGTCTGTCCTAAGTAGTCACAGGGGCAATCCATGTAGGGGGATCAGAAGATTACATTAGAAGTATATCCCACTTCCAAGCAATCTTTGCAATGCATGATTTCTCCTGCCTCTGGGCAGTGTTCAATGCCCACTTTCAGATTTCAGAAGCTGCGTTCTTCTACTTCCAAAATGTTTTTAATGTATGGCAAGGTGTGCCCTATAGTTGGTCTTATACCTTCTTTGTTCATTTCTGTTCTTTAAGTGTTGCACAGGCATTTTGTGGGTACCCATTCTGCCTGAATTGTTCACATAGGTATCTTCTCTCCAGTTATTTAGCTTGCAAGGTACCACAGTGGGTTCTCACTTTGCCACAGAATGTTCTGATGCAACTCTTTTGTGTGACAGTGGATAGTTAATGTTGAAACCAACCATGTATGGAATATTGGTGGTCTCGTGATAAACGGTGATTTCTAGGCTTCCATCTTCTTGCCTTTTGACAAGCACATCTAAAAATGATAATTGCGTAGCTGTTTCTTCTTCCACTGTGAATTGTATGTGTGGGAAGATGAAGCTTAGTAGGGTATGAAAGTCTTTCACTGCATTTCTTCTTCTGATGACCATGTGTCATTCACATGGTGGCCCCAAAATTTAGGTTTCTAGTTTTGAAATGCAGTATTCTAGTTCACGCAAGGCAGTTTCTGCAATGACTCCTGATATTGTGGATCCCACGAGCATCCCTTTTATTTGCTCATACATTTCCGTTTTGAAGTGAAGAAGGTATATTGGCACCACTGAAGTAGCTTCATGATTTGTGTCCTGGTTAGGTTGTTCTGATCTGTGTCATACTCTTTTTTTAGTTTTTTTATCTTTTACTTCGTATGCTAAGTGAGGAGGGATGGATATAACTAGGGGCACTACATCAAAGGAGACCATGATCCCGTCAGGAGCCACATGCCCGGATCAACCAATAGGAAGTCACATCTAGACAGGACCCACATAAATACGATGCATAGAACAGCCCAGCACATATTCTGGTAGAGAGAAATTCCCTAAGGATGGGCTCCAGGACAAGTTTGAAAGCACAGAAGACTAAATCTCTGGCCCTGGTGAATGACCCAAATTGGATCCTGCAAAGTTCTTTTTTTTATCTTGATCTTCCTCTGATTTCTTGGATAATTCCAACTAGCTGGGAAGATATGTATGGAGATTTTCAGTCATCGAGATCATGTTTACCCCAAAAGTCCTTTTTCAAAAAATAACTGGACTTTCTTTTTTTCCTTGTAAATGTTTCACTTAACTGTTTCATATAACATCCACTGTATCCTCTTTCTATTCATTAAATTGGAGTAATCTAATTTTTTTTCACATAAGTCTCATACCTTTTACATTTTTGCAGTGATTCTACATTCACTTTGACTTCATTTCTTTCCATATCCATTTTTCTCAAAATCCACTTTTATTCAAAGTTTATTATAATATAATTTAACCTTTCTCCCTGCAGCACTTCCTTCATAAAAAGTCTGTGTTATCAAATATAATAATATTTGCCAAGTAGAAATTCAAGTTTGCAGACATCAGATTAACAATTTAATTATTTTTAGTTCACTGAGATACAAAAAAAATGTGGCTTTTTTTGGTAGCAGGAACTTTAACATAAGTTGGTAAGTGAAGTGAAAAACATTTCATTTCATTCATTCATTTCATCCAACTATGAATACAGCAGGTAATAAATATTACAAAATATTCTAATAGCCATCAATGGCATCAGAATATGAAGCTATGTATGTAAATTTAGTTTATAATTTTTGAAACTCCTCCATGGATTACTGCCTCGTCGTGGCGAAGGGGCTTGCATAACTCAATGAAGCCATGAGCTATGCCATGCAGGGCCACTCAAGATGGACAGCAGAGAGTTCTGACAAAATGTGATCCACTGGAGAAAGAAATGGCAACCAACTCCAGTATCTTTGCCATGAAAACCCCATGGACAGTACTAAAAGGCAAAAAGATATGACGCTGGAAGATAAGCCCCTCAGGTCGGAAGGTGTCCAATATGCTACTGGGGAAGAGCAGAGGACTAGTACTAGTAGTGCCAGAAAGAATGAAGCAACTGGGCCAAAGCCAAAAGGATGCTCAGCTGTGGATGCATCTGGTGGTGAAAGGAAAGTCCGATGCTGTAAAGATCTTTTATCCATAGGAACATGGAATGTAAGATCCATGAATCAAGGCAAACTGGACGTAGTCAAACAAGAGATGACAAGACTGAACATCAACATCTTACGAATCAGCGAACTAAAATGGACAGGAATGGGTGAATTTAATTCAGAGGACCATCAGGTATACTACTGTGGGCAAGAATTCCTCAGAAGAAATGGAGTAGCCTTCATAGTCAATAAAAGAGTAGGAAAAGCAATACTGGGCGTCGCGCCAGAAAAAAAAATAATAATAAAAAAAAAACAAAAAAAAAACAAAATGGCGGCCGCGACAGGCGGATCCGCACATGCGCGGCGCGTGCGACGGGCCGATCCGCCCGTCACGCCGAAAAAAATTTAAAAAATTAAAAAAAATTGTTAAAAAAAGGCCGCTGCGATGGGCGGATCCGCGCATGCGCGGCGCGCGATGGGCCGATCCGCGCATGCGCAGATCCGCCCATCGCGGCCGCCAATTTTTTTTATTTATTTTTTTAAAAAATTTTCGGCGCGCGCGCACGGCGCACATAAGCAGGGCAAATGGGGTCTCAACCTGAGAAAGGTTAAGAACCACTGGCTTAGATCATGAGCTTCTCATTACAAAATTAGGCTTAAATTGAAGAAACTAGGGAAAAACTCTAGGCCACTCAAATATGAACTAAATCGTATCCCTGATGAATATATAGTAGAGGTGACAAATAGATTTAAGGAATTAGATCTGATAGACAGAGTGCCTGAAGAACCATGGATGGAGGTTCGCAACATTGTACAAGAGGTAGAAACTAAAACCATACCAAAGAAAAAGAAATGCAAGAAAGCAAAATGGCTGTCTGAGGAAGCTTTGCAAATAGCTGAAGAAAGAAGGGAAATGAAAGGCAAGGGAGAAAGAGAAAGATACACCGAATTGAATGCAGAATTCCAGAGAATAACTAGAAGAGATAAGAATGCCTTCTTAAATGAACAGTGCAAGGAAATAGAAGAAAACAATAGAATAGGGAGAACCAGAGATCTCTTCAAAAAAAATTGGAGATATGAAGGGAATGTTTCATGCAAATATGGGCATGATAAAGGACCAAAATGGCAGGGACCTAACAGAGGCAAAAGAGATTAAGAAGAGGTGGCAAAATTACACAGAAGAACTATACAAAAACGAGCTTAACATCCCTGATAACCACGATGGGGTGGTCACTGACGTCAAGCCAGACATCCTAGAATGTGAAGTGAAATGGGCCTTAGGAAAGTTGAGCAACAACCAAGCTAGTGGAGGTGACAGTATTCCAGCTGAGTTATTCAAAATCTTAAAAAGACGATGCAGTAAAAGTGCTACACTCAATTTGCCAGCAAATTTGGAAAACTCAAGTGGCCACAGGATTGGAAAAGATCAGTTTACATTCCAATTCCAAAGAAAGGCAATGCCAAAGAATGTTCAAACTATCGCACTATTGCACTCATTTCACATGCAAGTAAAGTTATGCTTAAAATCCTACAAGCTAGACTCCAGCAGTATGTGGATCGAGAACTTCCAGAAGTACAGGCAGGATTTTGAAGAGGCAGAGGAACTAGAAATCAAATTGCCAACATATGCTGGATCATGGAGAAAGCTAGGGAGTTCCAGAAAAACATATACTTCTGCTTCATTGACTTTGATTAAAGGCTTTGATTGTGTGGATCACAACAAATTGTGGCAAGTTCTTAAAGTGATGGGAGTACCAGACCATCTTATTTGTCTCTTGAGAAACCTATATGCGGGCCAAGGAGCAACAATGAGAACTGGACACGGAACCACTGATTGGTTTAAGATTGGGAAAGGAGTTCGGCAAGGCTGTATACTGTTGCCCTGCCTATTTAACTTATATGCAGAGCACATTATGAGAAAGGCAGGGCTAGATGAATCAAAAGTTGGAATTAAGATTGTCAGGAGAAATATCAACAACCTAAGATATGTAGATGATACCACTCTAATGGCAGAAAGTGAAGAGGAACTAAAGAGCCTCTTGATGCGAGTGAAGAAGGAGAGTGCAAAAGTTGGCTTGAAACTCAACATTAAGAAAACCAAGATCATGGCATCCGGCCCTCTTAATTCCTGACAAATAGATGGGGAAGAAATATATTCTTCCCCATCAATATATTTTAATGTAAATGTCATAGAGCCATACGCATATTTAACTCAAATACAAATAAGTATTATGATTAGATCATATCCGCTTTACCTAATCCCCAAATGTAATTTTTAAAATCATACAAAATACAAGACTCCAATCATAATAGTGAACTTAAAATAAAAATATAAAAGTATATGCAAGATAATAAATTAACATTATTTCCATTAATGAAACTAACAAACAATAGAAAAATATTAACACATTTACCAAGAAAAACTTGCAGCAATGTCATTAACTTTATGTTAAACACACTCACATTGTTCATGTCTGGAAGGCTGACATCATCCAAATCAGAAACAATGCTTCCCCTACGATTAGTGCGGCTAAAATAATCAGCTGCAGTTTCCCCATGATGATGAAAATCACTTGACTTCAGTAATCAAAACAAACAACAAACAAAACAGATGGCAAGAAAATGATAGGAAAAAAAATCAGAAACAAAATATATATATAATTTGTTCATGCTATTCTTTTCTCTAAATCAAAATTGTTTTGAGAGTTTCCTTTGAATAATGAGGTCTCTCTTAATCTTGATTTTAAAATGTTAAGGCTACTATTAATAGTTTCACAACAAAACTATGGATTTTCAAAGCCACATAAGTCTGACAAAAATTGCAGAATCTGGTAGTGTTTTTCAAATCAATCATATTTACATAGTTTTAATATGTAAAGTAATAATGCTATTATGTATTTCTAACCTCATTCTGTTAAAAAATGTGGTTAAAATTTCCAAAACATCAATCTTCCTAAATATTAGTTGGTGTTATCATTTCTTTGTGATCAGATCTCTAAACATGCTCCTGTATATAACTGTCCTATTACATAATTTTCTCCCACATCTTTTCTTAGTATAGGGCTAGTATACGGATTACTCTCTCTTCTCTATTGATCTTTAAAACATTTCCCTCACTGTGGAAATAACTCAAAAGACACTGCATATTCAGATCCATTTTTAAAATTAAGGTTCAAAAACATCCATTTTTTTGTTAACAAGGCAAGGCCAGGCTAATTAAACTGGAATAAATTACATGCCTAGAGTATTCTAAAAATTTAATATACTTATTCTTCAAAATCCCTCACAATAATTGTTTCTTATTTCACAAATTATTAGGAAAAAATGCTTAATGTTATGTCCAAATTTGGACTCTGAATAATCTAGAATTGGAAGTTGATTTACAAATTCAGTTATTAGAAGAATAAATGAAGGTTTGATTCTCTATTAAAACATTAAGACAATCTACTGTTATTTTAACTGTTCTAGATTAAAGTTGGATTCTAGTACAAAGGAACAGACATGTTACCCATAGAAAATACAAAAATCTTGTCTTATACAAATCAATAACCAGTGTTAAATTTTACAAATAAACACATTACACATGTACAAAGCAGAACTCTTAAATGAATAAAAGTTTGCATTATACTGGATCATGGTATAAAAGAGGGTGCCCGGGAGGGGGAGCTGATTTGATAGACCAAAGGAGGGACACATTTGAGAAGGAAGGTGGAGGAGACCTAAGAGACAGCACAGCCTGAGGATGGAATCAGAGGAAGAATGTAAGGACAGTCACTCCCTAGAATCTTCCGGAGTATATCTGTTAAACTGAGAGTCATAAAGGTTTAGCCTGGCAAGTTTCTATCTGTTACGTATAATTCAATGATTAAAAAGAAGTTATTCGTTATTAAAAATATAATCTCCTTTACATTTCACAATCTTTAAAAAACGTTATGAGGCATTTATAAGACTTGGTAAAAACTACTTGAAAGTGAAATAAATGGAGAGACTTTTTTTTAAAAAAAGAAAGAAACAATCCATTTAGTAAGGTGTAGAATATCTTTGTAGACATTATTAGATGACTAACACTGAGGGCTTTTAAGCAACTTATTCCTTCTAAAGCCTAATCTAAATCTATTAGTTTATTAGATAATAAATATAAATACATTGCAAATTACATATTATGGACATTGTTGTTTAGAAATATATAAATGTTAATACATAATCTATATAAATAATTGCTATATGATTGCTTGTACTATATGATTGCTTGTACTTTTAATATTAGGAGGGTTTTTTAATATTTGAAAATATTATAGTTGTAATAGTATAGCTGTTAATTCTAAAGGAATCAAGAATGAATTCTTCATTTCCTTTACTGTTTTATCCTTTCACATGCAATGACTATATATTAATACATTTATGCATATACATTTATTATATATGTATAATTAATTGTTCTCATTTTACATACTTAAAATAATACTGTCAACTTTAAGCTAGGACATAAGCTAGGAGATAATTTAATAAACATGTTAAGGATAAAAAAATAACAGTATTTTAAAAGTAGTGCAATTCTACCTTGAGGGATTATAAGCTAAAATACTTTTAAGCTAATGAGTATATCCAATACAAATAGGAATATCTATTATACATATCAAGATTAGGAACTGTAAAATTTCACACGTTATGAATTGACAAAATTAGAACACAGCAAACCTATATCAACCATGCAACATTGCTCACCACACTATCCCTATAACCTCGTACAGCATGGTCAGAGGATGCAATGTTGCCTGATTCATCATCTGTAAACTAAAAGAGTTGGAAATAAATAATTAACTAGGTTGCTATTATACACAGTATATATTTATATAAATCAAAAGAATTTTCTACAATGTTAAAGACTTAACTGTATAATAAATAAACCAGAGCAGTGTTGTGAAGAAATACCTTTGTGATGTTGGATTCTGGTATGAGAGGTAGACTGCACAGAGAGAAGATAACCTGCAACTTTTCACTTCGGTGTCTTAACAGTGTTTCAAACTAGTATTTATGCAAAATAATTGACTAATTTTAAGATATAATTGGCTTAATTAAGCTACTGCTGTCTACATAGTACCATCTTCAAAAAATTTTCTTAGTTATGCTCAAGCTGTTTTTTCTAACTTGGAGACTCTGTGTGAGATTACAAATAATCAACAACCCACTTGGTATATTTTAATTCTGCCTGGCAAGATAGAATACAAAACTCTCAGCTCTTCCATTCCTAATATTTAAGTAGCATAGAAAATAGGTCTTTATTATACTCTATGGATAGATGGACAATTTTGGATCCCTGAATCTATTTTTGCAAACTCCACATCCTAAACAAATACATACAATCCTGGCAACATTGAACTTATTCACAACAACTTTCCTCCCTCTGAAAACATGAAATGTAATCCTTGATCATCAAAGTTTCCCCATTCTGAACTTGTGTAAAGAAAGCTATCTGTTATCATAGAATCAAATTATATTCATAGTGTTAACTTGTGATAGTGAACAACTGAGCTTTTATTAAATGCAGCAGTGGTGGAAATTGTATTACATCAATTCCTGATACAATGGCCATATAAAATTAGAACATGAATATGAAAGGAAGATTTAACTGAAAACCTTAAGTACTCTCTCTGCTTATCATTAGCTACAGAACAAATACAATATGATAAGCATGTAAAATTTCAATATTTGTTAAATATAAAATTTTAAAAATGATTTTAGAATATTACATTCTTTCAACTATAGTTTACATTTCTTGCTAAAAATAATTAATATTCTTCTTCCAAAAGTATATAATTGAAGAAGTGGAGATTCCCAGAATGACAGCCAACAACTCTACATTTACATTATCTTAAATAATGCAAATTAATATTCTATATCTATTCAAATAAAGTGTAACAGGTGTATAGTTGAGGCTTGATGTGAGGAGTGAAAAATGTTTATCAAACCAGATGTTTACAAAGATTAATACTTAGTGTTGTATACCAGGTGCTATGATGATTGATGCATACTAAGATTTTATGTTCAATGCTGATTGTTTTAATAAAAGAAATTTAAAAAAAAATATTCTATATCTATTTAATGTCAGAGTTATCCATAAAAATAGATGGCTTTAAGACATGCAGAGACATCTCACCACTGGACTACTTCGTGCTGAACTTGCTCTTGAATAACTATATTCTGAAGGCTAAAAAACAAATGTTGTGAAATATTTTTTCAGCTGTTTATTTTCACATACACATGCCAAACTTGTAAAATGAAGTTCCTATAGACTTACAGTACGATTACTATATGATTTATACAATCCATCATCATATAATGATGCCTAGAGAACAGAGAAAATAGTGTTTGTTGTTATATAAAAGTACAGAATAAACCCGTAAGTACTTTCTGATACAACATGGATGAACAGCTATACAACCTAATGCCTCTTATTTCATTTAGCTGGGAACAGTGAAACAGAGAGGGGGAAGGGCAACTTAAACAGGTAAACGGACATATTGATGGGATATATTTTAGGTCTTATAAAAACAGAAAGAGTCTTTTAGGGCTTTTTTAAAAATGCACTACCAGCATGCAGACACAGATTACAATCACAATTGAGCCCAAAATTTCTGTTTCTGAGAAGGTTGTTAAGTGAGTTTTGTTCCTGTTTTATGATCTTTCTTGACAAAGTTCTTAAATGAATCACTGCAGTTGTTAAGTTAGTAACATGGCTGTTAAATGAATCTGGCTTCTCTATTGATGGCTGATCAAAGGTTGCAAAAGATGATCAATGACCCCATGACACTGCAAGCGGCATAAATATATGCCAGCTGCCAAGCATCTGAATTTTCGTCACGACTATGAGGATGTTGCAAAGATCGTAAGTGTGAAGTAAGTCAATTTTTTTAGTGCAACTTTGAACAGTCACTAAATAAATGGATATAATTCAAGGACTACCTGTACTGGTAATTTAGCTCTCAACAACAACAACAAAAGAGTTCATCATTATAACATAGCTTGTCCTATCTCTTGAACAATCCTTAGAATATTTTATATTTTGTAGCAACCACATTCACTGTGCTTATTGATTTTTATAGATAAAATTAACATCTTGTTCTTCAAAGAATTTTTCCAACAAAATATTAAGAATCTTGCAAACCTAGCAATTTGTTGTATTTTAAAATTCCAAGTCAAAACCATTTACTAAAAAGAAAAGCTTAGTTAGTCCACATATTTTCATTCTTACAGCGCAGTTTCTAAGACAACCAAGCACTTAGTATGTCTTCATTTAAGAAAATCCCTACAGTTTTAAGAGCCCATAGTTTACATACAGTTTGTGTCTTCTCAAAATAGTTTTCTGATATTCTCCATTCTTATATTTTTGCAAACTTAACCTAAATATTTACAAAATAATGATACACAATGGTCTCAGGGAACAGTATGCTTAGAAAGCAGGCTAAAGTCACATGCAGATCTACATACGAACCAAACTGGTACTTCTTATCAAACCAGTGTTTACATCTGGGGAAGCCTATAGAACAGAATACTTTTTTTAGATTTCCTGTATACATGAATATTGCAATACCTAAACATTGTCTATCATGTTATATTTTACTAACCCTGTAATTCTTAGTTGTTGCCAGAGGTTCATTGTATAGAGATGATGACTGTGAGAAGAATAAAGCACTGAATTATAGTGAATGCTGAATAAATGATGCACATTGTACATCAAACATGCAGATAAGGAACAGTGTGAGTATTGTCATAAAATGACAGAACAGAAACAATGCATTCACAGCCCAAAGCTGGCAATAATAGATTATACATTCCATTAGATATTTAATAAAAAAAATTGCCATCCATAAGCTGACAGTGGTCCTGTCTTTCAGAACAAACCTCTTTAGAATGATTGTCTATAATATTAAAATGTCTCAGATCTATTGTTAACATATTGGCAAATTTAAATCAGGAAATTGCATGTGAAAAAATGAAAAGAAATCTAAATTCCTGAATCTACTCTACTTCTAATTCTAACTTGATTCATGCTTCATCAACTAATATAGGACCAAAAAAAACCCATCACTGGATCTTTGGCCAATTGTTAATTCAAATGAAACTCAAATGAAACAAAGCTTTTATGCTAATTCTCATGCTTTTATGCTTTACTAAAGAAAAAATCTATTCAGCAAAATAATTCATACAAAAAAAAAAAAAAGCAACACACCCGAGGCTGATAAGAAGGAAGTGCTTTGCTATGTCTAAGACTGCTGTAATTTCGGTGGTCATGATAAAATCCACTCTGTTTAAAATGACAAGATTATAAAAGATACTCAAACACTAACTCACGAGAGGCTGCAAATAATGATATTACCTTTAGTATTCAAAATATATTATGAGGCTCCAAAGTGCTTTAGTACAGTCAACAATTTCAGTTGATTCAGCTGAAGGTATTATATTACATGTGATGCAATCTTTTCATATAAAAGCTCAAATTTTCTGTCTACCTTTTTATATGATTATGTCTACTAAATAAGATATTTTCCTTATTACACAGAATTCTGCAACTGTTACAAATATACATTGTGCTAACTTCACAATGTAATAAATTAAATTTACTATTGTAATTGGAAGGTTTGAGAAAATTAATAATAACTTCTTCCTGCTATATAGATAACTGCTCAGATTTAATCAATTACCATATGTGAACAACAAAATTCCACAAACTTAAAAGTTCTGAAATTGTTCACTAATGCTCTTTAAAATATCAAAGTATGTAAGCTTTGTTGCAATAATTCATTAAAGTGTTAACAAATATTTATTTCTAGTCAAATATTTCACCTTATATAAACTGTGCTCTGGTGGAATGTCAAACGCTTACTATTGAGAGGCTTAATAAAGAAAATTTCTATGATGATTTAAATATACAGTGAGAAACAACATTTATTTTCATGATTCAACATCAACAATTTACAACATTTCAGAAAAAACTCAGAGCAGCAATCACATACTAGAAACAAGACAACAAAGCTGGAATGGAGGAATCAAAATTTTAGCAGGACCAATAATGGTTTCACATTGTAATTTTCCTAGCAGTGAGTTTTTTTATAGAGCAGCATAAAATTCAAACAAGGAAAATTACATCTACTTCAATAACTCCACTGAAATTTATAAGTGATAAAAGAGATCTAAAAGCTTGGTTTGCTAACATAATAGTATAAAATTAAAATAGTAAATTCTACGTAAGTTTTTAATATTAAAACTAAAATTATAGACTAAAGGGGACAAGCACATAATAAATAAAACAACAACTATTACTAAACATAGGACTGGACATTAATGAGTTAGAAGAGAATCAGTAACCAAAAAACCAATAGGATGAAACTTGTGGATATATGGGTTCTAAGCTTGAGAACCATGTAAGTGTCTTGACCTAGATAGAATCATATTCCATCTGAAGTAGCACATAGCTTGAGAATTTTCTTACTGTCATCTTTCTTAAAAGAGGATTGGAAGCTCCGGTCCACAGGCCAGATGCATCATGGAGAAACCACGCCCACCCCATTGCTGGCAATGGAAAAAAAGTCGCAATACATCGCGACACGTCATGTGACATTGCGAGTTTCACACCCCTGCTCTAGATATTTCTGCTTGCTGATTCCATGCTTCAACCACTTGGGCTGGTTAAATGGTTTTGACCAATAATTTATGTCCTAGAACTTTCCATCTATCTAGTATAATACATTTATCTTTGAATATAATAAAAGTTGTAATTAAAGCAAAATATGGCTTTTAGAGAAAGATAGAGAATTACTAACTTAAAGGTACATTGGTTTTATAGGAACTGCCCTGATTTCCAAAAAGCTTTAGGTCAGGATTCAGCATGATATCATTAGCATCATACATATTTCATACGGTAGTATTTCTATAAGTTATCATTATATTGGCAAATAATACTTTAGAAAGCGTTTCTATTTATGTAAACCTCTATAAGTATTAAAACCTAGAAAGGGGATTCCCTTACATCCTATTGAGACCTTTATGTGTCAGGGAAAGGGAAATAAACTTTTCTTTGCTTTTAGAGAAATATCTTTCTTGGAGGCTGGGCTAGGACAAATCTTAAGTGTTATTTTGATACCATGTAAGCATCTAGCTCATAAACTGCAGTTTTATTTACTTTAGCATAGAGGGGTTTTCCTCCATAGTAGTGCCTTGAAGCTGCTACCATCTTCAGAATAGCATGGTTATGCAGTACTTTGCATTCAAAGGGAAAACATGCTTCTGAGCATGTACAGGCATGCTTGCAGTACTGTTGGGCAATTCCTTTAATCAAATATACTTTTTCTTAAAACTATTTTGCAACTACAGAGGGCAATACTGGGAAAAGATACAACTGCTTTACAGAGTTACTATATAGTCAATATAGATGCCATGTTTCCCCTTGCCTCCACTCTTTTCCTCTTTGATTCCAAAATCACTGCACAGCCCTAGGTTGTGATTTACAGATTATTCCTGTTTTTTAAGTTAACTGTATCCTTTACTGAGATATGTTAAAAACAATAAAGCAAACATGGGATACATTATGTAAAAAAAAAATTTAAGAGGTAATAAATCCCAATTGAGAACACTAACCAACAAATCTTTACGAGAGCTAGAAGACTTCTTCCCACCATAAGAATCATTGTAAACATGGCTCTGTAAAAATTATAAAAGTTACAATTATGAACATACTGCCATTGTCATCCACATAAATAATTATTAATATAGGTGTTATCCATATAAAGAATTTTAAATTATAACATGGCCATCTGAAAAAGAAATATTTATTAGCAAACACAATTAAGAACAAATCAAGTTAATTAACGTAATGAATTGTTATATTTTTTCCTTTGGGTAATATTCAATAATAATAATAATATACTGACAAACATTTAATAGTTACATTTAAAGTTGCAAGTTTGCAGAAATTATAGGTGTTTATCAAGATAGCTCGTGATACATAGAAAACTTTTAGTAGAACTGGTTTTGAAGATATGCACAAAACATATGTAGAAAAGCTTGCCAACCCACATTATATTTGGCAATGAATTCTATTAAAATACGCATCCACAATTTCATATTGGATGTAAAACATAAGGTAGTTGATCCAGAAATGCAACTATTCTAGCCAGAACTTTATAATCTCTCACAGCAAAAAAACCTGCATCCTCATCAAAGTAGGGAAGATATATGAGAAGGAAGAGAATGTGTATAAGTATTGCTAGAAGTCTGTCAAATGTTAGCTTTCTCATCAAGGTAGGTTTTTTAGCACTCTTGTGATTCCTGATTTACAAAATTCTTTTACTTCCAGAATACCAACTGCCTTGCCCAACTGTTGCAAAACAGAAGAAATTGTTTAAGAGTTATATATTTATTATGTCTTTGCACAGAAGAGCAAACACAGATGAAGGCAGTGCTAACATCAAGATTTTAAAAACTGAACATGGTGTTGGGTGATTTTCTAGGGCTCTGTGAAGATCTGAATTTTGTTTCAATTTGACAAAGCTTGATTAAATCACTCCTTTGATGCAGATTTATGAATTGAAATGGTGATTTGCTTTGAAGAAACAATTATAACTGAATGACTCTGAAATATTTCAAAGTACTTTAGAGATTTAATTTTTCTGTTCATTGTTATATTGTAACTTAAATTACATATATAAGCAAGAAATAAAAGAAGTCCCAGGGAAAAAGTGCAGGAGTTCCATAGGAAGGTGAGGGAGGCCAGGTAGGTGACGATGGGGTGAGAGTGCTGGGAAGGCCAGAGAGTGTAGGATGCATCTCTGGGTATGAGAGCGCCGAGAGGTGGGAAAACAGTATGAGGAGTACAGGGAAGCACGGGAAAGAACCATGATGCATGGCTGTGTACATGTTCAGGGAAGAAGGTGCTGATGAATGGATGTGAATGTATGGAGTGCAGGAAGGCTGGGAAAATGTACAAGACCCATGGGTGCAGTGTATGTCTCTGTGTTTGTGTGTTCATGCTTGGGGGCATGGGTGCAGTGTGTGTCTCTGGGTTCATGCTTGGAGGCCCGGAAATAAGGGCATATGCATGTGTGTGGGTTACAGGAACGCCAGAAAGAAGGATGCAGAGTGCAAGGGCAGCAAGACGGTATGGGATGCATGTTTCTGTATGTGCGTGTTTGCACATGGACATGCGCACTAGTGCAGGGAGGCCCGGGAAAGAAGGTGTCACCACCTACAATCCATTAAAAATAGTAAATAAAGAGGTAAAAAAATTCTTATTTTCATCTGTATAGTTTACATTACATGCACACACCATAATTCAACTTTACAGATATTTTATGGACACTAATATTTCAAAAACATTGTGTATAACCAAAAATTTAGTCCATACCTATTTCCTTCTTTTTTAGTGACTTAGTTAGATTAATCAATAACTCCATATCTCATGCAATAGCCACTGGTTTTAAAGTCAATAATTTTAAATTCTGTTTTTTTCTCTCATTTGCTCACAGTTCATAAAATGAAAATTTTATTAAAATATTATGTCATTATTATTAGTGCATAACAGGGTTATATGACCAAACCACATCATGCTGATTTGGAATACAAACCACTAGATCTCTTTTCCTGGATTTACTTGATCTATTCCTGTGGGACTCACTGACATTCAAGGAAAGGCTCTTAAGAACAAAGTTATGAAAAATTATGAATCTCAAAAATTGATTTCATTACAGAACAAAATTCCTTGTAATTCTAAACAATCTTTTAAGCAGTTTTATACTAACCTAAAGCATTATGCTCATGATTTCAATTTTCCTCATTTTAAAATGCATTTCCATACTAATCTTTTCTTTGGAAGTTTAAACAAATTAATATTTCAAGATTAACGTTTACTTCAAAGTTTATGTGGTGAAAGGAAAATACCTATCTCCTTGAAAATAGGGCTCATCAGCAGAGTAGTTTCAGACTTAAGTTCTGCTAACTTAAAAACTCCCCTGATGAAGGCATGGCTGTAGGAGAAGGATGATTGTGATGATGGATTGAAGGGAAAACTAAGGACAACAGGAAGAGTTGCTGTTGGATTTCTCTATTTAGACTTGTACAAATTTCCTAAACTTTCAATGTGGCCTGGACTTGAACCAGCTGACTGCCCAGAGAAATGGAATCCAGGTGGGATGAAGGGAAGCTATTTAAGGATTATCCCTTAATTTGTTGAGGAGAGAACATGTAAAGGAAATACACAGCTCCTTATCTCTTTAGCTACAAATTATGAAATGATTTAATTGAATGATAGATGTTTTTTGTTTTAAAAACATGTACCTGAGAGTTTAAGGGCCACATAAGAATACAGATAATCAAATTCCTTACATCTTTGATGTTTCCAGTGTTTGTTTTTGACAGCTACAACTACTAGTCAATTCTCCACCTTTCTCCATATAGAAGTTATTGCCAAAACTAACTTGCTTTAAATTAATATATAAACCTTGCAGACAGTTTTATATCTTATACAGGAAAGTTGATGCGTTTCATTTTTTTAAAACTTCCATTCTCATTAGCCCTTCACAGCATGGTCCATTATAAGGAACTCCAACATCTGGAAAATTTATCTATTGAGAATTAAGTTTTTAATAAGTTCAAAAGGAATTAATTATAAAAAATGCATACAGAATTATTGTCTCTGTCATCTACTATAACAATATATTATTTTAATTTATCAAAAAAGTCTAATTAAAAATTACAATTCACTTTCCAATTCACAGAATATTTTCATGATGAACCCTTTTAACCAGAGTGTTTTTCTTTCTCTTATTAAAGGATTACAGATTCACTAGTAAATTTGGCTTTGCAAAGCATTTAATAGAGGTGATTTGCAAAGCATGTTAGGATAAACAGCCCCTTCTGCACAGATACATCCTTGTGAAGGCTTTCACATTTGTGCTGAAAATTATTTCCAGCTACAGCAAGGGAAAAAATATTTGATCCCCTGCTGATTTTATATGTTTGCCCACTGACAAAGAAATGATCGGTCTATAATTGTAATGGTAGATTTATTTTAACAGTGAGAGACAGAATAACAACAAAAAAATCCAGAAATACATTTCAATAAAGTTAGAAATTGATTTGCATTTTAATAAGTGAAATAAGTATTTGACCCCTTCACAAAACATGACTTAGTACTTGGTGGCAAAATTCTTGTTGGCAATCATAGAGGTCAAATATTTCTTGTAGTTGGCCACTAGGTTTGCACACATCTCAGGAGGGATTTTGTCTCACTCCTTGCAGATCCTCTCCAAGTCATTAAGGTTTCGAGGCTGACGTTTGGCAGCTTGAACCTTCAGCTCCTTCCACAAATTTTCTATGGGATTAAGATCTGGAGACTGCTAGGCCCCTCCTTAATGTGCTTCTTCTTGATCCACTCCTTTGTTTCTTTGGTCCTGTGTTCTGGGTCATTGTCATGCTGGAATACCCATCCACAACCCATTTACAATGCCCTGGCTGAGGGAAGGAGGTTCTCAACCAAGATTTGACGATACATGGCCCCATCCATCATCCCTTTGATGCAGTGAAGTTGTCTTGTCTCCTTAGCAGAAAAACACCCCCAAAGCATAATGTTTCCACCTCCATGTTTGACGGTTGAAATGGTATTCTTGGGGTCAAAGGCAGCATTCCTCCTCCTACAAACAAAACCAGTTGAGTTGATGCCAAAGAGTTGGATTTTGGTCTCAGGGCAGATGAGTTCTTGCATGGAGCCCCAGACCAAGGGAGATTGACAGTTATTTTGTGTTTCTTCCATTTGCGAATAATCACACCAACTGTTGTAACTTTCTCACCAAGCTGCTTGGCAATAGTCTTGTAGCCCATTCCAGCCTTGTGTGGGTCTACAATCTTATCCCTAACATCCTTGGACAGCTCTTTGGTCTTGGCCACAGTGGAGAGTTTGGAATCTGATTGAGTGCTTCTGTAGACAGGTGTCTTTTATACAGGAAACAAGCTAAGATTAGGTGCACTCCCTTTAAGAGAGTACTCCTAATCTCAGCTCGTTACCTGTATAAAAGACACCTGAGAGCTAGAAATCTTGCTGATTTATAGGGGATCAAATACTTATTTGATGTGATTTTCTGGATTTTTTTTTGTTATTCTGTCTTTCACTGTTAAAATAAACCTACCATTAAAATTATAGACTGATCATACAAAATCAGCAGGGGATCAAATAATTTCCCCACTCACTGTATTAGTACTATCTCTGTGTGTAGGCAAAGCCTCAGAAGAGTGTATTTTCACAGGTATACACACACTTTATTCATGTTAATATATTTTGCAAAGCACTTCTTTTTAAGCATAGCTCTAGTTTCCACATTAAGCCAAACCATGGTATGAATATCCATGATTGTTAACTAATGTAACGGGTCCAAACATATTAAGTTGTAAGCTATAGTTTACAAACTATAATGATCGGTTCATACCACGTTATGGTTTAATATAAAATGTGAATTACTATACAAAGACCCCAATGTAGTTATAATAATTCAGTTTATTATTAAAAATGAGAATATTTGATTAACTTATCCCTACTCCTCTTAATTTCTTTGATATCCTTTAACTACAGAACTGCATTTATGCTAAAATTACTTTAAGCAATATTCTTCCAACTGCACTTCAAACTGCAGCTCAATATATAACCCATGAAAATTTAAAAACCATGCAAGACATATGGTGCTGACAAAATCTTGAATTCAGAAGATATTTTTAACTTAATGAAGAAATAACATCATTATGTATTTCAATCCACAAGTCTATTAAAAAATTAACATTTATTCTAGGAAATTACATTCTTCTGTTTAAAGAATTTTCTTTGAAATTTTTAAAAATTTCATTATATATTCAATTCTGTGTTGCATAATAACTAGCATTTCAAATGTATTAATAATCTCAGACCATACTCAAATTATAAACTATAATGGTCAAAAACAAATGCTGCATTATTTTTATTGAAATAAATTTTAATACTAACCCTGTGACTACCAGTGTTTTGAGAGGATACCAAATCACCAGCTCCCTAATCAAAAAAATTAAATAATGAAGCAACATTCATAAAAAGGAAAATCAAAAACAGATAAAAGTAAGACTGAATTTATACTTAAAATAAGTCTAACTATAGTACAAACCAGGTATGACTGCCGGCTGGACCGGTATGAATGGCTAGCCTTTTCAGAATTTTCCTAAGAAGGGAAACATCAGATATTATTTTTTAAAAAAAATGAAAGAATAATATTTGAACCAAGAAAATTATTTTAAAATGGAAGAGGTTACTAAAATGATGGACGCTGGTTTTCATATAAATGCACATTACAAGCTTCAATTTACAACTTAACACTACATTATCTAATTATTTCTCAATATATTATAACAATCCATTATATTAATTTTAATTTAATTGCTTAAATGTATAATTTAAACATGCATTACTTTACAAATAATAAAAATATTGATCAAACATAAAAAGGCATATTTGTTCACTGATTAAGCACATGTGTTATTTTTTTCTGTTAGAGAATTAACAATTTCTGTTTTAAAATGTTTTTTTAGCTTTTTATTAGTAGTAATGTATCTGCAAAAATTCTATTTGATTAATCAAAAAAATTATTTTAATTAAAGCATTAAATTAACCAATCTAATCTGTTCTTCTGATGAAGTACTATGTGGAGTTATACGAACAGAGGAAATTATTTAACAACTAGCAGTAAACAAAACAAATATTACATTATATAGATATAGATAAGTGCCTTATAAAAACATACATGGATTACAAAGTTTGATAGCTATATCCAGAGGAACAGCACATGGCTCAATAACTAACATGAAAATTGACATTTTAAAACGTCTACACTAAATATATAACTAGTTCTATAATAAAATAGATTAGAAGCATATAATTTTCAGCCCATGAAAGTTTTGGGTATAACTTGTAGAGATCTTCCTAAGTTGTTATTGAACTGTAATTTTTAAAGCATCAGAAGGATGCTATATATATGGGAAACATTATCTCTATATAATTTTATTTAAATATAAATAATAGTTTTGGCAATGCATTTCTCTATATACGCCTTGGATAGCAATTTTCAAGCATAAAATTATTTGTCTTTTTTCTCTTAAAATTATAATTAAAGAAATGAGTATAGTACTTATGTATAGTTTTTAGATTAAAAGATGCTGGATTTGAGTCAATCAGAGATAAACAACTTTTCACTAAATAGGCTATAGAGCTAAGGGAAAGTTGTTGCTTTTTTAAACTATGAAGTATTTCAGACCTTATACATGTGTTTCCTATTTAGAATACCAAGAAGTTTTAATTTTTCAGTCATCATAATCACAATAGATTCAGAAGGCTGCAATCTGCCTACCCAATTACAGCTATCTCATGTACTTGCTACATAAATACTCAACAGTTATGTTAGAACTGTGACACAATAAAATTAGAAAACTAAAAACAAAATAGTATTAGAAAACCATTGCTATTATTTGCATCATATAGTATAAACAATATATTTTATTCAATATAATCATATGATATATTAATTATAAATGTCAGATATTTTATAATTTAGAATATTTATTTTACCAATGTGTGACTCCTAAGGAGTATTACTTTTGAATAATTAAAGATAATAATATAAACATGAAAATAAATGATGATAAAATTAAATGCATTTATCATTAAAATTCAGAGTGAAATTATAAAGGATATAGATGACATAATTACTTATAGTTATATATGACTTTTTGGTAAAGAATCACACTGATCCAATTATTAGATCACATAAAATAAGTCTTTACTTTGGGCCATTTGACATTCTGTCTTTATATCACAACTTTTCACATCTTAGAAGGCTCTTATTAACATACAACATAATTTAACTTGCATATAATACTGGGAAATTGTTGTAATGTTCCAAATCATTCTCTAAATAAAGAGTAGCCATAGAAAATCAGGCTTATTTTGTCTTAAGTTTACACAAGAAAGTTGTGTGGTAAAGTCACTTCCTTTTGGCCTCCATTTATCCCATACTGAAACGATATATACAATTTTGGACATGATCCAACAACTCTAAATAATAGTTTTGGCAATGCATTTCTCTGGTACATGCGCTTAAAATTCTAAAATTTAAACAGGAGATTAGGCAAATTATGATGATTCTTCTATAACCATATTTGTATTAATCTGCATGTTTATGTATTTTTCATATATTTATGCATTTTAAATGTTTTCATCAAGAGACATTATTTTTAAGGAAATTTTATATACTAAAATATTAGGAAATAAACACCGCAATCAGATTAGTTTTTTAAGACAAAAGCACCACAAAACACGCAATCCTGGCCTACCATCCACTTCTGGATATGTCCCCATTTTCTATCATAAGAACGCTGAGAAAGCTACAAAAATGTAGAAAATTTTATTTTAAAAAGGTAATACTTTAGTAACAATAGATGTCATCTTTCATAATTTTGCATAAAAAATACAGGTTATTTTGCAATACTGTCTGGAATTCACCTAACAATTTAAAGATTATTTAAATGCAATATTGCAAGGACAAAATAAGCTATAACTGATCAGAAATTCCAATACCAATACATCAGTAACAATGAAACCATTGTTAAAACTACCACAAATCCTCATGTATTATCCCAGATTCTGAATACTTATTGCACAAATAGAATAAATTATTTTTACAATACAGAAATATTAGTCTAAATCAGAGGCTCCCAACCAGGGGTGCTCGCACCCCCTGGGGGTGTTAGACGATATTCCAGAGGTCTGAAAACTTGGGTTTTCAAAATTATAGTGTATATGCATAATTCATTGCCATTATTTCAAACTTTTGTAAGGGGTGTGAGAATATATCAGAAGCGTTCTAGGGTTGCGGGGTATAGAAAAGGTTGGGAACCACTGTTCTAAATCATGAGAGGCAACCTATACTCTGCATGATTCCCAGTAGCTTCATGCGCAGACTGCCTTTGCTTCTCTTGATTTCTCTAGCATAAAGAGTTTCCTTCTATGGTATTGCAATCTTATAGCTGTTATAGCAACTTAGAATTATTGTAGTACAAACATCTTCTTTGTCCTCTTCTATCACACAATGGGGATGCCATGTATATGTCTATCCACAAACAGATACACAGGCATTCACCTACTAGTATATATGGCATCTTACGTAACATATACATTGAAAACACTGCACATCTCTGCTACAGAGTAACATATTCAATATACTATAAATATATCTATACAGATAGTTTATGAGATACAACTGCTCACTTTATGGCCATTTGAAATTACAACATGCCCCCTAAAAGCTACATATGGTCTTCTTTTGAAGTTACCACTGCTGCAGCACCTCCATAATCATTCACCCTTATTACTGACTACAAGGATGCTACAGCACCCTCCCGCCTCTCTCCCCTCCCACTCAACTTCAATGGGACCCCACAGTGCTTGGGCCTGCTCTCTATGTCTTCTAAAAACAGCTGCCATTTTCAGCATGCCAACAATTCCTTGCAAAAATGGCAGCTGCTTTCATAACTTCCTGCCCTGATCATCTGGCTGTCAGGAGATTGCAGACCTCTCCCAATTCTTGCTAGACTTTGGAAAAGCCAGCTGCCACCATGTAAAAACAGCTGCTTCAGGAGGACCCAAACCCTTTTTCTTGCTTACACCCTTAATACACACACACACACATACCCGTTTTCAATAAAGAAAACAGGAAAAAAAAGTTGGGGGAACTTGTTATTCTTTATCTCCTACTCCCCATTAGGTGCTTAAACTAAGCTCTCCACTATTCCCCTCTGATTTCTATCCTTTTAATCACCCCATTTGCTAAACTTATTGCATACCTGAAACAGGGTGACAAAATCTGTAAGTTACTTACGTTGATGAGTGACTGCCAGGCTGAAGAGTAGAAGGAAGGAAGGAAGGAAGCAAAGAAAATCTTTCTGCAGCTTGTATGCATTAAGGAGCTGAAGAAAAAGTTCAGCTCAAAAACTTCAGCCAGTTACAGCACAACACATGCTACAAATGGCCAGTCATGGCAGAACATGGTTCTTGCAAAATCTTTTGCTGTTTATCTGACTCCCTTTAGAGAAATCCTAGCTAGGTGCTAAAGGAAGTCAGACAAGCAGCAAAAAGCTTGGAAGCCTTCTTTGGGAACCTTTTTGCTGCTTGTCTGACTCCTTTTGGGACCCAGCTCCTGCTGCAGCTGGCTGTTTGCAGTCTCCCAATCGCCAGATGAGCAGGACATAGGCCCAGTCCAAAAGTGTGGTTCATCAGCCATGCACAGAGGCTTGTTTAGAAGTCTTTCTGGCACTAGAACTTGATGCTGGACCCAATCTAGTTGGGGTCTTCCCCCATTTACCTGTTTTAGGGTATGCAAAACTTTTTGCTGCTTGTCTGCCTCTTATATAGACCCAGCTGGGTGACAGGCTTCCCAGGGCCTCTTGCAGTCATGAGACATGCCATATTCTGTTTAACAATCCATGTGTGTTTGTTTAACAAGCCATCAGGGAGATTAGGCAATGGGGGTTGTCAAGTGAAGCTGTCTCACTTAATGATCATCCCCATTTGCGAGGGCAGGCTCCATTATAGCCAAAGGTTGAAGAATATCTCTAGTAATAATATTTTCTTTTAAATGCTTTCTATACTGCTTTACAAAAAAAGCCTATTAATTTAAGATTGTAATATTTTTTTCTGATGGTACATACCTCTTTTTGTTGGCGTTCCAATTCCCTCATGCGTATATCCCTTGCTTCTGCTCGGGCTGCACGTTTGGCTGCAAGGCGTGCCTCTGCCTGTTATATTGAAAATACTTAGATGTTATTAAAAAATCCAACATCACCAAAATGCAGTACAAAATAGTTAGGAATCAACTTTTCCACAACTATTTTCGGATTATAAGAAAAAAGTTAATATTAAAAGGAAGGAAGACAAGAAGAATGAAAAATCTGTGTACTTAAAATAACAATACAAAATATCTATCTATCTTTCAATAATAGGCTTAGGTTTTGTAGTAAAGATAGATGATGATAACATTAACTGTTAAGAAATTTACATCATATTGTATATACTGTATGCTAATGACACCCAACTCTATATTTCCATTTTTGGTGATCCAAGTGATGCTGTGGCTGTCCTTTCACAGTGCCTGTAGGTTGTAGGGGCTTGGATGAGGGACAACAGGCTTCAACTGAACCTGGTAAGACCGAATGGCTTTGAATACACAGGGCTCCAGGATGTGGGACTTTGTCATCTTTGACTCTGCGTGGGGTGGCACTGCCCCAGAAAGATCCAGTATGCAACTTGGGGCTTCTTCTGGACTCGCGATTCTTGTTTGAAGAACAGGTGACAATTGTGGCTAGGAGAGCCTTCGCACAACTTCATGTTGTGTGCCAATTACGGCCTTTCCTGGATCAGGATTCCCTGCACTCAGTTATTCAGTCCTTAAGTCATTTCATGACTGGACTACTGTAATGCACTCTACATGGAATTACCCTTGAAGAGCAATCAGATGCTACAATTGGTGCAAAATGTAGCAGTGGGTAATTTTGGGTCTCCCAAGAATGGTCTCTGTAACACCACTGCTCCATGAGCTGCGTTGGCTACCATCTGCTTCTGGGTGCAATTCAAGAGGTTGGTGATCACCTTTAGAGCACTTCACACCATGGCTCCAATTTACTTGAGGGTCATCTCACCCCACTCAGATTGGCCCATACCACCTGTGCTAGCAGAGGAGGCATGCTGCGGGTCTCTTCAACCTGATTATTCCGGCTGGTGGCGTACATGAGGGGGCCTTTTCTGCTGTTGCTCTTGCCCTCTGGAACATCTCCCCCCCCATGTAAGACTGGCCCCAACCCTATCTTTTCATAAGGGCCTAAAGACGTAGTTTTGCCAATTAACTTGGGGGAGAACAGTGCAATTGAGGCGGGTGATTAATAACAGATCCCACCTCCCCCCACTCCACTCCCATGTGTCTTTGGTTTAACCTTTGTTCTTAACTTCTTATGTTTTAGCTTAGATGAATACACCAAGGGTTACCTTATGGCAGGAGTGTAAAACTTAATTTCATTGAGGGCCGCATCAGCATTGCGGTTGCCCTCGGGGTAGGTGTGGCCTACTGGGTGGGCGTGGATGGAGTGGGTGTGGCCTACTGGATGGGCATGGCCATCTCTACATCGTTCGCGTCAAGAGTGCCTGTGGGGGCCTGGGCAGGAGTGGGCCAGATCTGAGGGTCTCTGGCAGAAGGGGGTGGGACCAGGGCAAGTGCTAAGGCATGGTCCACTGGAGGAGCCTCACTGTTCAGGCCATGCGGGGGGGAGCTTATGGAGCTACGACTGAATGCGTTTCAGCATAGATGGCCACCACAAAATTGTACATTGGCTCCCAGCCGGCCAGGGCCAAGGCAGCAGGAGCCGTTCCCTCACTGTTTCCAGGATGGCTTTGGGGGCCACAAGAAACCACTTCGCAGGGTGTCTGCCCTATGGTAAGATGGGAGCCAATAAATTTTATAAATAAATAAATATACAAGAAAGAAAGAAAGAAAGAAAGAAAGAAAGAAAGAAAGAAAGAAAGAAAGAAAGAAAGAAGGAAGGAAGGAAGGAAGGAAGGAAGGAAGGAAGGAAGGAAGGAAGGAAGGAAGGAAGGAAGGAAGGAAGGAAGGAAGGAAGGAAGGAAGGAAGGAAGGAAGGAAGGAAGGAAGGAAGGAAAGAAGGAAGGAAGGAAGGAAGGAAGGAAGGAAGGAAGGAAGGAAGGAATGTGTTTTACATTTCTTTGCATAATACTAGTCTCATACTTAGTTGCTCATACACACACACACACACACAGGGACCAATTATTCCACTAATAAGCCATGAGTTCTTTCTCTGTTTAACTCTAACTAGTAGATACCATTGTGCAGATTTGCTAAATGACTCATACAATAGCTACTTGAAACTTTGCACTAGATGAGCAGTCCACAGTCACATCAAGAACTGTAGCAAGGATTTCTATGTTTGAATTACTTAGCACGCCAATAAAAGTTACAGTATGTTTTCTGAATATACTATTGTATAAGTTCTTGAACTTAATTCAAGTAAGAATAATTACCTATATTGCAATAACATACCGATTCGCACATTATACTTGTCACTTAGGTTTACCAACCTCTCTAGCAATATGACTTAGGGCTTCATCTTCTGCAGAAAATCTGTCTTTCATTGGAGTTCTTTTCCTTCCTGAGCCAGGAGTCCCCATGCTTATATATAATCTCAGATAGTTTCTGACAGTATTGTCTTAAATCCAAGAGCCTAAATCTGAAACAAAGAAAAAGTATCACATTATTACTTTTACAATATACATGTGCCTATAGCTTGAAAACAATTTTTCAACAATTTCCTGAGATTGTTCACAGTGAATAGTATTTTATAATTTATTTTCAAAACTAAATACACATTTTAGGAACCACACATTTATTTTGCAAAATTTGTTTTCTAAACAATCTAAACATTTTGTATACCATGCAGTTTAACATAATTATCCCCTGCATTTCAATTATTTTAGTAAAACTATGTTCTGAATTTTGCCTTATCAGCTGTTCCTACCTTATTTTTAAAAAATCCTTATATTTTTAAGCTTTTATGCAGTAAGATTTATATTATCTTAAATTTTATTGACAGTATTTATTTTAGGTCAATAAGTCAATGCCCCAAATATTTATCCACAATTCCATCTAAACATTTTATTAAATGTATGAAATAATTATTGATATAGGAATTAAAATGAATTACCACCACAATTTGACTAGAGAATATGAGTTAATGTATTATACAGAAATAAAGAAAAATTATTTGAAAAGAAGCCCTACCATTTTAAGACGAAAATCTAAAGATAAACTACTCTTCTGTAATATGCTTATGTAATCAATACATACCATTTAATCTCTTTATGATGGTCACAATTAGCAGCAAGAAATAATACAGGTAAATCCTTAACTTATAACAGATTGTTTAGCAACCATTCAAAATTACAGTGGACTCACTAAAAGCTACTTACAACCAATCCCAAAGTTATGATTGTAGTACCTGTGATCATTTTTCTTTACACCTGACTATAGGAATGCTGCAGCGCCCCTACCTATCTTCTGCCCCTAATCTTTTATCAGCTCCCTGCCGGCCTTGGACTGGCTTCCCACCTTATCAGGCTCCACACTCTTCTTTTCACCCTGTGTCACTCATCACGCAACAACATTTCAAAGGTTTTCAGAGCTTCGGTTAGGGAAGAAGAATAGGCTGCTCAATTGTTGGACTGTGTGGTGTAATACCAGAAGTGGCTGTCATTTTCCAAGCATCCATACTGAATTGCAATCACTCCTGGGTCATGCTACATGACCCAAAATGGAATGATTTGCTTTGCTTCCCAATACAAGCTCTGTAACTCTGCTTCCAAATTTTATACCTTTTATATGTGATACTAGGCTCAAACCTGACTGCAATCTCTAAAAACCTCTATGCTGAATGGTTATATAAGAACATTTACTGCAAATTAGAACAAAGTCATACGGAATAGCTAATTGCCCTGTCAATTTAAACCTATTTCTTCTTCCTCTTGCTTTTTCCACATTAAAATGGATACTTTGACCAGACCTTCATGGCCCTGAAGCCAAGCCTTTGTTGATTACTGACATAACCAATATCTGTACCCCGAGAAATGCTGGACCTCAGCTGCTCTATCATTCAAAGTTAATTTCTTCATCTTACTAAAAAGCCTATTCATTATGAGAATTTATGATTGATATTTTCTTTAAATTACAAGGCATGTTTCCATTCACAAAGGATACTAATGATAATTTTAAAATGAATTTTAAATTTCATTCTCAAAGAAATTTAGAGAGAGATGTTAACAAGTGGGCATGATTAAATTACACAATTTATCAAATAACCTAAGATATTTGAGATGAATATCTTATGATTTAAAAGTCTTTCTAAGTCGAAATGATTGTAAAGCACATGCCTAAAAATAGTATTACCAATCTAACTTGGCACAATCCACTTGCAGGTTGTGTCCTGTGTTTTTTCATGAAACAGTTGTTGACTTACAATTCAATCTAAGTTACATCCTATATACTAAAAGCATATATACTATCTCTTACTTTTTAACATTTAAAAAAACGAAATCCCATTTTCATGTGTTTTGAGGAAATGTTGGACAGTTGAATATAGCATAACAGAAGCTATCTGAGAATTTATAATTCCTTCTTGAATTTCATTAAGAAACAGAAAACACAACTGAACGGAATCTATCTATACCATAGTAAAGGAATGCCATAACCACGTCAAAAGAAGAATAGCAATATGAACATCATTTCTGAAACATATTAACATCTATTTAAAGTACTATATTGTTTCCACAAACAATCTGCATGTAAAGGGAGAAAGTGAAATGGAAATGCCTGTTGATATCGATGCTGCAAACCATGAAAATCCTGGAGAAGAGCCTGAAATTCTTTAGTTGTCTGGAAAGGACTATTTGAAAGCTTGAAATAAGATAAGTCCTCAATAGTAAGTCTATGCAAAGCGATTGAGAGATGAGCTTCACAAAGCAGATTACAGAAGATGAAGCCCCACATTTCAAAGCACTGAAATAGTATATTCTTTGCCAGGCTTGTGTGGCTGTTCAAACATTCACACACAGATGTTTTCCAAGAGACCACCAAGAAGTGGTGCATGCATGCATATATAAGCTTTGCAAATACTGTAAATAATTCTTTAAAGCTTTGAAGAGAAATACTTCATATACAATCTCTTTTAAAAGTTTTCCATTAAGGAAAAGTGACTTAATTTGTTTTTTTTCCTGTTTTCTCCATCCAGTTTTGTTTCCTACTTTGCTTTTCCTTTCAATGCAGATATTTTTCCCGTTATTCATCTCATTTTTTATTTTTATTTTTTATATTTCTGCTCAAAAGAAACAATGTATTTGTGAGTCTAGTGTATTTCAGTGTATAAGAATGCTTGATATTTGCAAATAAATAGCAATTTTATAAATGGGACATCTTATCCTATTATCATTTCAATTTGTACTTATTAATTCATTAGCATGTATTTATTTTTAGTCCTAGCTCCATCTTCTTTCACAATGTTGCCCATGGCAGACATGATTTGCAAACATCATACATATACAATATTCATACTGTACACACATACAAGCATGTACCAATTTATGCACTGGACATCTTTAGAATAGTTTCATTCAAAATTTGAAACATTAAGTTGCCAACATAAAAAAAATTGGCACTGAATACGATTGTTGTCATTGCCTGTTTTTTTTCCCTCTAGCTTTATTTTTTTTAGATCTTCTTAAGTTCAGAGGCATCTTTCTTTGAGGCAAATACAGTCTCTTGTTTCTACACTGTTGTGCTCAATTCTGCTACAATGGATGATTCAGTGCAATGATATAGTAATTCATTTTTACAATCAACAGATATTCTTAGCATTTATTTCATTACATGAATGAGCAGAGGAAAGGCATTCATTCCAATAGGGAAAATTTAAAAAATGAAGAACTAAACTATCATGCAATGAAAAGATTATTTAAAGTTAAAAATTATAAATAAATTCTGCAAATTCTTGCACTTCTGAGTTTAATCATTCAAACATTGAAACAAGATATACTGCTTCAATATTCTTAAGATCAGGAACTGAAAATCATTATTTGCATAAAAAGTGGATATAAAAAGTATATAAACACAAATTTCTCCAAGGCTCATTCACCTCTAAATACAGTTTATAAATCACTAAAACAAATTATTTTCATCTGAAAGATCCTCTGTGAGAAACCTTTGGACTCCTATTCCATGGGGAAGAGATTACAGTTTTATAATTAAATAAATTTAAAAATTATAAATAAATTAATAGCCCTAGCATATCATTCAGAATCTCATGTACTTCTATCTGCTTTATGCCTGTGCCAAAATAGAATATATCAAATGTCTACAATATATTGAAGTCCCCACTTGCAATTTACTATAAATAAAAAGGGCGTATCTTTTTTTCCTAAAGCACAAATAGTTTTTTAAAACCACGAAAACAGTTATTTACATGCTTTTATATGTACAAATTGTTACCATGTAGGCTTGTGTTACTTAATTATGGTTCTAGTTTGGTTTTAGTTTCTCCTGGTTCTAATTTTTAGAACAACACTTTAATCACTAAAGTGGTTTGTACTTGCATGTAATTTTGACTTTCAGTTACTACTGACTTGCAGCATCCAACTGACAATCAGTCAGTAGATTTCCCATTTTTTTCCCCCTGCCCCAAAAAGCAGTAAGATCTGGACCTTGATGCAGATACTTAAGGGTAAAAGTGAAAAAAGTTCAAGATACCAGAATCATTCCTGTAGAACCCCAGAGTTGGTAAAGTTAAAAGTTCACTTGCATTTTTTTTTTCCATTTTGAAGGGGGTTAAGGAGCAAAATTAGTGCTTCAAGCTGCACAAAGTCTTAAGGCCTTCCTCTCACTCATTATATCTTCTAAGACTTGACCTTGGTCCTAGCTACATTTAGAGTATACCTTCAAAACAGTGTACAAAACCTGAGGTGGGCCTTGAGCTTATGGAAGAACAACATTTATAATTAGAATATTTTTTTATAAAAAAAAACCCATGCATTTACTCTTCTCTGCCACTTTCATTGCAGATACTTTATTACTAAATATAGTATGTGTTTATGTGATTGTGACCTTTAATTGCTAAATAATCTGGGAACAAGATGCCTTAAAGATCATCAATATAACCAACACTATTATACTAGATCCCTATAATGAACAATTTTCCTTACTTCCCATCATAAAATGAGAAAAGCTGGTGGAAACAAGTGAGAAAATCTTTTCTGTAAGATTATCACATTCTTTCTTTTGTTAAATCTATTCCATCTATTCCATCTTATGCTTTTCTACCACCAAGTTAGTATGCTTTTACTTAACCCGGGGATTTAATTTGATAGCATTTAATTTGAAGAAAAAAAAGTATTTTCAGACCTCTCAGGTACAGTGGGGTAGAGAACAGGTCAAGGCCTCCTGGACATGGCAGGTTTCCGTGCACCAGTGAGCTGTATAATATGCACAGGACCTCCCAATGCCAAGGCATCCCTGTGTTCCTTACAATAGATTCCATCCACTTAGACCCATAAGACTGCTCACAACTGGGAATCCTGTGATTGTGGTCACTGAGCAAAGTGGTCACATGACATCTCATTTAATGACTGCTTTGCTCAACAACCAAGACTCCAGCCCCAACTGTAGTCACAGGTTAAGGACTATCTCCAAATTAAAATTATAACCTGTAAATTAAAGTTACCTAAAATTTATACTTGTAAATTAAAATTATTAAATTTTTGTGGTTGTCAACACTGTTTTTATTTGGTCCTCTGATCTGACACACTTATAATTTCTTACTTCATATTATTGCTTAGTTTTGGCTTTAGTACTTTATATAATCAGCATTCTTATATTTCCCCCATGATGATGATGATGATGATGATGATAATAATAATAATAAAAGTTGGAAGGGACCTTGGAGGTCATCTAGTCCAACCCCCTGCTCAGGCAGGAAACCCTATACCATTTTAGATAAATGGCTGTCCAGTCTCTTCTTAAAAACCTCCAGTGTTGGATGATGACTCTCCCTCAACTGTTGCCAAACTGACTTGGATATATCAAAAGTTTGGAAGCCATTTTGTTTGTTGATCTATAAAGACAATAAGGAGTAATTTTAAATAACATAAAAATCAATAAATCTAATTATATTGCATACTCAGGACCTATAAAACCAACAGCATGATGAAATAAAATACATTTAAAAGTCCTGAAAAATAAAAGGAGAAAAATGCCAAAGGAACCTTGGAGATGAACTATATTTCAAATGTAGAGAGGGGAATTACAAAGAATTACAAAGAATTAAAAAGTCTGCTTGTCTTGAACTTAACAACTCATGAGATGGGCATGGGATTCCTTAACAGGCCGACTTAAATGACCCTACCAGATGGGTAGAGAAAATTATATCAAAATCTAGATATATCTGGGTGCTCTGTTCTGTCAACTTTGTTAACTTTAGGGCCTTTGAGCTCAATTTGAACTCACAAACATTTTAAAGAAAGATGGCAATTACAGTGAAGGAAAAAATGATTTGATCTCCTGCTGATTTTGTATATTTGCTCACTGACAAAGAAATGATCAGTCTATAATTTTAATGGTAGGTTTATTTTAATACTAGTGAGAGACAGAATAATAACAAAAAAATCCAGAAAAACACATTTCAATAAAATTATAAAACTGATTTGCATTTTAATGAGTGAAATAAGTATTTGACCCCTTCGCAAAATATGACTTGGTGATAAAAACCCTTGTTGGCAATCACAGAGTTCAGACGTTTCTTGTAGTTGGCCACCAGGTTTGCACACATCTTAGGAGGGATTTTGTCCCACTCCTCCTTGCAGATCCTCTCCAAGTCATTAAGGTTTTGAGGCCGATGTTTGGCAGCTCGAACCTTTCAGCTTCCTCCACAGATTTTCTATGGGATTAAGGTCTGGAGACTGGCTAGGCCACTCCAGGACCTTAATGTGCTTCTTTTTTTTTAAACTTTTTATTTATAATACAGTTAAAACAAAAATGGACATAGCGTAACATTCCAGTCTAAATATTTCTAACAACTTGTTCCTCTTCATACATATAATTCTTGATCTCTATATAAACATACATATATATTTTTATACAATACAATATCTAATTTATTTCTCTATATACTAAGGATGGGTAAAGAAGAGCAGAGAGTAGATAAAATGAACGAGAGGTTAGTTCAGGCTAACAAGAATTAGAATCAACAGTTATTTCCCTGGAACTTGAGAAGGCTGCTCATTACTTACAGTTCTAAAATGTCTGTGAGATGAAAGGTGAAGACTTACCAGTAATAATGACAGATATACTAGCAGGGGCTCTGGGGTCCAGCAGAGAAGTGATGGCCAGCGAGATAGATGAGATTTATACAATCCACATGAACTACACAAGACGGCATAATCTCCCCAGAGAAGTACACATTAGATTTGTTAAGAAATTGATCAGAGACGAAATATTATTCAGGGCCAGAGATGATTCATTGGAGTACCGAGGTAAACAACTGATTGTACTTAAATAAGTACCTAGAAGAGTTAGAGACTTGAGGAGGCCCTATCAACAAATAACTTTTAAATTGACAAGAAAAAATATTAATTTTAGATGGTTGATCCCGGAAGGGATCCTGGTCAGGAGAAAAAGTTCCATTTAGACTCAACAGATAAATCAGAGGAATTTTATAGAAAAAACTTTGGCAGTGAGGAAGACCTAGTTGAAAGAGAGGTAAGAGAGGAAGGAGAGATACTAACCCAGGTCACTGAAGGAAAGGAAATACAACCTAAAGGTAAGCGAGTTGAGATTAGAGAGGATATTGATAATGGAAAAAATGAAGGGAAACATGATGAGAATAGACTTAAAAAAATTAAAGAGGCTAGACCGACAAGATTAGTGGAAAGAGAAAAAGATTTACAAACTCAAGAGTCTAAATCGACAATAATAACGAGATCCAAATATAGATAAAGAAGGGGGGAAGTGTTGAATCAATGTTAATGGTCTCAACTTTCCAATAAAAAAGAAAAAAATTCCTAAACAAACTCAATAAGATGAACTTAGATATAATTATGCTACAAGTTCATATAAAAAAACAATATCAATATCTATTAAATTGCCCTAAATTGGGAAACATGTTCGCAGCACTTTCACAATACAAGAAAGGAGTTGTAGCATATATTAAACAGGAAATTTTGGCAAATCAAATTTATAAAGATGAAGAGGGTAGAATCTTAATAATAGAAGTAATCCTAAATAAAACAAAAATTGCCCTCATGAGAATTTATGCCCCAAATGAGGGGCAGAAACAATTCTACAAAAAACTACATAGTATTATTAATAAATTGGAATACGACAACATTTGTATAATGGGAGACTATAATGTAATCGTGGATAGACACCTAGACTATAAATGTGGAAAGAGTAGAAAAAAAACTAGAGGAACATTACCTGATACATTCCTAAAAATGGTAGAAGAGCTTAATATTCAGGATACCTGGAGAGAGAGGAATTTCGGGAAAAAACAATTTACATACTACTCAGGTCACCACCAATCGTGGTCCAGAATTGATATGGTGTAGATGTCAGCAGATTTAAATTTGGAGGTAGAGGATATTGTAATTGATACGAACTCCTGGGCTGACCACAACCCAATTAGAATCAGATGGAAAGGGCAAAAAAGAATGAGGAGATGGACTCTGAAAAGAGCAATTCTAAAACATAAAGAATTCAAATTGAAATTGGAAGAACAAATGGACCTGTTTTTTAAGACAAATAAAAAGGAAGATACGAATTGCCAAAATTTATGGGATACAGCCAAAGCTTATATGAGAGGGGTTGCGATTTCTTATATGGCCAGGGAAAACAAAATTAAAACACAATGACAAAGAAATTTAGAAGAAGAACTAAGTAGAGCTGAGGAAAATTTACAAAGGAACCACAAAGACATGATTTGAAACAACAGATAAATCTAATTAAACGTAAGATGAATATCATTGGGAAGGAAGAATTAGGACAGCAGATAAAACGTACTAAACAAAAAAAATTTGAAAACACTAATAAACCGGGGAGATGGCTGGCCTACAAAATAAAAAAAACATAATAATAAGCAGAGGATTAGTAGACTTTATAATGCAGAAGATGATATGGTACACCAGAATGAAGGAAAGAAATTAGTGGCATATGAGTTCTATAAGAACTTATACAAAGACGATGAATGGAGAAATAATTATGATATTCTAAAGTATTTACAAACAGCCAATTTACCGAAAATGTCAGAAGAGGTTAAAAATCTGTTGAACAAAGAGATAACACCTTTAGAACTCTCGGAGGCAATTAAGAAACAAAAAAATAACAAAGCCCCAGGGTCAGATGGTTTACCTGTAGAAATGTATAAAATCGTACAAGAATCTTTAAGTCCAACATTGTTGGAACTATTTAACGAGGTCTTAATAAAGGCTAAAACCAGTCTCATGAGAAGAAACTCTCATCACCCTGATTCCTAAGGAAAATTAGGACTTGACGCATATTAAGAACTATAGACCCATCTCATTATTAAACTCGGACTATAAAAATTTTATGGCCATAATGGCTCAAAGACTTGAAGGATTCCTAGCAGATTTTATACATTCGGATCAAAATGGCTTCTTACCTAAAAGATACATAAGAAACAATGTCTGGACTGTTCTGGATGTATTGGAGTATTATGAGGTACACAATGAAAAGCAAATGGGTTTAATTTTCCTCGATGCACAAAAAGCATTTGACAATGTGAAATGGGATTTTATGTTTAATCAATTGTTGTATATGGACTTTGGGGAAAATTTTATAAATATGTTCAAATCAGTTTATTTTAAACAGGCAGCAAAAGTAATAATTAATGGAAAAACAACCGATAGCTTCCAAATTAAAAAAGGTACAAGGCAAGGTTGTCTGTTATCGCCATTATTGTTTATACTATCCCTGGAGGTACTAATCAGAGTGATTTGGAAAGATGGACAGATCAAAGGATTAGAAATTAAGAAAGAAACGTTTAAAATGCATGCCTTTGCAGACGATCTTGTCTTTATAATCGAAGAGCCACTACAATCAGGGACAAGATTGATGGAAGTATTGAGTGAATATGGGGAAGTAACAGGCCTAAAGATAAATAAAGAAAAAAACCAAAATGCTTGTTAGGAATTTGACTAAAATACAGAAAAATGAATTAGTTGACAGAATAGGCATTCAGATCACGAATAAAATAAGATATTTAGGGATACAACTAACTGCTAGATGTGTTACACTTAAAAGAGACAATTATGGTAAATTAATGGAATAGATTAAAATTGATTTAGATACTTGGACCAATTTGCAACTCTTTTATGGGTAGAATTGCCATAATCAAAATGAGTGTGCTACCTAAAATTTTATTTTTGTTCCAATATATACCAATAAAATTAAATAAGAAATTATTTCAAAACTTTAATAAAACCATACACAAATTTATTTGGCAAGGAAAAAAAGCAAGGATTAAATTAAAATTATTGCAGGATGTGAAGGAAAAAGGTGGACTTGGCCTCCCTGACCTGGAAAAATATTATCAGGCCATAGTATTATTATGGGTGCGGGATTGGATATTATTGAAGAATAGGAGACTATTATGTTTGGAAGGTTATGATTTACAAGCAGGATGGCATGCTATGCTATGGGATCGGAAATATAAAACACACAAATATTTTCGAAGGCATTATATCAGACGAGCTCTAATTGACATATGGGTTAAAACTTGGCAACCAAATTATATACAAGTCGCCAGCTGGATCCCTACGTTAGAAATGCATATACACCCAAAGTTTATACAATTAGGGAAAATTATAACATATAAAAATGTACTGGACGAGAAAGGGGAATTGAAATCCAGGAAAACCCTTCAAGACGAAGGGATAGAATTAGAATGGTGGGCATATCTTCAACTACAGGCAAGATATTGGAAAGATAAAAAAGAGTTAGGCATAAAAATAGAGCCGACGGGGCTAGACAAAATATTATTAGGAACCGAGGATAAAATGATTAAAAAACTATATTATATTTTGTTAGATCAGGCAAAGTATGAGGAACAAGTAAAAGAAACCATGTTAACATGGAGCAGGGATCTTGATCTCAACCTTGATCTGCACATCTGGCAAGAATTATGGGTAAGAAATAAGAAGCTTACTTTGGCCACTTCCTACAAAAAAAATCTCTACAAAATGTTCTATAGATGGCACCTCCCACCCACAAGGTTAGCTAAAATGGGTCCAAATTTTTCTTCCATACGCTGGAAATGAAAATTGGCAACAGGGACCTATTACCATATGTGGTAGGAGTGCTCAAAAGCCCGTGACTTTTGGAACAAGATAAAAAAATGGCTGGAAGAAATACTATTAATGATGGAGATAGAGTTAAAACCAGAACTCTTCTTATTAGGCATAACTACACAGAAATACGATAAAGGGATATTTTATCTGATGCTACATCTTCACGGCTGCTAGACTGGCACATGCACAAAACTGGAGGAATAAAGAAACTCCAACAGAAGAAGAGATTCTATACAAAATTTTATCGAGTGCAGATATGGATAGGCTCACAATGGAAATGAAGGACAAGACAGTCAGATTATTTTGAAATCTGGGACAAATTTTATTATTGGTGTGGATCAAGGAGGACTGTTCGGGTTATAAGCTAGTGTTAAGATAGAAACATATATAATTGTATCTTAATGTGCTTCTTCTTGAACCATTCCTTTGTTGCCTTGGGCATGTGTTTTGGGTCATTGCCATGCTAGAATACCCATCCACCACCATTTTCAATGCTCTAGCCGTGGAAACGTTCTCACCCAAAATTTGATGTACATGGCCCTGTCCATCATCCCTTTGATGTGGTGAAGCTGTCCTGTCCCTAGCAGAAAAACACTTCCAAAGCATAATGTTTCTACCTCCATGTTTGACGGTGGGGATGTGTTCTTGGGGTCATAGGCAGCATTCTTCCTTCTCCAAACATGGCAAGTTGATGCCAAAGATTTTGGTCTAACCTGACACTTTCACCCAGTTCTACTCTGAATCATTCAGATGTTCATTGGCAAACTTCAGATGGGCCTGTACATGTGCTTTCTTGAGCAGGGGGACCTTGTGGGTGCTGCAGGATTTCAGTCCTTCATGGTATATAATATGTTACCAATTGTTTTCTTGGTGACTATGATCTCAGCTGCCTTGAGATCATTGACAAAATCCTCCCGTGTGGTTCTGGGCTGATTCCTCACTGTTCTCATGATCACTGAAACTCCACGAGGTGAGATCTTGCATGGAGCCCCAGACCAAGGGAGATTGACAGTTATTTTATGTTTCTTTCATTTGCAATCAATCACAGCAACTATTGTAACCTTCTCACCAAGCTGCTTGGCGATAATCTTGTAGCCCATTCCAGCCTTGTGTAGGTCTACAATCTTGTCCCTGACATCCTTGGATGGCTCTTTAGTCTTGGCCATGGTAGAGAGTTTGGAATCTGACTGATTGATTGTTTCTGTGGACAGATGTCTTTTATATAGGAAACAAGCTGAGAACAGCAGAAGGAAGCTTATAACTGAAGTGGGAAGAAAATAGGTATTCTACATTTCAAAAAAATATTAATCACCATTTGTCCCAGTTATATATACACCTTCATATCATTTCTCTGGTATCAGTCCAACCTTTTGGGAAATAAATAAATAAACCTGACTACTGTATTCTGGAATTCAAAGAGAAAAGAAGTAAACTAAAAACAGACCTGAAAAGGAATAAGTTCATTTTCCCCCCAGAAATTCATTACATTAGATCATACAAGTATCACCAAAAATGATAATTAATTAACTTGAAATAACTATTAATCCACTACTCAACTTTATTAATTTATATAACTGTTCATTTTTCTGCATGCATATTTGCAGAGTTTTTATATTTGTTTACTTGCATTTATTTTTATTTCTAGGACAATTAACTATTTCTTATGCAACGAAAAGCAGGTACTATAAGGGAGAAAATCCCTGTCCTTTTTTTAAAAAATCTTGACTGAGAATGCAACTAGAGGTTTAAGACAACAAAAGGATAACTTTCCATTAAATATTCTAATGGAGTATTTAAACAATTTGTAAAGAGGTAGATATCATATATTAAGTTGAATTGACAAAACTAGACGTCAGTAACATTCTTTTACCTGTTATACTGCAATCCTAAGTGTATTTAAAATAAAGTTTCACTGGATTGGATCCAAACTGGACAGAACATTTATAATTTCTTGAATGGCTATCATGAAAGGAGTAAACTAGGCCAGAGAACCTGTTTACTACAGAGGGAAGAGAGCGTTTATTTGGACCTTTTAAACCAAAAAAGCATTATAGGAATAATACTAAACACCAGAATGACCCAAAATCTTCTCTGCACTAATTGTGTGTGCAGATAATTTGCCAGCGACCCTCTTTAAGGTGAACTATCTTCTTCTAGGGAAGAAAGAGGTCTATCTGAAGAGGCGCCCTGAGGAATTTACTGATTTACTGGAAAACGATATTGCTCAGCTTCATTCACAATTAGATAATTTCCTCAACTGTAACATGGTATTAGTATTACATAAGAATGATATATTTTTTGATAAAAGACGGGTTGCTCGGGCGGCACCTTGGCACCACATCTGAGGGGGGGGAGTTGAGGAGTGAAGGTTGGAGGAAAATAGGGAGGTGGTAGGAGAAGGGAAGAGAGAGAGGGAGGTAGAGAGGGTGGGGGGATAGAAGTTGAGATAGGGAGGAAGGAAGAGGGGGATGTGGTGGGGGGTGCTGTCGAGCAATACCTATTGTTATTTTAGCTACTTTAGCTAAGTTTTTATGCTTTGTTTTTTTTTCTGGAAAAAGTTGTAAACGATTGTATTCAGTTGAGTTGTTTTTAAATTGATTTTGTGTTATATTTATAATTATAAATTTAATAAAAATTTCTATTAAAAAAATGAAATTTAGTTGCCCACTCTCAAAGTGAAACACGTACATGACATGCCCTAAAAACATACTATATACAACATATGTATAGACCCACACCCCTACATATACATAACAAATAAGGATAGAAGGCTGAGTTAGCCTTAAGCCAATTAAGATAGAACTCCTGGCAGTAGGGAGAATTAATCTGTAATACTGCATTCTAACCACTGCACCACCACGGGAATGTTTAACTTGGTTTCTCGTGATGAAGTGGACAGGATCCTGGGGAATCTGAGTGCAAGCACTTGTATTTTAGATCAAGGACCCTCTTGGTTTGTCAAAGTTTCCCAGAAGGCAACATGCAGGTGGGTTCTGGTGATGATTAATGCTTCCTTGTGGGAGGGCTTTGTGCTCCAGCATTTAAGGAATCTGTTGTCTGCCTTTTTCTTAAGATGCCATCACTATATTCCACCCTGTTGGGTAAAATTTTCAACCTGTTTCCAATCTTCCCTTGGGGAGGATCACTGGGAATGTGATTTTGTGGCAGCTCCACAGGTTCCAGAATAAAATGGATTGTCTAGACTCTAGACCATTTCTGATTAAGGTTCAGGCATGGATATAGAATAGAAACAATATTGGTTGCCCTTTTTGATGATTTTTGGCAGGAGCAGAATGGCGGTAGTGCATTCAATCTTGCTCTACTTGCTCTCTCAGTAGCCTTCAATACCATCGACCTGGAACAGCTTCAGGAGTTGGGAGTGGGGGCTCTATGTTGTTCTGATTTACTTCTTTCCTCTATGGCCATTCTCAGTCAGTGTTGATAGAGAGCAAGAGGTCTAGCCCTCGTCCCCTGCTCTGTGGGGTCCTGCAGTGTTCAGTACTCTTTCTGCTTCCATGTAACATCTACATGAAGCTACTAAGTGAGATCATCCACCACCGTGGACTGAGATATCATCAATATGCTGATGACACCCAGCTATATGTCTTGACCCACGGTGTGTTCAGCAATGCCATGACCTTTCTCTTGCGGTGTTGGAGGCTGTTAAGGGCTGGATAGAGAGCAGTGGGCTGAAACTGAACCCTGGCAAGATCGAGTGGCTCTGGGTTTGGGGTTCTATGGTCCATGGAGAATTGCCATCTCTGGTCTTGGATGGGCTGGCACTGCCCCACACAGACCCAGTGTGTAATCTGGAGTTTCTCCTGGACTCACGACTCCTGCTTGAGGAGCAGGTGGCAGTTGTAGCCGGGAGGGACTTTGTGCAACTATGAGTTGTGCACTAGTTATGCCCTTTCCTGAATCAACAATCTCTACTCATAGTCACTCATGCCCTAGTCACCTCCTGACTTGATTATTGCAACACGCACCATGAAAACATTCAGAAGCTCCAAATAGTTCAAAATGGCTTGCATGGTTTTGTGCAGACCTGATGTGCATATGTCATTCTTCTACAAAAGCTGTGATTTGCTTCTGGGTGCAATTCAAGGTGCTGATTTAAAGCCCTACACAGCTCGAGACCAGATTATCTGAAGGACTGTCTCTTCTGGTTACATCCACTTCACCCAGGCATTAGTAAGGAGGCAAGGAATTTTGCGGGTTTCCTTTCCTAAGGACGTACATTTGATGAGACTCAGAAGAAAGGCTTCTCTGTGGTGGATCCCTCCCTTTGCACATCATTCCTACAGAAATTAAACTGGCCTCCACTTTAACACTCTTTTGCAAGGCCTGAAGACCTAGTTTTGCCAACATGCCTGGGGAATGGAATCCACCAAGTGGCTTGTTTGATGGCTTATTGTCACCAGGGGGATGGAGAGTTATTTTTTCTTCTCTTTTCATATTGAGTTATTTTTGTAAGCAACCTAGAGTCACTGAAATAGCAATAATATGCTATTTCAGGAGTGTGGCACCTTTGGTTTTATATCTAATACTAAAACACATTCTCTCCCAAAAGTAGCCCACAGTGGAATCAACAATTAAATCACTGTTTTCTAGAAGACAATAACTAAGGAGAAAAAATTGGTTAAAATGTATCCCATTTTATAGTTGCTATAGTTTGACTAGTATTATTTGATGAGGGAGCATATACATTTTATTCAATAAATAAATATCTGCATTTCATTTATTTCTGGAATAACTGTATATTGTATGCATTCTTGGAACTCAAATCATATAGCTGACAAAGTAGATATAGGTAGTCCCCAACTTATGACTATAACTGAGGCCAAAATATCTATTCCTAACAGACATTTGTTAAGTGAGTTTTGTCCCATTTTATTATCTTTCTTGTCATTATTGTTAAGTGAATCACTGCAGCTGTTAAGTTAGAAAGACGGCTGTCATTTGACTTTGGCTTCCCTGTTGACTTTGCTTATCAGAAATTTGCAAAAGTTGATCATAGGACCCTAGGACACTGTAACTGTCATAAACATGAGTCAGTTGCCAAGTGTCTGAATTTCGATCATGCGACCATGAGGATGCCACAATGTTCATAAGTGTGAAAAATGGTCATAAGTCACTTTTTTCAGTGTTGTTATAACTTGGAACAGTCATTAAACAAACTGTTTTAAATCGAGAATTACCTGTACTCATCCACAAAAACTTAAAGCAAGAAATGAGGAAGCTCTGGCAATTTCAGAGATTGCTGAAATACAACTCCTTGCCTCCTTGACCATACTAGCTAAGAGTTTACCATCAAAAATATCTGCCAGTATTTTCGGAATTTCACAGGTTGCCTACATACAACTCATGCTATAGTTTCTGTCTCCATTTTACGAGCATCAAAACAGTACTCCAGTAGATTGCTTAACTCATATTTGATTCCTGAAGAAATCAATAACTAATTTCCCATACTGATTTTAAGAGAATTTTAAATCAACTTAATCTTAATTCAGCATATTGAAATTAATAGATTAAGAATGCAAATGGTGCTCTCAATTTGAAATAGGCATGGAAAGAAATATCACTAAAAAGTCATTATAGAAACATAACCTAAAGCATAATATTTAGATCATATTTGGGCAGCAATCTATTTTTGCCTATTAAACTCTTTAAAGTACTATGCATCACTTAAAATAGTGTATTTGAAAGAGATGATTACCATTTGAATGTAAGCTGTTTGCTCACAAACATGCTTAGAAGTACAGTATTAATAATTAACAGAAATTTTTCTTAATTTAACTACCTATTAAGCTATCCATCAGTACAGTAAATACCCTGAATTTTCATATTTTGCTATAAAGAACAGTTTCTTTCCCCAACCAGGGAAAGTTCAAGCAGGCTAGTTTTCATTTTTTTTCTCCGACTCACCCTCAAACCATACTTCCTAAGACCCTGTGAAGCACCCCTGAATCCCAGGCAACATTTTGTCACAGACATTGAATGTAGGTTGATTTTCCCATAGTGTTTATTTATATGCTAACATGGGGATTTGAGATTTACTGGAGGTTTTACTCCCTATGTTACCAACAAGTACCACAACAGTCATCTCTCAAAATGAGCAATAATATTCAGGGAGTCGTGATAAATACGGGCACATAAACGTCCCATATAGGGCCAGAGATTCCTGCACTCCGGCCTATCCCTTCCGACAAGTCCTGAGACATCAGAAACCCTTTCCCCGCCTACTATCCGCCCCAGAGAAGTGAAGGGTCCCCGCCCATCCTTCTGGCAGAAGAGGCTGCCAGCTTCCCTCCCCGATTCCGGTTCTCACCCAGCGCCAGCGGCTCTGAGTTTTCTTGCCCAATATCAGCTCCGTCCGAACGAAGAGACTAAGGACTCCGAGCAAGCCGGTTAGGGCGGAGCCACGACGGATCCTCGGCGCAGCAAGGACGAGGGAGCAACGGGCTCTCCTTGGGACTCAGCTGCTTCTGGAAAGGGAAAAGGAAGCCGGCTTCACTGGTTTGTCCCTCGCAGGATCTTGTCTTTTTTCGTAGGATATAACAGGCTCCAAATCGACCGCGCGCTGTCCACGAGCGCGAGGCGCGTGAAACTTTGTCGCCGCCTATTCCCCTTTTGTTTCCCGGCGTCGCTCCTCAGGCCACTCTTGCCAGCGAATGCCCGCAGTGTCACCAACGAGCTTCGGCAGCTGCAGCGGGGGAAAAAAAAATCCTTCAGCAACTCGCATGCGCAACTTCTCTCCTGGAGGCGGGCCCATAAAAGGAAAACGCATGCGCAAGATTGACAACCAGAGGCGAGCTCGCTTTCTTTGTTTGGGGTGTTGCTGCAGGCTGTGGATCTTAAATTTCTCTCGTTCGCTGGGTCAGCAAAACCTATGGAAGTCGTTATATGTGTCCTGCGGCTGTCATTACGTGTCAGACCATAGTGACATCGTCAGTAATTTACGCAAATGAAGAAAGGAAATTTACAGTCGTAGAGATGGTTCAGAGAAGGTCTGAGTAAAAATCTGATCACAAAAATAAGATATAAATCCTTTATTTTTGTGGAAGATATCATAAAAACCATAAGAACACAATGCAAATATTTACCACAGAATTAGTTATTTTCCATCCACTGAATTCCAGGTTTTTTTAAAAAAGAAATTATCTCAAAACACAGATCACAAAGTCTCTTCAACATGAATCTTGAAATTAGAGATTCTGAGATTTTTTCATATTGTCACATCATATAAGATTAATCCTAGAAATTGGTCCTCATTTTGATACTAAATCCACAACAAAGCACTACCAAACTACAGAGAACATATTTTGCTTTCTACTGACCTCTAGTCCCTATACAGGGTAGTAATCCTCTGCCCCTCTCAGGCAAATGTTTGTCCAATCTTTGAAAACCTTCAAAAATGGAGCATCCACAACTTCAGAGAGACTATTCCACTGCTTAATAGCTCTCAAGGCCAATCATCCTCATTTCAGGCTTGGGTGTATTTCTGTAAGGCTTCAAGATACTTGTAGTATCTTCCGGAATGTGGAGAATGAATCCACATCAGATTCCCTTGGGCAGCCCTTGGATAATTGGAAGACTGCTGGAATGGGTCCTCTTAACTGTCCCTTCTTTAGGCTAATATATGCAATTTTTTTAAACTGACCTTCATAGACATTAGCCTCCAAGCTCCTCACCATCTCTACTACTCATCTCTGCACCCTTCCCAATTCTTAAGCATCTTTTTTGTACTCTAGACAGTTTTACAGTTGCTGAATAGGAATATTATACCCCATGACCTTCAAGTTATACCACTCTAAATCAAGTTTGCATGGACTCTTTGGCAGTTGCAGCACAACGTCGGGTCACACTTAATCTGAAAATCCCAGATCTTTATACTTCCAGATAGTACTACTGCCAAGCCAAATATTGCGTATCTTATATCTATGCATCTCGTTTTTCTTGTTTAAATGAAGAATTTTACTTTTCTCACCAATGAAGAGCCATTTTATTGGATAGGAGCCACTATTCAAATCCATTAATATCTTCAAATTTTGAGTTTGTGTTCCAAGATGTTAGCAATCCTCCCAGCCATATATCATCTGCATATTTTATGAGGATATGTTCTATCCTCTTCTCTAATAATTTATAATAAATGTTGAGGACTGTGGGCAGGGTAGACCCTTGAGATGTCCCTGCACATTAAGGAACACAAGCTTTGTATAGTTCAACAACTATAAATCAGTCTTGCAATGGGGCCATCCCTCATTATATTTTATCAAGAAGGAGACTATAATCTACTTTATAAAATATATTATTAATGTACACTATATCCCCAGCAGTCCTTTGGTCTATTAACTAGTCACTTTCTCAAAGAAGAATCAATAAGATTTTTCTGGCATGGCCTATCTTAACAATTGTTAAAATTGTTCTTGCAAGCTGACTGATTATCTTAGCTAGGATTTTCCTAGATACTGATTGGACTGTGGTTTCCTGGGTTTACTATTTTTAAAGATGAAAAGCCTGGTTCTCCAAATTAAGGTATCACCATCATTCTCACTAGCTTATACTTGAACACATTATGTAAAAGAGAAAATCCTTTCACAAGAAGTTTCATTCTGAAATTTCCATTTTTAAAATCCTATTTAGGAAGCATTAAAAAAACTGAAGAAAACATCCTGTTTCATCATTAACGAATAATTCAGAAGTATATCAATGAAAGTGAAAACCGACTGTTGAAAAATTCAGAAACATTGGGAAGATATTTCTTATCTTCTCTAGGAAAAGAGGAAAACACAAACAAAATATTCAAACATAAATCAGCAGAAACCAAGCCAATAAAAGGCATCATTTAACTGCTAACATTTAATTGCCAGAAATCTATTTAAGCTAGTGAACAGGATGTAAACATATCCTGCCAATTCAGTGACAGGGTCTTCAATTCTCTGAAAGCAAATCAAAACCTATGAATACAGAATTACCCTGCTAAATTTCAGAAAACGTAGAACAGATTGACATAAATTGCCAAATCATATCACTTACTCATTTGTACCAGAAAGTCTGAATAATAAAAAAGAGCAAAGGAGAATTGGGTCACTGCTCTATTTATAGAAGCCTATCTATGTTTGAAAGAGTGGTCTTATCGTTAAACTATTTGGCCAAAGAATTACCTTCCAAGAACTGAAATCTCCAACACCGAAGATTGCTATATACACTAGACTTCTTTAGTATAGTTCTCTCCATGTACTACAATTGATGCTATTGCAGTATTGATTGGACATTGTGAGAATTGAAATTCAACACATCCAGAAAGAGTAACCAATAAAATAGCCTTGCTGGTTCAGGCCAAGCATGCATTACTTAAGTTTAGTAGTTTTTCAGCATGGCCACCGTGGAGTCAATATTTGAAATATATTTCAAATATTTGAGAGCCAGTCATTTTTTAAAGTTTTTTATTAAATTCAGAAAGAAAGGATTCAAAACATTGAACATGGTAAATCGTCTTTGACATACATCTCAGTCCATATTATACATTATTTACATATAACTTATCTATATATAAACTATACATTTCTAATCTCTATTTTTTTATTTTGTCTCATCATTTGTAACCTCTATCTTTTTTTCCCTCCATCTATAAAATTTGTTCCATATCAAATAAAATTCTGTATCTTTCTGTTTTTTTAATCTTTTAGTTAATCTATCTAATTCTGTGCAGAACAATTTTCTTTATTAGATCTTCCTCACTCGGTATTTCCATTATTTTCCATTTTTGAGCAAATAAAATCCTTGCCGCCCTAACCACATGAATGATTAGATATGTGTCCTCTTTATTAACATTTTTTTCTAATATTCGTAATAATAATGCCTCAGGTTTGTATAGAATGTTTTGGCTAGTCATTTCAGTTACCCATTCCCAGACCATACACCAATACACCTGTGCTTCTCTACATGTCCACCATATACGAAAAAGGTGCCCTTTTCTTTTTTACATTTCCAACATGTAGCAGAGTATCCTTTATACTCCGGAGGAAGATGCCATCTGTAAATCATTTTATACAAATTTTCTTTATATGATGTCGCTAAAGTAATTTTATTGTTTCACTCCCATAGTTGCTGCCATTGATCCATATTTATATTATATCCTAAATCTATTGCTTCACTTCACCATTGTTTCTTTAACCTGCTCCTCATATAGTTTATGTTCCAACAGATGTTTATAAATATTCTTTATTTGTTTTTTATCTGGGCCTAGCAGTATCTTATCTAACCACGTATCTTGTCTATTAATACCCCATTCTTGCTTATCCTTCATATATTTAGCTTGTATCTGTAGATAAGACCACCACTCCAAGTCTATTCTTTGTTGTTTTAGCTCTTGTTTTTGTTTTAAATAACCTTCTGTCAAAATGTCTTTGTATATAATAGCCTTAGCTTTCCTATACAAATTGGGATAAGTGACTGCCTCCAATGGCGATAGCCAAGCTGGAATCTTTGTGTAATATTGAAATTTAACTAAATTCCAGCTTTTTATTAATTCTTGCCATACCTTATATCTTAAAAAATATTGATGATTTCTACTTTGCCCCATCCATATATGAGCATGCCAGCTGTGCTGGAGATCATAACCCTCTAAATGTAGACATCTTTTATTTTCTAAGGTTATCCAGTCTCTAATCCAAGTTAGGGCCGCTGCTTGGTAATATAGCTCCCAATCTGGGAAACCTAAACCTCCCCTTTCTTTGGCATCCTGTAAAGCCTTCAATTTTATTCTTGCCTTCTTACTGGACCACACACATTCTAAGGTTATTTTATTTAACTCCTTAAAAAATTTCTTGTCTAATTGGATTGGGATGTTCTGAAATAGGAATATCATTTTAGGTAAGATATTCATTTTCACAGCAGCAATTCTCCCAAGTAATGAAAGATGCAAATTTTTCCAACGGTCTAAATCTACTTTTATATTCTTAATCAGTTTACCATAATTGTCTTCTTTAATTGATGAGCAGTGTGCTGAAATAACTATCCTTAGATATTTTAATTTGGAGACTACTTGTATGCCTAATTTTGCCTCGAGATTTCCTATTTGTATATTAGTCATATTTTTTGTTACATTCTTTGTTTTGTTTCTGTTTATTTTCAAACCTGCCAAATCTCCATACTCTTCCAATATTTTGAATAGTTTCTGTCCTGATTGTTCTGGGTCTTCTAATATGAATGCTAAATCATCTGCATAGGATTGAAGTTTGTATGTTTCTTTCTTAATCTTAAGTCCTTTAATCTGGTCTTCTTGTCTTACTACTCTAGCAAGAATTTCCAATGTATAAATAAATAACAATGGCGAGAGAGGACATCCTTGTCTTGTACCTTTCTGTATGTTGAATTTATCGTTGGCCTCTCCATTTATTATAATCTGAGCCTTTTGTTCGGAATATATTGTAGTTACCACATTTAAAATTTTTTCCCCAACTTCCATTAATTTTAGCTGTTGAAACATAAATTGCCAATTGACATTGTCAAAAGCCTTCTGTGCATCCAAAAACAAAAGTGCCGCTTGACGATCACTATGCGCTTCATAAAATTCGAGAGTGTCTAGGATTGTTCTTATATTCTGCTTAGTCTGTCTATTTGGTAAAAACCCATTTTGGACCGAATGTATAAAATCAATTAGATACTTTTTGAATCTCTCCGCCATTATTGAGGCAAAAATTTTATAATAGAGTTCAGTAATGATATAGGTCTATAATTTTGTATCCGTGTTTTTTCTGCTTCTTCTTTTGGGATCAATATTATATTTGCCTCTGACCAAGACTTACGTATTTTAGCATCGGTTAATACGGCATTAAAGACTTCTAATAAGTATTAATTAAGTGTACTTTGTTGTTCTTTATATAATTCCGCTGGTATTCCATCTGGGCCAGTCGCCTTATTGATCTTTTGTTTATTTATAGCCCTAATTATTTCAGCCATTCTTATTTCCTCATTTAACATAAATTTAATTTCCTCCGGAATCTTTGGTATGTTTACCTTCTCTAAGTATTCTGTTATCCTTTCTGTGTTTATTCCCTCATTTCTTTTATATAATATCATAGTATCTTTGAACAATTTCCCTTCTTATAGTCTCCGCCCCCTGAATCTCTCCTTTCTCGTCTTCCAAATTAATAATTCTTTGCTTCTCTTTCTACCTTCTTAATTTATACTCTAGCTATCTACCCGGTTTGTTCGCGTATTCAAAATTATTTTGCTTAGCTGCTTGTAATTTTTGTGCTAACTTTTCCGAATCCTCTATGGATAGTTTATGTTTAATTAAATCCATTTTGTTTTTTAATCCTTTCTTTTCAGGATCTCTCTGAAGTTGTATTTCGGCCTGTTTGTATTCTTTCTCGAGCCTCCTCCTATGTTGTTTTTTCTCTTTGTTTCTCTTGGCCATGTATGAGATAGTTACACCCCTCATATATGCTTTTGCCATATCCCAGATGTCCTGTAAGGAAGTGTCCTCATTATCATTCGCTTGAAAGAAAAGGTGCATCTCTTTCTCCATTCTTTCCTTAAATTCTTTTTCTTTAAGAATCGCTCTTTGGAAAGTTTATCTTGGCCTGCTCCTTTGTCCTTTCAAGCAAAAACTTATCGGATTGTGATCTGCCCACAAACTAGGTTTGATATCAATTTCTTGAATTTCCGAGGCCAATTCTTTTGAGAACCATAGCATGTCTATTCTGGTCCATGATCTATGCCTATTAGAAAAGTATGTGTATTCCCGCTTATCACAATTCCTTTCCCTCCAAACGTCTTGTAAGCTAAGATCTGTACACATCTCAAAAAAAGTTTTTGGAAGAGTTTTTTTTTGTTTCCTTTCCTTGCCTCTGTGCCTTTATGGTATTTTGTTTTATCTGCAATCGCATTAAAATCTCCGATTATACAGAAGCCATCTCCCTCTATATCTCTCAGCTTATTTAAAAAAGGGTACTTGTGCTCCATTTGGGGCGTATATTACATCAATTATTATATATTTTTATTCAACTTAGCCTCAACTATCAAGACTCTTTCCTCTTTATCATTATAGATTTGTTTTGAAATTATCTTCTGCTTAACATACAGAGCTACTCCTCTTTTTTTTTTGTCTAGTGAAAAAAAATAGCGTGCCTAATTTAGATTGTTCTAAAAGATATCCTTGATCATTTTTTAATGTGAACCTCATGTAAGGCGATAATATCCACATTTAATTTAATAAGCTTACTAAAAACTTTCCTACGCTTTACTGGGGTGTTCAGCCCTCTAATATTTGTTGACCAAATCTTATACTCCTCTCCCATTGTCCTGTTTTTGTCGTGTCTTTGTGCTTCTAGTAATTCTTATTTCCTTCGCCTCTTCTAAGCTTCTCCCCAGTTGTTCAAGCCTATCTTGACCTCTTCCCCCTCTCACTTCCTCCATACTTTCCTCTGTCCCTCTTTTCTCCAACATTCATTCAATATCTCTTCTCTTTTCAACCACAACTCTTTCTTCTCCGAGATCCCTCAAGTCTTCCTCTGAAGCACAATATTGCCTATAAAAATCTTCCGCTTTCTCTACTGTATCTAATCTAAACCTTTTCTCTTGCCAAGTCACAATAAGCCCCTCTGGTGTTAGCCATCTAAGGTTTACATTGCTTTGATGTAATCTTGACGTCAGGAAGAGGTAATTCTTTCGGAGGTCTCTTTGAGAGCCAGTCATGATGTCAGGCTAGGAGCAACCAGATTCTAATTACCTTTGGCTATGAAAAGTTCAGTGGTTCAATCTCTCTCAGTTATGCCAATCAGCCTCAGAGCATTGTTGTTATGGGAAAAAAATAGGAAGAAAGACCGTTATATGTTGAGTTTTTTTCTGACTGAAAGGCAGAATATACATCTTATAAATAAATGACATTTGGAGGATGCTGCCCAAACTGGAAGAATACTGAATCTTTACAAGAAATAGTTCACTCAACCTGGATAGACAGGAAATTCCTGGAAATTCTTCTCTATCAGGAGTTAGTACCAGCATTCCCTGGGAGGGACTTCCCCCTAGAAAGATCCTGCTCCCCCCCCCCAGGTGAAGATGCCCCAAATCTTATGCTTTTCCTGAAGCTATTAAAAACTTGTTTTTTCAGAAAACTTTTTGGTATTAATTGTGAAGGCATCAGTGCCTATATTATGTAATGTATTAATGAAATGTGAAACTTATGATCGCCATTAAAATTTATTTCTATTATTGTCATTATTATGCTTTTATATGGTGTCCCTTTGAATTAAAGTGGGGGTGGATGAAATGACTAGCCCTTGTTCCATATGAATTTATCTAACCCTCCCCCCTTTTAAAAGCTATTTAAGTTAGTGATTATCAACTTGTATTGTAATACCACAGGTGAATTATATACTGTGTAAAGAAGTGCTTTACATGTCTATTATAAATCTCCATTCAATCAGTTTCACTGGATGACTTTGTTACAGTGTTTTAACCTTTTCCCTGCTGGCTTTTTCAGTGCCATGGATAAATCTATGTATTTTAATCATGTGTCTCACAAATCCAAGTTACTTTTTTCTAGCCTAAAAACACTCAAATGTTATAGTTTTTTCTTGTAAGGCAAGTCTTTGAACCTACTATATATTTTATTAAATGTGGCATTTAAGATAGTACAAAGTATTCTAGATGCATCTGTACCAAACAATTGCAATGTCCTTCTACTGTACCAGAACAGTAGAAGGACATTGCAATGTTGGCTGTTTTATTTTCAGTCCTTTTTTAAATAGCAAATGAATTCTGTCTTCTTTTTTTACAGCTGCCACATGCTTCAGTTAACAATTGATTAAGTTATGCAATATAATCCTAATACAATATCTTTTTCCTGGGTAGCTACAGATATCTCTGTTCCCAACAGCATATATGCGAATTTTGTACCAGTATACTTCATTTTGCATTTACTTAAATTGAATCATTCAGTTTGTTTCAAATGAACCAATTTACAATTTGATTGACTATTCACTTAGCTTAAAGAGAGCATTCTGGACCATTTCATATTTAGATTTTTATCACCCAAGTTATTTGCAAAGTCAATCATTTCACTGCTTCCTTTTAAGTCAAAATAATTTATGGGCAAGTTTAAGAGTGCCAGTTTTCAGCAGAATCTATATTTATACAATAAATGATGGTATCTAATCGCCATCTAGTCATCTTATCTTCTGACAGCCTCTTTTTTGGTTGCCTATGCAGCCAACTTGCTGGGCCAACTCACTGCCACCAGCTCACTACAGGACAACTCACCATGGCCAATTTGCTGCGAGACAACTCATTGCAGGACAAGAGTTTCACTAATATCGAAGAAATAGAGGAAAAGAATCATTAAAGAGAGGATGCCAAAGGAGAGGCAAAAGAAAATGTGAATGATAAAAAAATAAAATATTTTAAAATTTATTTTAAATAATTAAATTGAATTGTTGAATTTTCCTGCAGCAAGTTGTCCTGTGGCAAGCTGACATGGCAAATTATTCTGTAGTTAGTTGGCAGTGGCAAGTTGGCCGTGGTGAGTTTACTGTGGCGAGTTGTTCCATTCCGTCAGAAAGAATCGACAGAATTTTCCCTATTTGACCTTTTTTGGCCCATCACTTTTGTTACTCCCTGTGGTTTTATGGAGGAGTTGTGAAGCTGAAAAGGGTCAAGTGATGCCTAAAGCACGACTGGAGAAAAATGAGGAATGAACTTAATCAAATATGAGTTAAGGCTACTATTGAGATTTAGCTTGGGGTGGTAAGAGTGGCCCAATTTAATATATCTGAATTTCTTTCTAAAAATAAATATCAGAATTAAATAGAACTTTTGATTATCATACTTCAAGAATATTATTGGTAACCTAATCAAAGCAGTCTTAAATTTTGTCATCCACAATATGCATTGGTTAATTGGACATTTGACTCAGATAAAATTGAGTTCATTCTATTTTGTATCTATTTTTATATTAAGAACATTCACGATACCGTTGCATAGTGCAAACTAAAATAAATTTGTAAAATGCTATTGGTGTGGTCTTAATTTATAATTCATAAGCTTAACTCCCTTAATGATAATGATTTGAACTCTTTTGAAAACTGCATTAAGTAGTAGTACTTATTTAAATATTATTTAAAACAAGGGTGTCAAACTGCCAGCCCACGGGCTGGATATGTCATCTGGAAGCCACACCAATCCCGTTGCCAGCAATGGCAAAACTGTCCCCATACGTTGCGCAACGTCACATGACATCGTGAGTTTGACATGTCTGATTTAAAGCATTAGTTTTTTGAACTTAAACTATTTGAAAATTATTTTTCTTTGGAAATAACTTTTGGACATAATATAAATATAAAGATATTAAAACTGTAACCATGCCTAGAATAGTCTCTTGAAACCACAGGTAACTTTTATGGATTTCAATAGATCTTTTAGAAGAAAAATTATGTGTGAATCAATTCACCAAATATGATTTTTTGAGAGAAGAAGCTTCCCAATTATGGAAGCACTAATTCACAGTGGCTAACCAGAGGTGATACTGCATTTTATTCCAAGCAGGTAGAGATCCGCTTCACATGGTATCATAGAGCATATTACTTGTCATTTAATATATAACAAATTAAAATAGTGTTTGTCAAGAACCCTGCATGAATATCTACATCAGTATGGGATTTATCCCACTAAAAATAGGATTAGACTGTTTTGTTGTTATAGAGAAAATACCACTTTCCAGACATAAAATCCCAAACTAAAGAAATATATTCATTCTCAACTTTCTCTACTGATAGAATAAAAAGACTGCTCAGTATGAGTCCATATAGGCACTTCTATCTATGTGGGATAATATTAGTTGTAACTTACTTTACTTGAGATGAACAGAAAAGCATACTGTCAGCTTGCTCATTGTGCAATAAGAACAGCAAAGCACCATGTTTGTAACACTACTAACGTTTCTGTGGCAGGAGATTCTGAACTTCTAATTCCAGAATTAATGACTCATCTACAGTATTAAGCAAAAGGAACTCTTGCGTCATGAGACCAACATTCCTCTTAAGCAAAATTATGAAAACTAGAAAAACTCAGCCAACTATTTTTAATACTCATATTTCAGAAGGCTTGAAAGATCATTTGTGGCTTGAATGATTGTATAGAAAAGATACTTTTAGTTACTATTTAAAAATATATTTCTTTTTTTTGAGATTTACCACTATTAAACAGTTCCTAAAATATGAATATTTCAACATATGAATACATGATTACGTGATTTTTTTACTTTAGAAAGATCTTCAAAGATATTTGAGATGGAGATTGTCTTAAAGCAATATCACTGAATAAATATTTGTAATTAGATGTAAACAATTTATTCCACTGAATGGTTTTATATATATATATATATATATATATATATATATATATATATATATATATATATATATATATATATATATATATATATATATATATATATATATATATATATATATATATATATATATATGTTTAAAATTGTTAACAAAGAAATAAACAACATATATATATTTGTGCTTGCAGATGGCTCTGGGTTGAGCTGAAACAAGCAAAGGAAAGAATGATTTCTTCCTCCCATATTTGGGTTTACAGGGTGCAATCCAAAAAATAACCACTTGACACATATATATATATATATATATATATATATATATATATATATATATATATATATATATATATATATATATATATATATATATATATATATATATATATATATATATATATATATATATATATATATATATATATATATATATATATATATATATATATTGAAGCTACAAGCAGTAATACATTTTTGTACCTCTTAAAAGGTTAATTGCATATGACCCTGGGAAGCTGCAGCAAAACCACAAAGACTCTTATAGTGCCTTAAAGATTAACTAGATTAACCAAACCATTACAGCAGAAACGTGTGTAAGAGAGTCTGCCTTGCAAAGAATGGAATGTCATGTTGACTAATATATTTATCTGGTTGAAGAGAGGGGAAATTCTTAGCAACTGATGATATTGATATTAAATACAAGACAGGAAATTCATGATAATTGCCTTAAAGGTCCAAATACAACACTTGTAAAATAGTAACAGTGGTCATGCATGAAACAATGTGATAATTTAAACATCCTGGCTTAGTGTGCTATAGGTATTAATTAGCTTCCACACACCAAGATGTTTATGTTATTTGCAACAATGCTTCTGAATTATTATTATTATATTTAGTTTTTTAGTTAGTCTTTCATGTGCCCCAATATTTTTTTTATCTTTTTTTGCTATTGTAAATTACTATGTAACATATAAATAAACACTTCAACTTTGGGATTCCTTTATTATGTGAAATCTGAAGAGGGATGTCAAAAAATAAACAAAAAACAATAGACAATTAACAAGTGATGTCTTAAGTACTGTGTAAGTACTTCCACATGCCAAATAGCATATACTTTTGCAGATAATTTTTGAAAAAAGAGACGTTCCAAAAGCATTTTGTAAGCTGGTACAGAAATCAGTTCAGAAAGAATAGGGGAGGGGGGGAAAATCCCACAGGGTGTGCATAACTCTTGGGTGTGCCCCAACTATTTCTATCTATGACATTACTTCATTCTATTTATATATTAATTTTCTAGATGTATACTTAGGTATATTTTACAGTAATGGAACTCATGTATGGTATATTTATTGTAGTGTCATAGCCTCTATTTTCTAATCACGTCTTAAAATTGAGTGAGTTCAGTGAACTACAAACTAGCTAATTATATTTTAGCCTGTTTTAATTTCATCATTATCCTTATTTTATGGCTTTGCAATCCATCAGATCAGTTGCTTTTCCCATAACGTCTGTAACCCAATCCGTGTCTCTGATGCACACAATATACTCTGCTACTGTCAACAGTATTTGTAGCTGCAATTGCTACAACTTTGCTTTAAAAGGTATTCTATTATTCTAACTACAATAAAAAACACTATCAGCTATACTAGTGAGGATTAAAAGGTAAATGAGCTAGGATTTTTAATTCTAAAAATACTAAAAAATAATGTGAGAAAGAAAGTATAAGAAGTCCCAAAGAGAAACCTGCCAGAGTTTTCTTGTTATATGATTCATATGTATTGATAGAGCAAACCTCTGAAGTGTTTTATATCCATGACACAGCACACTGTTCCACAGTCTAGGTCAGGGGTTCTCAACCTTGGCAACTTTAAGACTTGTGGACTTCAACTCCCAGAATTCCTCAGCCAGCTTTGCTGGCTGAGGAATTCTGGGAATTGAAGTCCACAAGTCTTAAAGTTGCCAAGGTTGAGAACCCCTGGTCTAGGTGATCACATTTTAGCCTAGGTTATTGTGCCAATCCAGCTCACATGTCTAATTTCTGACCCTATTGTCTGAGCCCAGAAAACTGATTGCATTAGATAAACCATAATGATTAATAATTATCGTTTTAATCGTGACTAGGTATCTAAAGCAAAAATAGCCATAAAATATTATACTGGTTGCCCACAGATGACATCTGGGCATAACTAGGAAATGAAATCATTGTCTTAAATGTTTTCAGACATCATATGTTGCTCAATTATCTATGTAATCTAAATACATATGTTTAGCTACTACATTTCATATCAGAGAAATCTGGCAAAAAAATAGATTTATGAGTTTCTGTTTTAGACGATACATTCTTCCAAATATGCAAAAATGCAAACAAAAAAAACCAAATATAAGTTTATTAGTTCACATTTTGATAGATATATTTTCATTGATGGGCCTCATGTAATTGCAGAAATTATGGCTAAGATAAGTACGGGTATATATGCCATCTGAACATTGCTAGTGAATAAACTTATACCAACTGAAAACAAATGGATATGACTTGTATAAGGATTACTGGGGGTAGATATAAATGAAATGAATATTTTTCCTTACCATTTTACAAGAACCACTTCTGAAAATATGCTTCCACCAATACAAATACATGGTTTCTCTACAGCTATGTTTATCTTGTTCTCTTTCCTCCCTAGTTAAAGAATTTGATTTTGTTTATACAACACACCTACCTAGTTTACTCATAGTGTACTCAGTTCAATTTTTTGAATTCGTAAGATATTAATTAGTCACCAAGTCAAGATTGCAAAAATCCAACAACCACTAGATGGCAGCAAATTGTTCACTTTTTAAACTTTGCAGTTGGGATTTAATAATTCTACAAGCATCAGTGTATCTGAAACAAAGCACCTGAGCTGAATTTGTACACCGTGTTTTGCTAAAATGTTATGTGGGTTGTTTCAAAATGTTGTGCAAACACACCTCTCCCCTCCTCCAACACAATTTTCTTTTTCTTGTTGGACTCTGTACTGTAATTGCTTCCACCTCTGCTTCTAAGAAATTGCTAAGATAAATGAACAGGTAAGTAAGCAAGCTTTGTTTTCATGAGGAATGTGAAGCAATAAAAGTTTTTAAAGAAGTATGTTCCATTTAATTCCCTAACATTTACTACTACATCTGCAAACTAAGATCACTGAAATCTGGTTCATTCATTATGCTAACCCTGATTTGTTTATCCATCATTACTGAATATACCAAATTTGATCAGGTTCACAAAACTTGCTACGACATAAGCAGGAGTTAACCAATTACAAGTTCTGGGTTCACCCATCCCACTGAAACAAATCAAAGAAACAATGTTATGGTGTAGTGTGGTGATTCTCAAAGTGTAGTTCGAGGATTCCAGAGCATGTCCCAAAACTCTCTTAGGATTAAATATTGAAAATAATACAATATTAAAATTCCATCAAACAATCATGGGAATTGGTAGTGGCAATTTTTTTAATATGGTAATATATTGATAAATATAAATTGTGTTTTAAAAAAGCTCTTTTGTAGTGGAAAAAGAGTCCTGAGAGGAAAAAAAACATCAAGAAACACTGGTGTAATGCAATGTATGATCACAGCCTAAATAAAATAGTAACCCAAGAAGAGTATAAATTATCAGGTAAACTGCTTCAGAAAACCTGCATGACTTCTTGATGTTACCTGTAATACCCCTAAATATTATCCTGTTTACCATCAATAAAGCCACTGAGGAATTCATTGGGGAAATCAAGAATGAAACTGTCTCAGGAGGCAAACTTACTTCTCTCAACCATGAAGGTCTTGGTTCAGCTGCTGTTCCATGTAACAGGTTTCTGCTTGCCACCTTCATTAGCTGCTTTTCTGCTCCCACAGAGCAGAGCCTGTCCTACATTCAGTTTAATCAGATTCCCTGAAGGAAGGGTGGTGATTTCTTTTACTTACTTCTTCTAAGTAAGGTTATGGGATAGGATGTTATTAGAAGATGTGCATTTAAAGTGATTCTTGCATGGCTTCCCTGTTGCGCAAGTGAGAGGAAATAACTCCCAGAGCAAATCATCTGGTTTTGTTTGTTTGTTATATAGGTTGTGCAGGCAACATCAAAAACATATGGATATTTGGAAACAACAGGCATTTTGTGATGATGGAAAAAATGGACAGTAGACTCTTCCTAATTCAATTAGAATTTATTGTTATCAAATGAAATATTTACTAATATGAAACTGATCATTATTATAGATATTATTACAAATAGTTACAACTAGATACATTGCCACAAGATGTGAAAAAGGAGCAATGGACTTACCTATTTAAACTGGTAATCTACTAGTACAACCAAGACTAGAATTGTCTGCTATTCAGTAAGCAGGAAAGAGAGAGGAAAAGAAAAAAATTTTTTGCCCCCTCTCCAGTTAGAAATTAATTGGCAGCAGATTCTACTTTCTGTTGCAAAGATTTAAGCTGCAGTAAAGGTTATATTTTTGGTTCAACAAAAGACTGTGTACATAAAATTCATCCAATTGTCTTTGAAAAAAATGATTAAAGGCGTTGTGTAAGCCTCAGTAGTAAATATTGTGTACAAATATCTACAAGTGATTAATCTATTCCATCTATTCCAAAAGCAGACCTTTTATGGCTGAGAGTCTTCTTAAATCTGCCCCTGAGAATTGCTGAGAATAAATATATAATTAATGTCCTGGATGTCCTTTGGACTTTTTCAGAAATCTTTTTAAGAATATCAGCAAAATGTAGCTAGATTCTCACACAGCTAACTGAAAATCAAGTAAATCTTATTGGTTGGGTTCATACAACATCTACACTAAAAAGTACTTGGTTAACTTATACCTCAATATTCTATGCAAATCAACCATTTATGGTTCAATATATTGCATGAAATCAAGCAGATTAGTTCAGTAAAACATAATACATTTAACTATGCGAACACAGATCCTTGATTTACGACCAGAATTGAGCCTGAAATTTTTGTTGCTAAGCAAAACGGTTAAGTGAATTTTGCTTCATTTGATGACCTTTCTTACCACAGTTGTTAAGTGAATCACTGCAGTTGTTAATAACACAATTGTTAAGTGAATCTGCTTCCCCATTGACTTTGCTTGTTGGTCACAAAAGGTGATTGCATGACTTCCGGTTTACTATCGCAGCGTTGGCGGACATATGGAGGCGAGCTCTGTCTCCAGCATCCAGTTTTATCCCACTGGGGGACCCTGAAAGGGGTCGAAAGTTGCCCTATAGGGGCAACACGCAAGGAGAGGACCCCCACTTGATCACTGAAGAGTGGCAGCCCTTCTGCTCAATCCGGGACAGCTCTTCAAACCGACAGGAAAAAGATCAGCCATAGTAATATGGCCCGTCACTAAGCTGCTGACAGCTGAAGTCAAACTTACTACCAAGCACACTGAAAGCAACATGGATGATGCTGGGTGAGATTTTATCTTCTCTTTACCCTAAGTACTTTCCTGTAAAAGCTTTTTGAAGTATTTTCCCCCTGTAAGGAGAGAAGGAAAGGAATTTCTATTCCACTCTCTAAGAATAGTGGCATCTGACTACCCAGGGGAAGCAAGCATTAAAAAGAACAATTCTAATCAAATTGGACTTACATGCTTCTGAAACTTGGGGACCCAAAAGTGTCCTATTTTTATTGGAAATTTTTGTTATTATCTGCAAAAAAGAAATAAAATTGGAAAAGAACCTAGAAAAATTCGGGACTTAAAAACTTAAATGCTACCAGTGACATCTTGTGGTGAAGCTTTGTATGACAATTTGTTATTTCCTAAAAAGAGACTTGGCTCATAGCCCAGACCTGATAAGACTTGCCTGACCTTGGCACTATCAATGAGAGATTCAATTGTAAAAGAACAGCTGGACAGTGAAATTGGCCTACTTGAACTGTGAATGCAAACCCTTACTGACTTTTGCTTAACAAACAACTTTTACTAGAAAGATTGTTCACAAACACGCAAAAGAGATGGATGAAGACCAGAAAAAAATCCTCTTCATGCTAAAAGCAATACACAAAATTATCCTTTCAGCTTGTGAGAAAATGAGACTTAAAATAAAAGACCAAGACACCAGCTTAGATGCACAAAGTCAAATTTTGATTGCAACTAAAGAATCAACAATGCAGAAGACAACAGAAGAAGTAGAACAACTAAATATTAAGACAGAGGATTCAATTGACCAACAAGTACAGCTGATGGATAATTCAGACAAGGAACTGACAATACTGAAAATGGAAATGACTTTCTATACAAACCAGAAGAAATTTGAGAAAGAAGAAGAACAGATTAAATTGAAGATAAACGTATCAGAACAAATATGGGGGGACTGGAATAACAGGGTGACAATCTAATGAATACAAATGGGCCAGTTCTTTCAGAAAACTGGCAATCAAATGGTCTCCCTTAATTCAAATAACATATTATAAAAATGGAGGGAGATGTATTTGATGATCTAAAAGCGCTGAAATGGAAGCCTAGTTGGCAAAGGAAGAAAGCTAGAATAAGATTGAAAAAATTGGGGTTTTGACTAATTAGAGGGGATTTTATATTGTCAATTAGAGGGTTAAAAGGGGATGTTGAGATAAGGGGAATTTTGGTTATTAGATTCAAAACAATTGGAAATTAGTGGAAAATAAGGATTTGATTTGTTTAATATTGAAAAACCAGACTTAAAAGGGAAATGAAAATTAATTATCAGGAATATGTTTGATTTATTGATTAACCCAGGCAACATATATAATGGCTTTGATCTATCTAAGGGGATATTCTATTATTAAGTAGATGACTTATTATGGTGGGAAATAGAAAATTTTTAGGAAAAGAATAAGCTTACATTTAAATAGGTAAAATGTGTGTTTTGGATATTATAGCTTGTTATGAAATAAGGGAAACTTTGGTTACCCAAAACTTGAAAATTATGGATATTAAGGGTTAATTGGAATATAGATGAGAAACTAAAAATTAGGTAAAAATTAATAACAGGATATAGAATGTTTTATGAAGACTAAGACATGTATAAGCTAAAAATGTATTGATAAATGTAATAATGATGTTTTCATTGAGTTGATATAATTAGAAATGTACTAGCTTGAATATGAGATAGTAAATGTTAAGGGAAAAAGAGAAGAAATCACATAACTGTGGGAGTGTTGCAAATGTTGTTTGGTAATATCGCTTTTCTATCAGATATGACAATTTCTTTTGATGCATTTTCTTTAAGAGCATGGAAACCACATTATACCAAATTAGATTCCAGTTCAGCCTGCTCAGCATTATCTACACTAGCAACAGATGAAGCTTTTACATCTGAAGAATGTAAGAACTCAGTCTAGGATTTTTTGCAGGCAAAACAGAGGCTCTACCAATGATTTATGCTCTTGTTTCCTTTTGGAAATACTGGGGAGTATTCTACAAAAGCCTCAGTGGAGTCTGTGGAAAGCATCTTTTTCAGTGGGGATGTGGAGAAATGGATATACAGATAGTCGTCACTTACAACCACATTTGGGACTGGAACTTCTGTTACTAAGTGATGTAGTTGTTAAATGAGTGCATCCAGTTTTACAACCTTTTTGCCACAGTTGTTAACTGAATTGCTCTGGTTGTTTAGCAAATCTACCTTTCTCTATTATCTTTGCTTGCCAGAATGCCCTTGAACAGTCACAAATGGTGAATTTGTAAACCAAGAATGCTGCAATGCTGTCATAAATATATACCAGATGCAAAGTGCCTGAATTTTTAGCACATGATAATGGATATACTACAATGGTTGTAAGTATGAGCAACCAGTTGTAAGTCACTTTTTCAGTGCCATCACTTTGAACAATTTTTAAAAGAACAATCATAAGTTGAGGACTACTTGTATTTGGCTAGGGTTTGGGTATTGCTTTATTTTTTGCTAATTTTCCATTATAAAGAATATGTTCATTCCTGAATTGCAAATTTTGTGTCTGGATGCATATTTGATTAAGGAAGAACAGATCTGCCATGTCTAGTCTATAGTACTATATCACATCAAACATTGTCTAGACCAGGGGTAGGCAACCTTGGCTCCTTTGTGACTGGTGGACTTCCACTCCCAGAATTCCTGAGCCAGCCACGCTGAGGGGAAAGGGAGAGGTTTCCAAGCTGAGCCAGGTTGGCTCAGGAATTCTGGGAGTTGAAGTCCATGAGTCATAAAAGAACCAAGGTTGCCTATCCCTGGTCTAGACAGTCAGACTTTAATAAATTGTTATTAAGGTTGATTCTTGTATCTCAGTCAATTAATCTGGAGTTCAAAATATTTCTTTGTACTGTGACTACAATCCAAACAAGATCTTTCTATAGGTGGCTAAAATCCGCTGGTCTGGAATCCTATTCATATGCTGAAATGGTGCTTGATGATTCCTTCAGGCTGAGTGTTGTTCACAGACTAATCCCTAATATAGATTAGACAGTGGTGTTTTGGTAAGAAATAAATGTAATATGTGCTTATTACAAGCTTTCTTAATTGTGTAGTAGAGTCTGGGATCCTCTGTCTCAGTAACACACCAAAACACTTGAGCACATTAATCAGGAAAAAAATGCTCTGTAGTGTTTCATGTGTTGCTTTGTGTGATAAAGGTTCATAAAGTACTATTTGTTACTCTGGAACTACTTGAGTTGAAGGCTGAAATATAATTGGAAAGTCAGCAATAATTACATTTTCCTCAATGAACTCTATTCCTGGAACAGCTGAATACAAGGCTAATATCACCAGGCATAGCTATTTCTTAATCAAAAGAGTCGGTTTATCTAAAGTGGACACTTACCAGGAGCATGTTCAAGTTCCAATATTATTTTACATGGAAACTCTGGGACTTGAAATCCACATATCTGGAGGGTACCCTGGTTAGGAAAGCTGATATAAAGGAGCATCTCTGATATATATATGCTTCTGAATGTATTGAAGCTAAAGAATGAGAAGGATTTTCCTGCTATTGCATGCCCAATACACAATCTTCTAAAAGTTTGCTTCCTACCCACTATGGTTATCTTTTCAGCACCAAACCAGAATATTTCTTTATTTCTTTTAATTAGTTTAGATTTTAATTGTTTAAAGTATAATTTGGTGCAAATCTAAACTGCTTTCGCTGTATTGTGATGGATGTTTTGGGGTTCACAGTTTTTATATATTGTTCTATTTTCCTATGCCAAATGTTGTATTTTATTGTTTTATATTTTATATCCATTTTTATTCTTTTAGACAACTTTGGTTATGGGATATTTATTAATATAAGAAACCTATCATGATACTTACCGCCTTTCAAGTTCCATCCTGCCCTAATCTGGCCTTAACTATAGATTTATATCTTACTCCAGACCAATTAGCTCAGTTGTATTGAGATAGGAGAAGAAAACAAGGACAAATAAAAGGAAGTTTGAAAACAGCCTACAGAGATAGAAGATCCCGATTGTTGAGGAATCATTCTAAACTAGCCTAATCTCAAGTTAACTCTCTGTTCCAAATCCAAATGACATAGGTAAATGAAGTCAGTGTTTCTCAACCTTAGTAACTTTAAGATGTGATGATTTCAGTTCCTAGAATTCCTTACCTAGCATTCTAGGGATGTCAAGTAGTGGTTGTTTTCTTATTATCTTGGAATAATTGTCTATCCACTTTTTCTCTTTCTTTAGCCTAACAAAACAAATTCCCAGCTGGTACACCGCATTTAGTGCCTATCCTAAAATTGCTATTGTATGTTATGTAACTACTGTTTTATGGCAAATGACAGGGTTTCTTTGCCCTCACTTGTTATTATTGTTTTCCATATTTTCAGACTAGCATTGGCCATTTGAACTGCCAGCCCCAGAAAAAAACAAAATGAAAGGTTCCATCTGAACATTGTTTTCATTTCCTAGCAACAAGGCTGACAATAATGGTCTGTCATTTTCTTTGATAAAAGTACTAGTTCCAGTATTTATGGAAAAAAAAATTCCAGACAGTTCAGCCAGAGAGGGATTTCATAGGCTGAATTTTTCAGAATGTCCATCTATACCACAGTGATAGAGCAATAATGAATTTAATGTTACTCCCTCCTGTCTGGGGGTCTCAATTTTTTTTAAGATTACAATATAAATTTGTAAAGAGGCTGCCTTCCATATTGTATGGTTCCATAAAACCATACAAGTCAATAAAGGTACTTTAAAAAATCCTTTTAAAATTAACCTTCTACATTTCTGAAACTATATTGAAAAAAGTTCTATAAAATGCATTGTTTTGTAACCTGTTGAACAATTCCAATTAATATATTGTCCTAGCAAGGTTCTAATTATAAAAAATGCACCAATGGTGCCACAAAAGTATATATAGAAACCCAGTTAATAGATAGCTTCCAGTCTATTTCATTAAAACAAAATCATTTAATTTTGGTCTTAATATAGATTAAATCAATAGGCAAAATCTGTAATTTTGTTTTTCTAAAGATTCTTTAAAAAAAATCTCCTGATTATTTACAGCCAAAGATGACAACAACGTTCACTTCTGTGTCCAGCCTAGATGTCTGCTAGGGCTATGTAAATGCCTCAGAAGGATTTGAATCTTTAAAGACATTAGAGCCAGACTGGTCTAGCAGTTAAGGCACCAGGCTAAAAACTAAGAGACTGTGAGTTTTAGTCCAGCCTTAGCCATGAAAGCTAGTTGGGTGAACTTGGGCCAGTCATTTTCTCTCAGACAATCTCTCTTCACAGGGCTGTTGTTATGGGGAAAATAGGAGAAGGAAAGTGTGTTGGATATGTCTGCCATCTTGAGTTGTTTTAAAAAATAATCAAGGCAGGAAAACAAGTAAAACAAACAAATACTAAATAAAGCCCCTTCTTTTTATAGGCAACTTTGTAAACTGCTGCTTTTTGACTCCACATGCATGTAGATGCCCAGTGCCCATGCAGACAGCCAGGAGTGCCTACAGAGCAGATGTATGAACAGATGCAACCAGTTTAATGGTTCAAAGTGGGGTTCTTTATGGACTTGCCAATGCATTGTAAAAGGACTTGTATGGTCCAAATACCTATTTCAAGCTCATCCACATAGCTTCTTTGACTGAAAGCCCATCTCACTGCCTCAGCTGCTCTCTCTCATCTCTTGGTGGTACTATGTATACAGAATACTTTGGCTGTGTTTGGGTTTTTCTGTGTAAGAGAGGAAGATGCTCCCTTCTACCCAGATTTTCAGAGAATGAGAGTGGATTCTCACTTTGCTCAGGAGACAACAATTCCCTTCAAATTGTCAATTTCACCCTTTTCAGCTCTTCCCGTACGAGAGAAAGGTACTCTCTGTTGCCTCATCAATTTAATTTTTCCTCTCTCACCAATGTGAGCTTTTGTCCATTCCAAAAAGCTATGGGAGGAAGAGGAAAGGCAAGAGGGAACAGAGGCACTCTCTGCCTTCCAGTTGAGCTAGTGGGATGTTTTTTTTAGCTAAGGCAAGGAAGATGAGCTCTTTGATGGCTTTCTGCAGTATGGTAGATATAAAAAAGATCTCTGTGGTTTTCCAGAATATAAAATGCCTTTCAGAATTAAAAAAAAAATAGAATGGAAAGCTACCAGAAGACTTGCATGGCGTGTCTGCCCAGCCCTCCTTTTCATATTCTGGGGAGTAATTGATGGTGATGCAGGGAGAAGTAGAAAGGGTGGCAAAGAATGTACCTAGTGCTGACCTTAAATTATCTCAGTTATCCCAAGGCATCATTGACTGGCCTTATTATTGAAGTTTGGTAAGTATAAGTTGTAGAGGCAGCACTTTAAAAATAACTGCTTGTTTTCCCATCTCAAAGGAGGAAGCACTTTGGCTTTGCTATGCAGACCAGTCTTAGAGAAGAGCACTGGTTCCCACTAGTGCTGGGATAAATGCATCTAGTTATCAGGATGCTCTGTACCTCCTATTAGCTGACCTTCTGCTTTAAATAGTACATTGATTCTATTGTCCATAAGATCTCCATATTTATAGAATGTATGATTCTCTCTAAATACGGAACATGATGACAAGATGCAAATTTTTGCTTCCATATGTTATTTTTAGAATGCATTTCCCTGTTATATCTGGATAGTGGTGGTTTATAATTCCAAATTCTTTGCAAAAAGAAAAGTTTTAATTTGGAAAAGTGGGTTTATTGATACTGTTAATTTATCATATGGCTTAGATTTTGCCTCTGTTGAAAAATCTAATTTGTATTTTATGTGGAGCCTCTTTATTTAGGTACATAATTCTATATTATCTGATCCACATCTTCCAGTATGCTGCTTAACCAATGTGTCATACACGGAAATCAATTTAAACTACTTCCAGACAGCTGGCACAAAGCTGCAGAATAAGTCTTTCCTCCCCAACTTTTTTTTTTTTTTTGGCTCTCATCATGCTTATCATGCTAGCAATGTGGGGAAAGAGAGAAAGGGAGGATGTGGCATAAGAGCTATTTTAGACTTGCAATTCATTGCATGGGAACTGTGGTGGCTTGACATGAATTACAACAGTTGGAAAACTGTGTACTTGCAGCCAAAGAAATGTAATGCCCGTAAGGATTGTACAGGAATAGGATAGACTACATAATATTATGCTGGTAATCTTGAAAGGATATTGTTCTAAACATTTCCACCATCAAGGAAGTTATGACTTTGAAAATAAATTACTTTCTTATTTGGAAAATTTCATTATAGGGAGAAAAATATATCTCTTCCCATCTGACTTTCTCATGGCTGCTCTGCTTCTCTGTTTTCATATAAATAAATGCATTTATTAACTGCTTTTATGCAGTTAATGCATGTTCAATTCAGCTGTGGTGTGCTGTCTTGACTGTTCAGAGTGTGAGTATTTTAAGCAAGAACTACCATAATAGTGTTTCTCCACCTCCATTCCTTGCTGCATGTTTTTAGTTGCTGCTGCAAAGAGAGTATTTTCATGGCCAGGGAGGAGGGAAAGAATAGCAAAGAAATCACTTGAAAATGGATTTGAACATGATTACTATTGTATACTTGCATAGATTACTAATATTCTTGTGTCTCTGTGTGTGCCTTCCAGCTAGTATGGATTCCTGGTGACTTCCTGGACATGTCCCTGCGGTTTTCTTGGCAAGTTTTCGGAAGTGGGTTTGCTTTTGCCTTCCTTTTCCTAGAACTGAGAATGACTGGCCCAAGGTCACCCAGGTGGCTCAGTTAAGAACATAAGAACATAAGAAGAGCCATGCTGAATCAGGCCAAAGCCCATTGAGTCCAGCATTCTGTGTCACACAGTGGCCCACCAATTGTACATGGGGATCTTGAGCAGAAAGAGAAGGCAAAGCCCTCCCTTTCCCTTGACCCCCAACAAATGGTACTCAAGAGAATCCTGCCTGCCTCAACCAACATAGAGGCGGCACATGGACATCCATTTTAATAACCACCGATACACTTTGCATCCATGAATCTATCTAGCCCTGCCTTGAAGCTGTCAAGGCTGACAGCTGTCACGACCCCTTCTGGAAGTGAATTCCATAAATCAACGACCCTCTGGGTGAAGAAATATTTCCCTTTATTTGTCCTCACTTTCTTAGCTATGAGCTATGAGCTTTAGGGAGTGCTCCCTTGTCCTGGTAGTGACAGTGGGACTAGAGCTTACTGCTGTAAAAAATTCAGTCTCTGAAGTTCTTCTCTGGCTTAAATTTCTGGAATTGGAATTGGTGCTTTTTTTCTAAAAAAACAAAAACAAAACTGCCAGAACTCACACACATCATATAACCTGCTTTGCCTATCCTACAAGGTTCCATCCAAAAAAGGTGTCGGAACTCCGTTCTGGGCGTTTTATGAGAAAAAAAGCCCTGGGTTGCTTTATAAATACTGGAAATAATAATCTTATAACAGAAAAAGCACCATTATTGTCAGTTCTACTGGTAGGAAATGAAAGCAATGTCCAGATGGAATCTTTCCGTTTCTTTCTTTCTGGGGCTGGCAATTCAAATTGCCAATGCTAGTTTTAAATGGTACTAAACAATGGGAGTAAAGAAAACTTGTCATGCTAGCATCCAGTATAGAGATAGTAGGCTAGCATGACCTCTTAAAAATTGGATTCCTTTATCTCTGTAGGCTGTTTTCAATCTTTTGTTTATTCTTATTTTAATTCCCCTACTCCTAATATAACTGAGTTTAATATAACCTTGGAGTCCTAGTCTAGCGCACAATCAGTTAAATATGAGCCAGAAGTGTGAGGCAGCAGCCAAAAAAGCTAATACAATCCTTGGTTGTATAAACAGAGGGATAGACTCAAGATCACATGAAGTATTAGTACCATTTTATAAAGGCTTAGTAAGGCCACACCTGGAATACCGCATCCAGTTTTGGTCATCACATTAAAAAAAAAGATGTTGAGACTTTGGAAAAAGTGCAAAAAAGAGCAACTAAGATGATCAAAGGCCTGGAGACTAAAACATATGAAGAACGCTTGCAGGATTTGAATATGGCCAGTCTAGAGAAAAGAAGGACTAGGGGGGACATCATAGCAGAATTCCAATATTGAGAGGATGACACGAGGAGAGGGTCAATTTATATTCCAAAGCATCAGAAGGCAAGACAAGAAACGATGGAAACTAATCAAGGAGAGAAGCAACCTGGAATTAAAAAGAAACTTCCTAAGAGTGAGAACAATTAACCGGTGGAACAGCTTGCCTTCAGACATTGTGAGTGCTTCATCACTGGAGATTTTAAAGAAGTGACTGGACAGCCATTTGTCTGAACTGGTATAGGGTCTCCTGCTTGAGCAGAGGGCTGCATTAGAAGACCTCCAAGGTCCCTTCCAACTCTATTCTGATTCTAATTCTCAATTCTCTTGAGCACCAGGTCTGGGGTAAGACATGAACCTATAGTTAAAGCCAGAAGAGGGCTGGGCTAAACTTGGAAGGGATATCTATCATGACAGATTTCCTATAACTATAAATAGCATACATATTATAACCAGTGCTTTTTTTCTAAAAAAAAAAAAAAGGTGTCGGAACTCACACACATCATACAACCCGCCTTGCCTACCCTACAAGGTTCCATCCAAAAAAGGTGCTGGAACTCCGTTCTGGGCATTCTATGAGAAAAAAAGTCCTGATTATAACAACTATTACAACAACTTTATATATTAAGTTGTCTCACAATTTCTGCACCAGCTTTAACTACTATACAAAACTGCTAGCTTTGTTTAATAAATGAAAACAACCAAATTGCTTGCTGCCCTGGAACTGTATGACCTCTTAGGTTTTTTCCAACTCATAATAGATTACATCCAAGGATCCTTTCACCTCTTCTATGAGCTTAACTACACTTCTCCTGGTTTCTAAGCCTGGTGCCTTAACCACTATACCAAAACTCTCTTACTAATGTTTTAGCATTTTAAATATCCTGTACTTTTCCTGATAGAAAAAAGGAAAACACTACATTTCACACATTCCGTAATTAGTTTTAGAATACTTTGTTCTGACTCAGTTTAGTGGATTGAATGGAGAGAAATGAAGAGAAATGAAAAAGAACACACTCCAGAATTAGTAAATTGCACTTGCTTCATGCAGGGTTTGCTAAACATTTGCTGAAGGCACTTGGGCAGTGAGGTTCTAAAGGATTACCTTACTTGTATTCTCAGAGAAGTTTATTCTTGAAAGAGTGCAAGACAAAACAGGTTGTCAGTAAAACCCCACCTAATATGTTTCTGCTCTATATCTGTCTCTTCAATGGAAAGAGAAAAGCAGCCTAGAGCTGTGACTTACCCCAAAAGAGAAGTTCCAACTTTTGTCTTCTTGCATTAGAAACTGTTGAATGATCAGTTACATTTATCATCAAAAGTTGATAAAACATGCACAGATATCTCCGCGGGTGGTTTGAGCAGCAGATATGTCTGAAATATAAGCAGTATGTGTTGTGTCCTGAGGCTGCAAAAGCAGGCTTGGGACGTTGCATTGGTCCCTGGCATTCCAAAAGCTGCCCAGGACCAGACAGAGTGGCGCCGGCCTTGTGCACATGCGCAAGGCATGAAAACGCTCTGTTCCTATTGGTTGACACTGTCCGTGTTTCTGGCCATATAAAAAGGCCTGCGTGCTTTTTGCTTTTGCTTGGTTGTTGTAGAAGGAGAATAAAGTGTTTGTTCAGTATCGCCATATGTCTTCATCATTCACACACAAACGAAGTATACAACACTGGTGACGAAGGTGGGATCCTTTGCAAGCTGAAACAAAAGATTTAAGGACTTACCCAGGAAGTCCTGAAGAGGGGAGGACGGCGTCTGAATCAGCATCCCAACCTGCCAGTACATTGTTGCTGGAGGGCGAGCTTGGCTAAAGGACCCTTTCCCCAAACAGCAGCTTGCAGAGGAAGTGAGTGGTGAAGGTCGTAAAGTTTACAATGTTGAAGATTGGCTGCTTGACTGATTTCGATGTCTCCCACCCAGAGAGATGGAATTCCTACATAGCACGGGTGGAGAATGACTTCAGAGTATATCAGATTAGAGAAGACAGCCTGAAGGCAGCAATTCTTTTGTGTGCCTGTGGACAAGAAGCTTTTGACATCGCAGAAAATCTGGTGGCCCCTGCACCTCTGGAGTCAGTAACATATGCTGACTTGAAGAAAATGCTGGAGGAACATTTCCAGCCGAAGTTATCCATCATTGCTTGGAGGCACGCGTTCAAACAGAGAGACCAGAGGCTGGGTGAATCTGCTGCGGACTTTATTACGGCCTTAAGGCAAGCAGCCAGACCTTGTGAGTTCAAGGATCTGGAAGAGAGGCTGCGAGATTGTTTTGTCTGTGGCTTAAGGAGTAGAGACTTACAACAAAAGATTTTTGCAAAAGAAGATGTCTCCTTCCAAGATGCGTTGCGAGAGGTGGCAGCTGAGGAAGCAGCAGGCGGGGCTGTGAAGGCCTTGTGCCTCGCCAGGAATCCTCAAGACACAGCAACCGTCCATCAAGAGGACGTTCTAGAAGGATCAGAAGTGGATCCTGAAGAGGAGGTCGACAGACTTCACCAGCCAGCTGAGAGGAGGTAGAAGGGACGTCTGGTTAAGGCCCCAGGATCTCTTCAATGCTTCGGGTGCAGAGGATGCCACAAGTGAGCTGACTGCAGGTTTCACTCTATTTGCAGGGCGTGTGGCAGGCAGGGCCACATTGCATCCATCTGTTTGGGTCGTCAGAAGGTTCAGCCTCGGGAAGAATTGCTTCAGAAAGGTACCAGGGTCCCCAGCCAAAACAGGGTGGGTTTCTGTGCACCGCGCAGGAGCATTCTAAGAACAGGGACACACAAGCCCCTTAAGAAGAAACTTTCCATTAACGTAAGGTTACAAGGGGTTCCCTTACTGATGGAGTTAGACACAGGGTCCCCTCTTTCCATTATTTCAATTAATACCTTTAAAACGATTTGTAGTAGTAGTGGCCTTCGAGTTAAACTCAGGCCATCAAATCTAATACTCACTGATTTTCAAAATTCTATGGTGTGTGTTAAGGGGGAGGCCATCCTTAGGGTACAGTATAAGGATTTTGAAGGTTCCCTAGATGTGGTGGTTGTTGGGGGTGAACATACGAGTCTTATTGGACTCGATTGGTTCAAGGTTCTGGGAATCCAGGTAACTGGGCTGCACAGCTTGCAAACGCTGGGCCTTGCAGAGGTTTGCAAGGAGTTTGCAGATGTGTTTAGTTCAGAGCTACGATCCTACAAGGGGCCTCCCATTTCACTACAGTTAGACCCAACCATCACGCCCTTCAGGGTTAAGCCTAGGAGGGTACCTTTTGCCCTCAAAGGTAAGATTGATGCTGAGCTGAACAAATTGCTCCAGCAGGGCATTCTAGAACCTGTGGATTCTAGTCCATGGGAAACCCCCATAGTAACGCCTCTAAAGGCTAATGGGGACATACGTATATGTTCAGACTATAAATGCACACTGAATAAGGCGCTGCAACAGCATGCTTATCCAGTGCCTGTGGTAAGTCACATTCTGGCCTCCCTCAAGGGGGGGCATTTTTGCGAAGCTTGACCTGGCACAGGCCTATCAACAGCTACCTGTTGATGAGGCAGTTGCAGAGGCCCAGAATATTGTAACTCACAGGGGGGCCTTCAAGGTCAAGAGACTGCCATTTGGGGTAAATGTAGCCCCCTAGCATATTCCAAAGTGTCATGGAGAGCACACTTCGAGGAATTCCTGGGGTCTGTCCCTACATTGATGATGTCCTCATTGCTGAGGAGTCATCTCAAAATTTAGCAGAAAGATTAAGGGCTGTCTTGCTTCATTTTCGAAAAGCAGGCCTTAAACTAAAGAAGGATAAATGTAAGATAGGAATCACTTCTACTGACTTCTTAGGATTCAGGATTGATGCTCAAGGCATTCACCCTGCTGAAACTAAATTGCAAGCTATCCAGCAGGCCCCAAGCCCTAAGTCTAAGAGTGAGCTGCAAGCCTTCTTGGGGCTATTAAATTTTTACCATGCATTTCTCCCACATAAAGCTGCAGTGGCAGAGCCATTACACAGGCTCTTAGACAAGCAGGCTCCTTGGCAGTGGACTAAAGTCCATGACAACAGCTTCAATGAGGTTAAGGCCTTGCTCACTTCTAATGCTGTTTTAGCGCATTTCAATGAGCAACTGCCTGTTTGCATTGCATGCGATGCGTCTCCTTATGAAGTGGGAGCTGTACTTAGCCATTTGAAGGCTGATGGGACACAGGTCCCTGTGGCCTATTACTCAAGGACTCTGTCTTCTGCAGAGTGAAACTACGCCCAGATTGACAGAGAAGCCTTGGCCATAGTGGCTGGCATTAAGAAATTTCATGATTTCTTATATGGCCGCCATTTCACGGTCTATACTGACCATAAGCCTCTGCTGGGTTTGTTTACCACTAACAAACAGACCCCACATATCATTTCTCCTCGTATGCTGAGATGGGCCATTTTCCTGTCAGTATATGACTACACATTAGTTCACAAACCAGGAAAAGAAATGGGTCATGCAGATGGCCTGAACAGATTACCCCTGAACCAATTAGAGCCAGATCCTTCTCCAGCCATTAATATTCTTTCCATTCAGGAGTTGCATGAGTCTCCCCTCAATGCTAGGGATGTGGCTGCAGAAACTGCCACTGATCACACGCTTACACGCGTGCTGACATGGGTGTTGTCAGGATGGCCTGACAAGTGCCCAGATACTGAGTTCCAAAGCTTCTGGCACAAGAAGCATGAGTTTTCCACTTTCAAGGGTTGCCTGTTATGGGGTAGCAGGGTAGTGATCTCAGCCTCATTGAGGTCTAGAATCTTGATCTCTTTGCATGAGGGACATCCTGGTATAGTCAGGATGAAAGTGCTTGCGCACAGCCATCTTTGGTGGCCTGGGCTCGATAAAGCCATCGAGGCCCAGGTGCATGGGTGCCAAGTGTGCCAACAGTCTCGGCCTGAAATGCCTCAGGCCTCAGTACATAGGTGGGAGGAAACTCAAACCCCATGGTCTAGAGTGCATATAGATTATGCTGGGCCCTTTCAGGGGCAATTCTTCCTGGTTGTTGTTGATAGCCATTCCAAGTGGCTAGAGGTTGTTCCTGTTTCCTCCACTACTACTGCCAGGACCATCTAGGTGTTGAGAGAAATTTTTGCATCACACAGTCTTCCAGATGTTCTGGTTTCAGATAATGGCCCTCAATTTACCTCTTCTGAGTTCCAGGCTTTTCTTCAGGCCAACCTGATCCGGCATGCACCATTGGCTCTCTTCCATCCATCCTCCAACAGACTGGCAGAAAGAATGGTGTGCACCACCAAAGATGCTCTCAAGAAACTGACTTATGGTAACTGGCATCACAGGTTAGCTGATTTCCTTCTTGCAAACCGCACCATACCATGCACAGCCACAGGGAAGAGCCCTGCTGAACTTCGCTGGGGTCGCTGCCTCATCACTAAACTGTACAGGCTGCACCCTGACCGGGTGGCTTCACAGGTGTCACAACCGTGGGCACTTAGGAGACTCCAGGTGGGTGATCCGGTTTGGGCAAGAAACTATGGGCCTGGACATCTCTGGGTCACAGCTGTGGTCTGCAAAGTCTCTGGGCCATTGTCGTACGAAGTTGCCTTGGGTGACGGCCGCGTTCTTCGCAGACACATAGACCAACTGTGTTGGAGACTGGACTCTCACCCTTCCGCTCCTGGCTCTGCTCTGGGGGGGGGGAGAAGGACCATAATATGCATTCTGGGTCACAGTTTCCCAGGCCTAACAGGCCCTCAATAGCTGCTTCTGAGACTGTTTGGGATTCATCCCAAGGTTCCGCAAGTGCTCCAAACAGGAATTCACTGGATAGGAGGTCATCCCATACATCTATAATTACTCCAGACAGGGAGTCACACCGGGGATATCCACAGTATTCACATATGTCAGATAGTGCTCCAGACAGGGAGACTGACCAGTGGTATCCAAACAAATCACAAGCAGCAAGAGAAAAGGAATTCCATCAGGGGCGCTTGCCTAATTCAGCAATTGCTCCCCAAAGGAAGTCACCAGCAAAGGGGGTTGCCATGGAGGCGACTCCTGACTCTGGCACCTCTGGCACGTGCTTGGGGGCCACAGAGTACTGGGGCACTTCCGCTACCCAGCCCTCTCCATCTGCTGGCCTTGGGCTCGAGGGACAGTGTTCCCAAGAGGGGTCCATTATGGACTCGGAGACTTCCACCCCTCCAAGGTATGCTGGCTTGGACTTAGAGGGTCCAGCCAGCCAGCAGCTGGGCAGGTCAACCGGGTATTTGGGGCATCAAAATCCTGGCCTGCCTAGCCTGGTAGGCGAGCAGGTAGGCCAGGCATCCTCACCAGGGTCACCTGGGGATTTAAGGCAGCAATGTCCTGGCCTGCCCAGCCGGGTAGGCGAGCAGGTGGGCCAGGCAATCTCTCCGGGCCTTAGAAGGTCACAACGGGCCAAGTGCCCACCCAAACATCTGAGAGACTTTGTGAGGTTGCTGTCAAATCATGAGGGACCTGCTCTTGAGGCCCCTGAATAAGGGGAGTAACTCGTGGGTAGAATATTTTGTATTATTTTTGATTTTGGATACATTTATTTGTATTAATAAATACTGAAGGGGGTTCAGTATTCAGCAAGCTCATAAATGTTGCAAAGGGTCCCGGGCAGACTGCCTGGGACCAGACTGGCTGTCTCCAGCCTTGCGCACATGCGCAAGGCGGGAAACAGCCTCTGCAAGCATTGGTTGACATTGTCTGGCTCTGGGACACTATAAAAGGCCTGCATGCCATTTTGGTTGTTGTAGTAAGAAGAGAGTAATAAAGGAAGCTTGTTTACACAATGTGTCTCTGCTTAATGCCTCAACCCTGCAAACATAAAACTGATTACTACTGAAAAAGTCCTAATGAGTCAGGACCTGAATATAAATTTCTGCCTGTCCCATGAGACTCCCAGAAAGTTAGGTGAGAGGGGCCCCAATCATGAGTGTTCTATGTGGCAGCTCCCTTCCTTGGGAATAGTCTGCTGTTGAACCTCCAGGGTACACCAGACCAAGAAGCCACAGGAAAGTTAAAATGACTTTTATTGAGATTGGCTACTGTAATAGAATCTGGTAAGTCTGGTTGTGCTGTACCTTTTTCTCCTATTGTTCAGTAAATTAGGGAGGCACCTGCTTGAGTCACCTCTGAAAGTGGTCTGTTGATTGTGCTTTACAAAATGTTTCACTCCCTTTTGTCTATGTAAAAATTTCTGCATAGTTCCATCAAAGTTCTTTCCTTTAATCTCTGAACCTGTCCTCTGAAGTATGGATGACTTTCCAAAGAGAGGTGGAAGCATGGCTCTTACAGAAGACCTTCAAGGATTTTTTTTAAATAATATTGATGCTACACTCAATATGTTTAACTTATTGTTTTTAGGATTAATTTAAATAAAAATAATTGGTTTAATATATTAAATATTATACTGACTTGTTTTGATTTTAATTATAAGTATTATAAGCTATCTAGAGTCCTTCTTTTAGGCAGTGCACAAATCCCATAAATAAATAATAGGCAATTGATGTAATTTTTTTCACATTCACTTAGTAACATTTTGAAAAGTTTGCAAAAACCCACATATAGGAAATATGGGAAACATTGTTCGGAAAAACATGGAAAACTGAAATAAAAATTTGGTTTTAATTAATTGTACTTATCTATAATTATTTCTGTATATAGCTATTGTGTTGCTGATATGCCTTTAGTTACATTTCTTTGGTGGTTCATTTAAATGTGGAATGTTGTAATTGTGCCAATATGTTGTAAATGATTTAAATACCTACAGTTCTTATGCCATTAGCAAAACCTGATGATTAAAAGATGTGTAATGCAACCTCCCTATTTCTCCCTGATCAGCTATCCTTTCTCCTACAACAAAGTCAGCCTAACATCTCTCATATATCAAAGATACTAAATTACATTTCAAAGAACAACTTTACCTTTTGAAAAATGTCTGTGTATTCCTTCCTGCTATTTTATAAATTTATGAGTTGTGAAGACATTTTCTTTTAATTTAAATTTGCAAATTATAATTAGTCTACATGCATGTCAAATTATATTTAATCAATATATAAGGCCTTAATGCTCTCACCCTTGGCTTATTTGGGTGCAGGAGACAATCTGCTAAACTTCAGAAAATAACACAATTGTTAGATCTTTCCAGTTATTATTCTTTGGGTGAATTTTCTATCATACAAATTAAAATGAACAGTCTGATAAAATAATACTCTAAACTCTTAAACATCAGTAGAGTCCATCTGTAGGAGCAGAACAAATAACAAATAACAAAGCATAGTCAATGATTCCTGTTATCTAATGAAAGGTTAGGTAAAACTAAAATAAATCTTTCAAAAATGTTTTTAGTTAGGATTACAAAGATTACATGTTCTTATATTGCAGGTAAAGTGCAAAATTATTATATAAAATCATTGGGGGAAGCCATCTGAAAAAATGGAGAGCCAAGCTGAGCCAAAAAGGAAGTGGTATGCTGAAAGATAAAGTGAAGAATTGTCCTGCAAGCTGGCTTGAAACTTTAACACTGAATTATTTTCCCCTGAAGTACAGCTTGTTATATTCCAGTTAGCAAGACAGTAGTGACTAATGAAAACTAAAATTAGACGAACGCCTGAGGGATGTACAAACTCAATATTTTCCATTATGCTATACTACCAGGATGAATCATCTTGACTGTAGATAGGTCATGGGCAGTCTCTGAAACTCAGTCTTGGCCCCAAGGAGTTTCCTTCTGACCTTCATATCAAAGAATCTGTGCCCTGCTATTACTGGATGCCTTCCTCAACTATTCTGAGTCAATATTCCTTGACTCCTTCACACTCACATGGAGTTTTGCCATTTCTTTATGAATTAATTTAATTTATTTTAATTAATAAATCCAAATTATTTTATAATTTATAAATGAGTTAAAATTAAGATGAACCAACACAGAATTGACCTTTTTGGATATCCCATGGAGCTTGATCACATAGCAGTAAGTCATGTGGAAAAAGAGCATCTAAGATTTCCAGCACTCTAGAATGCTGACGGCATGGCAATTGTTTAGAAATAAATCACTGATGTAAGTAAGAACAATACCTGAATAAAGGCTCTACATTGGTGATAGTAAGCCTTTTTTTGTGTCCAGGGCCTGTAAGCTCAAAATGCCTGGAATCAAAATATCCTTTAAAAAAAATATTAACAGTTGTGAATGTTGCCAACTGTAAACCTAACACTTCCAGACCATTCAGTATAGAAAAAAAATGCCTGAATGCATAGTATCACATTTCAGTGAAAGAATTTGGGTGAATATGAGGTCATCATGATGCAATTTGAAAACCATTGTATGTCCTGTCCTGTTATATATTACACTCAAAAGTATCTGAGATTTATTCCCAGGTAAGTGTATAGGATTGCAACAATGTGACAGTAATATACTTTGAGATCCAATGTAGCCAGCGTTATGAAAAATCTATAGTTTTGTCATGGTGCCCTGATGTGTAAATTGTTCAGTAATATTCTTAATAAAACGATTCCATGTGATATATTTTCTTCCCTTATAATGGCTCATTTTTGCAAGCCACAAGAGGGAAAATAGGTTGGCCACCTATATTGTTTCTTGTCCCTTTAATTACTAAAGATAGCTCAGCATGCCATACGAACCAGGTCATAGATACCCTGTCTTTGCTGAAAGAATATATACTATATGATTTTCTTCACTTCTATAATACTCTACATAATTTGGGAGGTAGAGACAGAAAAATGTAGAAGTTTTGAAACTTAAAACCTAAAATTTTCAGTCCTGAAATTTCCAATTATTCATCTGTGCTGTACTTTAGCATCAGATCCAGATGTTCCAACCTGCCTGGAGATAGTCCAGATTTGAAACACACTGCTCTGACTGTGTGAGAGAGTTTGGAACTTGGGCCAGACAATCAATATACCACGCAATAGAAAACTCTAAATTTTACAGAGCTCACTTATTCATCTGAAAAATCTTTCCCCCATACTGTAAAACAAATAAGTCCAGAGTCTAAAATTACCTAAGTTGTTTCAAGTGTTTACAGTACAATTTTGAAATCCAACCCTGCTATGACTCACTAATGTTCTAAATCAGTAACACATTTTGTTTTAATAGTGTTTCTTCTCATTCTTTTATGATTTAATTTAATATCATTTGCATCCTTTATACTCCTTCCCCTGTATTAGACTTTTATTATAATATATAATATAATAATATAGTATGTATAATATTAAATGGTTAAAATGTGTTAATTTGAAGCTCTGATATTTTTATCCCAATTTACTTAATTGTATTATAACTGGCCTTAATTCTCAGGAGAGTTTTCAGCAGGCAGTGTGAATTCAAAACTCAAAAAAGTACATTGATGGCTTTGGTGGTTCATTTGATAGAATACGCCAGTGGTGGTGAACCTATGGCATGGGTGCCAGAAGCGGCACTCAGAGTCCTCTCTGTGGGCATGCGCGCCATTGCCCCAGTCCTAGGCCTTCAGCTGGGTTTTATAAACCCTTTATAAACCCCTTTTTGCTTTAGGCCTCCACCGCCGTGTGCAAAAAAAAAAAAAGTTTCAATCAATCAACTTCTCGCAGGAAAAAAAAAGATCTTGCAAAGTTGGAACTGATTGATTGAATTTTTTAGTCTCACCCAGTGTGCTGTTACCACCACAGCCACGCCCACCCAGCCAATGGGTCACACCCACCCGGCACCCGATGATGCATAAGTGGGTTTGGGGTTGCAGTTTGGGCATTCGGTGTCTAAAAGGTTCGCCATCACTGGAATAGGCAGTTGAAACCAAGTATTTTTCTAGCAGTTATCTATGATTCCTATCAGTCCTTGGTCCTTGTCTGAGGATGGAAGCTTCATCTGTTCTTCAGGCCCTATTTATTTAGGTTATCTAGTTATTTTAGTTATTTAGTTAGTTAGTTAACTAACCATGCTACTAATTTAACAACTGTAGTGATTCACTTAACAATTGTGACAAGAAAAGTCATAAAATGGGGCAAAACTCACTTAACAACTATCACACTTAGCAACAGAAAGTTTGGGCTCAGTTGCAGTTGTACATTTATCCATTCAACATCTACATTTACAGGCAATCTATTTATAAATAGCAAGTAAAAGCAAGTCTTCAATCTATTGAGTAAATGGGGCCTTACATTTGACTTTCCCTAGTTGAAATATAACTATAACCTGCAGTATAGGCATGGAGAATCCATTTACATTGGTCAGTTGTTAACCTCCATGTACTATATATGTAATTGAAGATAATATTATTCTCTGAAAAATTTTAGCTTTTGTTGCACAAACATATTTACATTTATTTTAAAGAAACACTGTCCTTCTTACATCTTCAGATAAGATAACCTTTATTGTCATTTTTTTACTATGGGCACAACAGCACAGATCAAAAATGAAATTTAGTTGCCCACTCTCAAAGTGAAACACATACATGACACACACCTAAAACATACTATGTACAACATATGTATAGACCCACACCCCTACATATACATAGCAAATAAATATTAAATATTTTCTGTTCTGTTTTAGAATCAGAGACATCGAAGCGAGGCAGGAATAACAAAACACAACTTCTTTATTGAGATCACAAACAGAACAGAACAGCAAACAAAATGGCTCTGGCTCTTTTATACTCCCTTTTGCAGGGACAGCATCAGCCTATCAATGCAAGGCTAGTCTCCCACCTTGCACATGCTCACAAGGCTGGAGACAGCCTGTCTGGTCCCGGGCAACCACATGGTCTGCCCAGACCTTCTGCAGCCTCCTGAGCCTGCTGAGTCATTCAGCAGGCCCAGGACATAACACTGTCCATCTTGAATATATAACAGAAGGAGGAAGCTTGTGAGTTTACAAGGATAATGCTGTATGGAATGAAAAAATGCCTGAATCTGTATGTTCTGCTACAGATACCATGAAGTCTCCTCCCAGAAGTTAACAAGGAAAACAGGTCGTGAAGAGGATGTATAGTGTCTCAGATAATCTTGCGGACCCTGCTCAAGCAACGCTTCTGTGCTATGTCCTAGATGGGAGGGAGGGAACAGCCAATGATCTTTTCGGCCATTCTCACCACTCTCTGCACCGCCTTCCTGTCTGAAGCAGTGATGCTTCCAAACCAGACTGTGATGCTGTATGACAGGATACTCTCGATTGTCCCCCTGTAGAAAGTGGTCAAACAAAATTATACAGGTATCACACAATAAAATCTAAATATTTTTGTTATATGGATCATAATATGAGGTCCTTTAACATTCTTGCTATAGAGGTTTTCTTGGATAAGTTAATTATCTGGATTTTCCTCAATTTGATTCAAGCCTAGAAAGGTGGAACATTGTTGAATTTCTCAGAATTACATTATGCCCTTAACTATACATCATAGTATTCTTTGGAACTATCTGGCTGGAATGAGATTTGAAGCATCATCTTATGATGACACTTTTAGGCAAATACATGATTTCTTATGCAATCTATTTAATGCCCATGTGTTTTAAAGTATTTATTAGACTGCTGAGGGAGAACTTTCAGAGTTTTAGAATTGGGTGCATTAATAATGCTAATTACATTAAGCTCTGTCTCATCTTTTCAATAAATGAAAGAGAGTTCAGGGAATCCTAAACTTGCTGCCAGAATGCAGTGTGAGATGGTATGAATGTATCATATCTCCTTAAAATTTATTCTGACAAGATGTAATCCTTGGGGATGAGCCAGCAACCTAAGTAGGGCTGGATATACAACTTATTTTGGATTAGACTGCATTTCCTTTGAAATATCTGATATAGGTGCGCTTTGATATATCATTGCTGCACTGCTGGCAACAATAGCTAGGAATGCTTTTGTCCCATGCCAGTTGTTCATATTGTGGGGAGAGAAGATCTTGATCACTGCATCTTGGGCATATTTGGCAAGAAGTAACATATTTTTTCTAGATTTCTTTAGAGGATAAATGTTCGCTAAAATATGACTACCACCACTCTAAAATGATAACCTCAACTATCTCCTCTTTGATTATTTTTGCCCTTCTATCTTAGGTGTGTTGTTAGCATTTTGTGATTGAATATGCAAACAATAAAACCTTAATAATGCAGTGTTAATAGAGGATATAAATAACTTTATACATCAAGATAACTCCTTTTCTTCTGTGCAGAATTCTAGTCTACTTTGCCACAAAGTCACCAGTATTCTCCTTTTCTTTTTCTTTTGTTCCTTCAATTCTGTCTGATTCTCTGTTGCTATTTTTCTCTTTTAATCTTCTCTGTTTTCTTCTATCTGCCTGCTGCTTGAAAAGGAATTGTCAAGTGACCTTTTTGTTATTTAGTAGAGTGGAAATAAACTACACTTGACTGCAAATTGTTCGCATAATATTGTGAACTCGATTGGTTGGTTGGTTGGTTGATTGATTGATTGATTTTGTTTGCTGTCCATTTTGCCATGAGGCAACTCTGATTTTCACTATCTTTTGGTTTAGTTTTGAGTAGGGCAGAATATCAGCAGATAGCCAGAATCTTTAAAGACAAAGTCAGGAAAGCAAAGAATGAACAAAGACTTGCAACAAAAGTCAAAGATAATAAAAAAAAAGTTTCTTTCAACATATAAATAACAAGAAAAAAATCAAGGAAAGAGTCAGTCCACTAAAGAGAAAAGATGGCAAGTAACAGGCAGCAGAAAGAAAGCAGAGCTGCTTAAATCATTCTTTGCATCGGTCTTCATGCAAAAAGAATTTAGACCAACCTACCAAAGACAAACTAGAAATAAAAGTTAAAATAAACAAAAAAACAAAAAATGGTAAGAGAACACCTGTCTGATCTTGATGAATATTAATAAATCACCAGGGCCTGACAGATTACATCCCCGAGTTCTGATGAAGGTGGCAGATGTCATCTCAGAACCACTGTACCATACCTTTCAAAAATCTTGGAGCACCAGGGAACTATCAGAGGATTGGAAAAGAGCTGATGTAGTTCCCATCTTCAAAAACAAAACAAAACAAAAAAATCAGACCCAAGAAACTACAGACCATTCTGCCTATCATCAATACCTGGGAAGATACTGGAAAAGATAATAAAAAACAGATATCTGAACATGTAGAAACAAATAAAGTTATAACTTTGAGAACTTTAACTTGGTTATAAACTTTAAGAACTTTAACTTGGTTATAAACCACCGTCGACGCCGCCAAAGAAAGTTTTCACCCATTTTATGTATTGTATGACCGGAGGAACTATTGCAATAGGAAGAAACGGACTTGGAGTTGAATTAACTTACTTTGGTGGTTACAACAAGAAGCCCTGAGGAGTTTTGTCGTCCTGGACGCTGCCGCCGAGCCACCGAGCTGTTGTGCAGAGACAGCAGCATTGAGAGTTTGGCAAGGGGCCAGGATTCGGGAGAGCTCGTTGCCGCTCTAGCCGCCGCCTTAACCGTCGCCTGGTTGGTCCTCCCGAGAGGGACGCTGAGTTGCCGAGTCGCCGAGTTGCCGAGGGCATTGGGGATATTGAGAACTAGTAAGAAACATTGTGAGAACTGGTGAGAAATAGGTTTTGGTTTTTTTTTTTGTTTTTTAGAACTTGCCTGTTGCCGTCGTCTGTCTTCCTGGTCGCCCTGGCTGCTCAACTGCTCTAACGGCTGCTCTGGCAGCCGTTCGTTGCTCTAACTGTTAAGCTGGAGGATTGGCAGAGAGGAGAGCCTCGGGGCTAAGGCTGGGATGGGTAAACCACTTCAAGACAAGAAGCTGGCCGAGTGTTTTAACATCTCCTTTTACCTTGCCCCTGAGCCAAACAGAATTGGGTCGGCGTCTGGGACTGACAGAGAATTGGTGAGGTTATTGTGGATCACCAAGCTCCTGGCAGTTAGCCCGGGAGTTTGGTCGGCGTGTGTAAGGCAGTTGGGAGTCGGTGGATGTGCATGCTGGTTACCAGGGGACAATAACCAAGATACTTTTTATGATGAAGATGAGGTCTTGTTTGCTCTGGTAAAACAACTGGGAACTTGTACAGCTTTAGTTGAGGGGCTTGACTATGTCCACTGTTTGCTGCTCCCACTCAAGAGCCTTACTACAGTGGAAGAGATGATGTTCTGGGACATGGCTGTGGAGCTCTTGAGAGCAACTTTTAGTGAATATTTTTCAGTTGACCTTGAAGCTCACTGTGTGTACTAGATGAGGCACTTTGGGGTGACTGGTTTATTTCTTTACCTCTGCTTGTGGCTCTTCAAATTAATATGTTTATACGCCCTGTTTTTAAATTTTTTAAATTAAATTTTTAATCTTTATTAAATTGGGGGGGTGAGTGATGTATGTATGGGATGGAGATATGTTTGAAGAATGTATCACAGACGAATGGACAGGCTTGCTGAGCTCGAGGGAGGCCGGGGGCTGGGGGGATGTGGACTCTGGAGTCAATGAGGGCTGGAGTATACCGGTCATTCAGGGAAGAGGCAGGTATGGCGGGAGCAGGAGGGTAGGCCGCACTTGGAGAACTCGGTCCTGCTGTCTCGTAGAAGTTCCTTGTTCTGGCCCTTCTAAAAAATCTTGCTCTCCCCATGATCCTGGTGATGGGTGTAGCTCGGGCCCTGGGCTCAGGCTGTTGCTGCTTAAAGCCAGGTCGGTTAATAATAAGGCCCCCCTCATTCATGATCTTCTCATGGATGAGGAGACTGACTTGGCGTGTGTGACTGAGACCTGGTTGGGCCCTGAGGAGGGAGTTCCCCTCACGGGTATATGCCCACCAGGTTATCAGGTATGGCACCAACCGCGACCCCAGGGAAGGGGGGAGGAGTGGCTATTTTGGCCCGGGAGAACCTCAGCCTACGCAGGCTCACTGTTTCCGAAATTCCGGGTTGCAAGTCCATCCTTATGACGCTGGACCTAGGGGTCCAGGTGGGCTTATTGCTTACGTACCTGCCTCCCAGCTGCGTGGCATCAGCCCTGCCTGTGCTACTTGAGGAGGTTGCTGGGCTGGCAGTGGAGTTCCCCAGGCTTATGGTTTTGGGGGACTTCAATCTGCCATCACTTGGCAAATCCTCGGGGTTGGCACAGGAGTTCATGGTCGCCATGACAACCATGGATCTGACCCAAGTAGTGCAGGGTCCGACGCATGAGGGTGGACATGCCCCGGATATGATTTTCCTTTCAGAGCAGTTGGGTAATGATCTGGTTTTAAGGGGCTTAGATATTTTGCCATTGTCCTGGACCGATCATTATCTGCTTTGACTGAATTTTACGGCTCCAATCTTTCCCCACAGGGAGGCAGAACCGATTAGGTGGTTCCGCCCCAGACGCCTGATGGATCCTATTGGTTTTCAGACGGTGCTTGGGGAATTACCGAGCTCCCTCATTCACAATCCGGCGAAGTCCCTGGTAGCAGCATGGAATACGGCCGTGAAGGGGGCTATTGACTGGATTGCGCCTTTGCGACCTCTCTGTGGTGCTGGCCCCAGGAGGTCTCCTTGGTTCACCAAGGAACTCAGGGGGATGAAGCGCCATAAGAGACGTCTAGAGAAGCGATGGAGACGAAGTAAGTCCGGATCTGATCGAACCAAATTGAGCTCATTTATTAGAACCTATCTGAAGGCGATTAAGGCGGCAAGATCTTTGTATCTTTCTGCTTTGATCGCGTCTGCGGAATCTCGTCCGGCCGCCCTATTTAGGGTGACCCGGTCCCTCCTTAACCCGAGGGGTCAAGGGTCCCCTTTGCAGGGTAGTGCTGAGGACTTTATTTATTTATTTATTTATTCGGATTTGTATGCCGCTCCTCTCCAAAGACTCGGAGCGGCTCACAACATATATATATAAACAATTGCAACAAATCCGAACAACATTAAAAATACAAACCCCATATATACTCATCAATCACACCACAATCAATCAACTGTTTCGCAAACAAAGTGGCTCAGATCCGGGCTGACCTAGACTCCAATTGTGTAGCAGAGTCGACTGATAATGATTCAGTCGAGGGGACAGGGACATGTTCTTGTCCGGTCATCTGGGGGGAGTTTGAGGCTGTTACGCCTGAGGAAGTGGACAGGGCCATTGGAGCTGTAAGTTCTGCCACCTGTTTGTTGGACCCGTGTCCCTCCTGGCTGGTTTCGGCCAGTAGGGTGGTGACACATACCTGGATCCAGGAGATTGTCAACGCTTCTTTGAGGGAGGGGTCCTTTCCAGCTCCCTTAAAGGAGGCACTTATGCGCCCCCTCCTCAAGAAGCCTTCCCTTGATCCAGCAATTTTGACCAACTATCGTCCGGTCTCCAACCTCCCCTTTGGGGGGAATGTTGTTGACAAGGTGGTGGCACATCAGGTCCAGCGGTCTCTGGAGGAAGCCGATTATCTGGGCCCTCTGCAGTCGGGGTTCAGGCCCGGCTACTCCACCGAAACTGCTTTGGTCGCTCTGATGGATGATCTCTGGCAGGCCCAGGATAGAGGCCAGTCCTCTTTCCTGGTGCTCCTTGACCTCTCTGTGGCATTCGATACCATCGACCATGGAATCCTTCTGCGCCGGCTGGAGGGATTAGGAGTGGGGGGCACCGTGTTATGGTAGTTCTCCTCCTATCTCACTGGTCGGTCGCAGTCGGTGTTTGTGGGGGTCAGAGGTCCACCTCTAGGTAACTCCCATGTGGGGTGCCTCGGGTCGGTTCTCTCCCCCCTACTTTTTAACATTTACATGAAGCCACTGGGTGAGATCATCCACCGGCACGGAGTGAGATACCATCAGTACGCTGATGATACTCAGCTGTACATTTCCACTCCTGGCCATATCAGTGAAGCTGTTGAGGTGATATGCCGGTGTCTGGAGGCTGTGAGGGTCTGGATGGGCATTAACAGATTAAGGCTCAACCCTGACAAGACAGAGTGGCTGTGGGTGATGCCTCCCAAGCACACTTCAATCTGTCCTTCCATTACCCTGGGGGGTGAATCTATAAAACCCTCAGAGAAGGTTCGCAACTTGGGAGTCCTCCTCGATCCACAGCTGACATTGGATCATCATTTGTCGGCTGTGGCGAGGGGGGCATTTGCCCAGGTTCGCCTGGTGCACCAGTTGCGTCCTTACTTGGATCGGGAGTCTCTCCTCACAGTCACACATGCCCTTGTCACCTTGAGGATCGACTACTGCAACGCTCTCTACATGGGGCTACCCTTGAAGAGTGTTCAGAGACTACAATTAGTGCAAAATGCAGCTGCGCGAGCAGTTGTGGGCCTTCCGCGTTGTGCCCACATTTCACCAACTCTCCGCATGTTGCATTGGTTGCCTATTGGTCTCTGAGCCCAATTCAAGGTGTTGGTTATCACCTATAAAGCCCTTCATGGCATGGGACCAGGATACTTACGGGACCACCTTCTGCCACATACTTCTCTATGACCGGTGAGAGCACACAGGGTTGGCATCCTCCGGGTCCCGTCAGCGAAACAATGTCGTCTGGCCGGCCCTAGGGGGAGGGCTTGCTCTGTTGTGGCGCCCGCTCTCTGGAACCAACTGCCTCCTGAAGTCCGCGTTTCTTCGACTCTCCCGGCCTTCCGGAAAAATCTAAAAACTCATCTTTGCCAGCAGGCCTGGGGATGATTGTGGTTGATTGTTGAATTGAATGTGTGTTTTACTGTATTTTTAAGATATCTTTGTTTGGGTTTTTTATTGTAATTTATTGTTATATATATGTTGGTAGCCGCTCCGAGTCCACGGAGAGGAGCGGCATACGAACCTAAATAAATAAATAAATAAATAAATAAATAAATAAATAAATAAATAAATAAATAAATAAATAAATAAATAAATAAATAAATAAATAACTAGAAGCCAGCATGGGTTTGTTAAAAACAGATTATGCCAAACCAATCTTATTTCATTCTTTGACCAAGTGACTAAATTAGTAGACTAGCAAAATGCTAAGGACATAGTATATTTAGACTTCCAGCAAGGAATTCGACAAAGTAGACCACAATCTACTTCTTGGAAAACTAAAAAAAATGGGATAGAAAGCATCTCCATCAGATGGATTTATAACTTGCTGACAAACCATACTCAACGTATGGTACTACATCTATAGGGTGGGAATTAAGCAGTGGGGTACCACAAGGTTCTGTCTTAGCACTCTTCAATATCTTCATAAATGACTTAGATGAGGGAATAGAAGGGGAACTTATCAAATTTGCAGATGATACTAAGCTGGCAGGAATAGCCAGCACCCTAGATGATAGGTTCAAGATCCAGATGGATCTTGACAGACTTGAACACTAACAAAATGAAATTCAATGTAGAGAAAAGTAAAGTCTTTCACTTAGGCAAGAAAACCCAAAGTGTGTGTGAGTGTGTGTATTTGTTTTCTGAGGTTTTTGTGGGTGTTTATATGTAGGTCTTTGGTTGTTTGGGTTTTCTCCCGCGTAGAATCTGAGGTGTCTTGACGACGTTTTGACGAAGTCCCATTCGTCATCTTCAGGCTGGTGCTTTCGGCTTCGTGCTTCTAGGAGCAATGTGTGATCGTAGCTGTTTCTTCCTTTTAACTGCCAGTAGGGGTTTGAACTGATTGGCTGGGAGCTTGGCTATGTTCTGATTGGGTGGAGGTGTGTTTTGATTGGTTAGGGGCTTGGCTGTGCTCTGATTGGCTGGGGGGTTGGCTGTGTTCTGATTGGCTGGGGGAGTGTTCTGTTTGGGTGGGGGCTTTGTTGTGCTCAGATTAGTCTGAGTTGCAGGGGGATTAGAGATGGTGAGCTGCACAGCTGTTTGACTGCGGTCGTGCCTCATCTTCATGGTGGGTGTCAGTTTGCTTCATGTATGGATTGGAGGGGTTTAAAGTGGCTAATGATGCAGTTGTGGTCTGGCTTCTGGTTTGTGGTCGTGCCTCATCATCGGTGTGGGTTTGGGTTTGCTTTTTGCATGGATGTGTGGTGGTGACATCCTGTGTGGTTTTCGTGAGTGTGGGTCTGGTGTCATTCTTTGTGTTAGGGATTCGTTTGTCAATAAGAGCGGGTTTCCAAATGGCTGGTAGGCGGGAGGTATCATCTCGTTTGTTCATGCTGTGTGGGTGTTTTTCTATCTCGATTGCTTCTCTGATTATTCTGTTATTAAAGTGTTCAGTTTTGGCGATAGTTCTGGTCTTTTTGAAGTCAATTTCATGTCCTGTGGCTTTAAGGTGTTGGACCAGGGAAGAAGTTGGTTCCTCTTTTTTGACTGAGTTTTTGTGTTCTTCAATGCGTGCACTTATTCTTCTGTTGGTTTGTCCGATGTATGTGGTGGGGCAAGCAGTACATGGAATTTCATATACTCCTTGATTTTCTAACTCAATTTTCTCTTTAGGGATTCTTAGGATGGTGGATATTTTTCTGTTTGTGCAGAATGCTGTCTTGATGTTATGTTTGTGAAGGATCTTGCTGATTCTGTCTGTGGTGTCTTTTATGTATGGGAGGAGGGCTTTGCCGTTTTCTTGTTCTCTATCTTGGATTTTAGTGGGAGTTTCTTTTTGGATTAAGTTGGAAATCTTATTTCTTTGGAATCCGTTGGATGTTAGTACATTAGTGAGAGTGTGTAGTTCGGTTTTTAGGTGTTGTTCGTCAGCTAGGCGTTTGGATCTGGAGATGAGTGTTTTGGCTACGGAGTTGATCTGTGCTGGGTGGTGGTGTGAGAGTGTGTGCAGATAGCGGTTTGTGTGTGTTTTCTTCTGGTAGATGGTGTGTCCTGGGGAGCCATTGGATTTCTTATAGACTAAGACATCCAGGAAGGGAAGTTGGTTATTAGCTTCTGTTTCCATGGTGAACTGTATTTTGAGGTGTAGGCTGTTGAGGTGTGTGAGGAAGTGGTCCAGTTTTTCTTTCCCATGTGGCCAGATTATGAAGGTGTTGTCTATGTATCTGAGCCAAATTTTTCTAGATCTTGGGTTTCAAAGTGTTCCATGTAGAGGTTTGCAATGACAGGTGAGAGGGGTGATCCCATGGGTGCTCCTTCTATTTGTTTGTATTTTTGTCCGTTATAGATGAAATATGTGTTGGATAGGCAGTAGTTGGTCAGATCTAGGATGTGTTTGGGGGGTTATATTTGTTTCGGATAGCTGTTAAAGCTTCTTTGATTGGCACTTGGGTGAAGAGGGATATGACATTGAAGCTAACGAGTAGGTTGCTAGGCTGTAAGTTTTGTTTCTTTATGATCTCTATGAACTGGAATGAGTTTTTTACGTGTGAGGTGATGGATTCTGCATAGGGCTGTAATTGTTTGGCGAGAAATTTGGCTAGGTTTTGTAGAGGTGAGCCTATGGAGCTGACTATGGGTCTAAGTGGGGTTCCTTCTTTGTGTATCTTGGGAGGACCATAGAGCTTAGGGCATCTGGATGATTTCTCTCTAGGAATGATTCTTTGCTGGATCTCTTCGCTAATGGGGGAGGCTTTTATTTTGGATCTAGTGGTTTTTTCCAGGTAGGTGGTGGGATCTGTGTTTAGGAGTTTGTATGTGGAGTCTTGGAGTAGGTTGGCTAATTTGGTTTGGTAGTCAGATGTATTCATGACCACCGTGGCATTGCCCTTGTCTGCTGGTAGGATTATTATGCTGGTGTCTTCTTTCAGGTTAAGTAGTGCTGTCTGTTCCTCTTTGGGTAAGTTGCTTTTGGGTGGCTTGCTGGTGCAGAGTATGTTGGTGATTTCGAGTCTGATTCTGTTCGCGTCGTTGGGGTTGATTTTGGTAAGGCTGGTTTCAACTCCGCATATAATGGTTTCAGTGGGGATGTGTTTGGGAGCAACTGCAAAGTTGAATCCTTTGGAAAGGACATTGGTTTCGGCTTTGATGAGGATCTGAGATGTTATGCACTGTTTGTTTCATGTGTGGCTGTGAGGGAGGAGGGGTTTGTTTCTGGTGTTCTTGTAGTCTTCGGAGTTTGTTGGTGTGTGTGTCTGTCTTGAGGGTGGTCTGTGTTTTGGCTCTCCAGACGGCGAGTTGTTTGGATTTGTCTGCTTGCCCCACCACATACATTGGACAAACCAACAGAAGAATAAGTGCACGCATTGAAGAACACAAGAACTCAGTCAAAAACGAGGAACCAACTTCTTCCCTGGTCCAACACCTTAAAGCCACAGGACATGAAATTGATTTCAAAAAGACCAGAACTATCGCCAAAACGGAACACTTTAATAACAGAATAATCAGAGAAGCCATCGAGATAGAAAAATGCCCACACAGCATGAACAAATGAGATGATACCTCCCGCCTACCAGCCATTTGGAAACCCGCCCTTATTGACAAACGAATCCCTAACACAAAGAATGACACCAGACCCACACTTACGAAAACCACACAGGATGTCACCACCACACATCCATGCAAAAAGCAAACCCAAACCCACACCGATGATGAGGCACGACCACAAACCAGAAGCCAGACCACAGCTGCATCATTAACCATCTTAAACCCCTCCAATCCATACATGAAGCAAGCTGACACCAACCATGAAGATGAGGCACGACCACGAACGCGAAGCCAAACAGCTATGCAGCTCACCATCTCTAATCCCCCTGTAACTCAGACTAACCTGAGCACAACAAAGCCCCCACCCAAACAGAGCACTCCCCCAGTCAATCAGAACACAGCCAACCCCTCATCCAATCAGAGCACAGCCAAGCCCCTAACCAATCAGAACACACCTCCACCCAATCAGAACATAGCCAAGCTCCCAGCCAATCAGTTCAAACCCCCACTGGCAGTTAAAAGGAAGAAACAGCTACGATCACACATTGCTCCTAGAAGCACGAAGCCGAAAGCACCAGCCTGAAGATGACGAATGGGACTTCGTCGAAACGTCACCAAGACACCTCAGATTCTACGCGGGAGAAAACCCGAACAACCAAAGACCTAATCCTAAATTGCATTAACCGAGGGATTAAATGAAGATCAAGACGTACTAGTACTATTCTATAAAGCCTTAGGAGGACCACACCTAGAATACTGCACTTGGACTCCACACTATAAAAAAGATGTTGAGACTATAGGAAAAAGTGCAGAGAAGAGCAACAAAGATGATTAGGGGACTGGAGGCTAAATCATATGAAGAACAGTTACAGGAACTGGGCATGGCTAGTCTAGTGAATAGAAGGGCCAGGGAGACATGATAGCAGTTCCAATATTTGAGAAGCAATATTTGAAGAAGCAGCTTTTCAAAGAACTTTGAGGCTTATTTATCTTAAAGAATCCTTTAATTGCTACATAGCTTCGGCACGTACAATAAAGGATTCTTTAAGGTAAATAAGCCTCAAAGTTCTTTGAAAAGCTGCTTCTTTTCAGAACCATGACATCAAGCCAAAAACCACAAACTTTTAAATCCATTTAGGGGTCCCTTACCCCTGTCGCTATCCGTAAACTAATGAGGATAGTTTGACAAAGATTTGGGGAAGATCTCGCCATGGAAGAGGAAGAAATGCCTGGGGCCAGCACCCCCCCCAGCCGCAGCTTCCCCAGGAGGGGGAGCGACAGCAGCAGCAGCTTCCCCAAGGCAGGGAAGGACAGCTAGCCAACCGGTGAAGGAGAAATTCTTGCAAATTCCCCAGTTGGGAGCAAGGCCAAAACTATCAGGAAAACTGATTTGGTCATCAGACTGGAATAAGCTGAGCAAAGGCTCTGGAGGTTTCCATACAGCCCTGCCAGCAGATGAGCGTGAGTCACGACAAAGGGATTCTTACATATCACCTTCCCCCCACCAGTGGAGAGCTGCCCGGCCATCTGTCACTGAAGACTCGGGTGAGTAGAAATACCCACCTGCAGCTTGCAGTGGGTCATTAGAATACCTGGCAGAGAGATTTGAAGAATTAGAAGTGCAGAGCGAAGAGCAGCTCCTGTTGAGAGAGGCCCCTAGCCCCTCCCTCGCAGATCAAATAGCTTTTCAACCCCTGGGGTCCCCTGCCAGGGCCTCCAGCCCCACAGAGAGAGGAAACCCCAACCGGGGCCCCCTACAGCAAGGTGAAATTGGGCAACCCCCACAGATGAGTGATCAGCCATCTGTGAGCCTACATCAACTAATAGAGGCCTTGCAGCAGCTTGGGGTGGTGCAAAAGCCAGAAGAGTACAGCTGGTGAGCTCACACATGAGGGAGGCCCAGCAACCACTCCCACCTGTCCAGCAGCCATTGAGGGGCCTACAGCAGCAGAGGGTATCACCACCCCCTGCAGTCCAACAGCAGAGAAGACCACTACAACCCCCACTTGTATAGCCACCATTGAGAGACCTACAGCAGCAGGGGGCACCACCAGCCCCCGCTGGCCAGCAGCAGAGAAGACAGCAGCAACCCCCACCCAGACAGCAACCCAGGGAGGACCTCCAACGACTCAAGAGGCCAGTACTACCGTATGGCAAAAACAGGCAGGATAGGGCCAACAGCAACTGGGGGCACCATGTCAACAGCAGAGAGCCCAGCAGCCATTGGATCATCAGGCAGGATGGGGCCAACACAACTGGGGGCACCACGTCAACAGCAGAGAGCCCAGCAGCCATTGGATCAGCAGGCAGGATGGGGCCAACAGCAGCTGGGAGGGCCACAAGCGCGGAGACGAGTCCAGCAGCCGTGGAACCAGCAACCAGGATGGGGACAGCAGCAACAGCCTCAGTGGGGGCTGCAACAGCCTGGGTTTGTACCACCCTTCAAAGCAACCTTCGATGGGGACCCAGAGACACTGATTTTTTTTCTCAACCAAGAGCGCTCTCACTTGAACCTCTGGGCCTACCACTATCCCCACCCAGGTGCCATGGTCGATGTTATTGCATCCAACCTAGAGGGAGAAGCAGCTGAATGGTTGAATAATTTATATAATGAACAAGCCCCTGAACTGGAAGATCCCCACCTCTTTCTCTTAGGTCTGAGAGAACAACTTGAGGACCCATCCATTGGCCTCAAAGCAGCAGGCCAGACCCACAAAATAAAACAAGCCGGCAGGCCTGCCCTGGAGTACGTGAGAGAGTTCCGCAAGACAGCAGGTTGAATAGAGGGGTGGCCTGAGCAGTCCCTAACCCATCACTTCATCGAGGGATTAGATGACCACCTCAGGCCTGCATCTATCGACAAGTACCTGATCAGCTACAGGAGTGGTACCAGACAGTGGTGAAACTGGACGTCAAGCTCTCTCGCTACAAGAAGCCTCCATGATGTGCTGTCAATTTGTAACACTGTTAATAAAAGCTTTAGGATAAACATGCCTGGAAGTTCTTTGAAGTGTTTCATTAGTCGGAACCATGACAGTCAGATTGGTAGATGGCAAGAAGATTTTGGCTTTGTTTTGGTAGCAGCAGCTCAGTTCATAAATTCTTCCCATGAAGAAACAAGAATAGTTATTACTTTACTCTGTTTTTGGTGGGTAAGCAAGGCTATCCTGCACTACAATATCAGGATTCTAATATCACATATTTTTTATTTTCCTCCTCATATTTTATTGAATCTTAAATTATCTTAAATTCTACATTTTGATTAAAATCACCCAGGTATTTGATAAACTGAAAAGGCTGTTGATTAAAATGAAATATTATATAAAGATCATAACAATGGCAATAGCAATTATGGAATTCCTTCCCAGGAAAAAATAAGATTGGATATTGTACAAGCAAATTTAGAAATTATTGTTAGAAATTAAATTTCCCTGGAAGCAAGCTAATTAATTAATCCAGTCTCTTATCCAATTATCCTAAAAAGGTAATTCCTGTTCCACATCAAATTAACTTACAATGTCTTATCACTTTCATCTTAAGCAAAAAAACCCACTTAGGCTTAATCAGGGGGGAAAAAAGGGATGATATTTTCAGTGTGGCTTTGGGGTACATCAATGTGATCAGAGATACATCCCATGGTATCTGTCAACTCCTTGCCTCAACTTATTTTTTTACAAGTCAAACAATTATTTTAATTAAAAAGGAAATGGGAAAGTGGAATGATGAGCAGCAAAGCACCAGCCTTAGGCATCTTTATTTCCAAGAAGGGTTCTAGAACTTAAACAGGCCCTATGATTTTTTTAATGAAATACAAATAATGAATTACTACATCTTAGTATGATACTATGTCTATTTGCCCAGAAAGTGAAAGAAGATAATGAATGATCTATAGAAGTGGGAAATGGAATAGGTGGCAAGTATTGTGGCAAGTTCTTAAAGAGATGGGAGTACCAGACCATCTTATTTGTTTCTTGAGAAACCTATATGCAGGTCAAGAAGCAACAGTGATTGGTTCAAAATTGGGAAAGGAGTTTGGCAAGGCTGTATATTGTCGCCCTGCCTATTTAACTTATATGCAGAGCACATCATGAGAAAGGCAGGGCTAGATGAATCAAAAGTTGGAATTAAGATTGCCAGGAGAAATATCAACAACCTAAGATATGCAGATGATACCACTCTAATGGCAGAAAGTGAAGAGGAACTAAAGAGCCTCTTGATGCGGTTGAAGAAAGAGAGTGCAAAAGTTGGCTTGAAACTCAACATTAAGAAAACCAAAATCATGGCATCCGGCCCTCTCAATTCCTGGCAAATAGATGGGGAAGAAATGGAGGTAGTGACAGTGGAGAAGACTCCTGCGAGTCCCTTGGACTGCAAGGCATTCAAACCGGTCAGTCCTAGAAGAGATCAACCCCGATTGCTCTTTAGAAGGCCAGATCCTGAAGTTGAAACTCAAATACTTTGGCCACCTAATGAGAAGGAAGGACTCACTGGAGAAGGGCCTAATGCTGGGAAAGATTGAGAGCAATAGAAGAAGAGGACGACAGAGAATAAGGTGGCTGGATGGAGTCACTGAAGCAGCAGGTGTGAATTTAAATGGATTCCAGAAGATGGTAGAGGACAGAAAGACCTGGAGGAACGTTATCCATGGGGTCGTGATGGGTCGGACACGACTTCGTAATTAACAACAACAACAAGAGAAAGAATAAATTACTTTGCAGATGTTTCTAAGATAAATGTTTTTTTTTAAATCTCATTCATATCAAATGTATCAACAAATTTATTTATCAGATTGACTGATTATTCAGTTAGAGGCTCCATCGTCATGAAAAATATATAATTTTTGATAGATCTCTCCTCAATGAATGGATCTAAGCCCTCTTTAAAATCTCAGAACATCTTATAGTATAGTGATTCCATGACTGGCTTCACATATTCTGCTAAGTCCTGGTGGCTTATTAAATAACCATGATCGTTTGGATTTGCATAACACCATGCTTTTTTTGTCATAGAACGCACCAGTATTCCAGAATTCTGGCATCTTTTTTCGATGGATTTTCCAAGTGTTAAAAGTAACGTTTGAGAATTTGATATTTGGTCCACGTGGACTTGAATATGTCCTGTCGAGAGTAGCAGGTCGGCAGCAAAATCATTAAAGCGGTGCATGCAAGCTGCTTGTGTGTTGAGTCCAATGCATGCGTACTTCGTCTGCACTGGTTGTGATGGTGCTATTCAACTTGTGGCACTGCTCGGCTTGTGATTTGTTTTGTGGTCATGCGCTGAGCGCTTACTGCGGGTGGCGACTGTTATGTTTCATTTACACAACTGACGTGTGTGTGTGTATGTGTGTACAGTGATTGACTAAGTGCGAAAGATAAATAGTTTCTTTATTTTAAAAAATCGTTGATGAATTAAAAATCTTTTTTTAATTTTTAGTGTAAAAGTGTTTTTCATTTAAAAATGAAAAAAAATACTAATTACTTCTCAACCACCAGTCCTGCTAATAAAAAGGCTAGAATATTAAGAGACGCAACAACAGAACACACGAAAATAATGATGCCTAGCACTTTTGTTCATCAAACTTGTCGGACTACCTCTATGACTTTTTGATTCTTCGAAGTACGTTGATCTGTACTCAGAGGACGACATTCGGCCATAGATACTAACAGCAAGGAAATGAGTTGAGAAGATTTGCCAGATGAGAATTGGACAAAAGTTTGGAATTTACTATGAACATTTGCCTTAAATACAATAAATTAAATTTATGTTAAGAACTGAATATATAATTTTTTTAAAATAAAAGTTTAAAGTGAGTTTAAATAAAAGTGAGTTTCGGCACCTTTTTTCTTACAAAAAAAGCACTAGCATAACATGTTACATCTTTACAAATAAACCATAATATTATTTAACACCTGTCAAATCATGTTATAATTAATTATATGTTTAGGCTGAATGAAAACAGAGCATAGTGCCTTGAATTCAATATTTAGGAGAACAGTTGAGAAATTGATTCCAAATGATTCCAACTTATAAGGAGTAATGGCAGTGGCTTTGATTTAAAGTGGAGCTGGTGAAGGAGCTAGGTCCCTGAATTCCTCTCTGGAAAAGAAGAAGACTTGGGATTTCCCAGATGTCTCCTTACAGAAGCTACCCATGATGGGACACTAAAGTAGCAGTCTCCAGTGGGTTGTAGAACTTTGGGAGTCGGGAGAAACAGCTTTACCCAATCTGCAGTCAGAGCTTTCATAAAGACGTTGAATTTACCCACCTCCCCTTTTAATCACTTTTATTAGAAATGGCTTATGAACTGCTTTATGGGCAGTAAGAATTTCCAGAAGGACAAGCTGAGCAATTTTCTTCCTGCAGCAAACAATGTTTAATGCAAGTTTAAAGAAAAACTCTTTTATTTGGAAATAACAGCAATAGGGTGAATAGAATGTTGATTTTGGAAAAATTTTAAATGGACTAAGGGGCCAGATTGACTGGAAATGAGACTTTGAAAAAGTTATTAGAATGCCTCTTATTTTTCATTTAAAATCTTATTAAAATATATGAAGAAATCTGTAAGAAATCTCTTCCTGGGAAATGTTCTGTATGTATGAGAGAAAAACATGATAAGAGGAGACTGAAGGCTGAGGTAATTAGAAAGAATGAAAGATTATAATTAAAAAATAATACAGAATGGAAAAATATATATTAATTCTGGAATAATTTAAGAATATTTAGCAACAATGTAACCAGAACTTTCTGTTTAGACTGACTGATATTATAAAAGTGGGATTAAAAAAACCAGAGAAGATAGAAGAGGCTAGTGCTCAAAGTCAGGCTGTTTTGGATATGGATTTAAAACTAATAGAATATAAAAATTGACAAAAATGTTATATAAGTCCAATAAATGAAACTGGCTGAGGTTTCAATAGCTAGTGAAAATGGACACATTAATAATAAACCAGAAGAATGACTTGGATACTTAAATCTTAAATAAAAATTGACTTAGACAATTTTCATATTTTAGATTTATAAAGAGAGATGTGTTATACTTATGAAAGAATTCCTCAGAAAAGCAAAATAGATAGGAAATCAATTTGGGGGGCATTAATTAAAAGGAAAAATCAAGAGCCTTAAAACTAAAACTAAGGTTTATAAAGTACACCTGTTTTAACAAGGTTAAATTGTATATGATTCTCTTTTCTAACAGCTTTTAATGGGTTTTATCTGACTAAGACTGAATGATGAGACTTTAAAGATTTATTTATTTATTTGTATCCCACCTTTATCATTTTTACAAATCACCCATATTGTTTAAAAAAAATAAATTGTCAAGATGGAAAGAAGAGAAAAAGTAGGGAGAAATAAAAGTTTGCATTAAGAGAAGCAAAATTCTTTTTATCCTGACTAATGTTTGAGTAGAGTCATGTGTATAAAACAAAATTGCTCTTTCATCCACTCACGTCTCTCCTTCACTCCCTCACTTGCAAAAGACATGAAAAAAGAGATTAGCAGAATTTTGTATTATAGACATGAATTTTGATTATGGACCTGATATAATACATATTGCAATATTGAAAAGTTCATTTCCTATTTCCCCATTCCCTTAACATCATTTCCATTTTATATTACGTATTGTTTAAAATATATCTCTATGGAAATTAAGCACATAAATCTTTGCTTTGGCAGGTCCTCTCTAAACCAATGAAACATCGGGGAGTGATATTGTCTATATCAAAAAGATATTGATTGGTAAAAATCATAATACAGGGCATTGTAAATACATATGTTCATATACTCTGCCATCTGGTGGCTACTTCTGCATTGGTTATGTAAGTGTAAAGTGTTAATACCATTTTACAATGCCTTGGTAAGGCCACACTTGGAATACTTCATCCAGTTTTGGTCAGCACAATGTAAAAAAGATGTTGAGACTCTAGAAAGAATACAGAGAAGAACAACAAAGATTATTAGGGGACTGGAGGCTAAAACATATAAGGAACAGTTGCTGAAATTGGGTATGTCTAGTTTAATGAAGAGAAGGACGAGGAGTGACATGATAGCAGTGCTCCAATATCTCAGGGGTTGCCACAAAGAAGAGGGAGTCAAGCTATTGTCCAAAGCACCTGAAGGCAGGACAAGAAGCAGTGGATGGAAACTAACCAAGAGAGAAGCAACCTAGAACTAAGGAGAAATTTCCTGACAGTTAGAACAATTAATCAGTGGGACAACCTTCCTCCAGAAGCGGTGAATGCTCCACCACTGGATGTTTTTAAGAGACTGGGCAGTCATTGGTCTAAAATGGTATAGCAGGGGGTTGGACTAAATGATTTCCAAAGTCCCTTCCAACTGTTGTTGTTATTATTATTATTATTATTAGTATTATTATTATATTAGTATTAAAAAACTGAGAATGTATAGGCTGAGTTTTATTATCTTTCAAGCCATTTTATGACTTTTAATAGTAAAATGTGAACAGAATAAGCATGTCAAGGTCTGGGGAGATGCAAAACTCACTATTCTATGAATAGTAATTTCAGAAAAACAGTGCTAGGCTGTTTGTTTTGGAAGATATTGTTGAAGGAAAAATCTTCATCGTGGTTCAGTCCAAGCCGGGAATAAACAACATGGCGACTGCTTTAGAAAGAAGGTTGCAGTTTATTGAAGAGGAGAGCCAGACAGAAAGATGGCTCTGGAAGAAAAAAAAGAGCACATGTAGGGAGTGGATTTTTATACCCTCCAGAGCATTTGTTTGAAGTTGTTCCTGTGGCAGGAACTTTGACCTGAGCTGAGTGTGGCCTTTCACATCTGTGGATTAATCCTATTATGTTCTGTCTTAGAGTTTGGGTGGGGTATGTAGATTTTAGGTATCTTCGTCTTCCTAAACTTCTAGCTGGGGGCTTCCAACCTTCCTGGATTATTTACATCTGCATCTCTACAGAGCTGGTTTGTGCTTGGGGAAGGGAAACTTGGGGCTATTAAGAAAACTCGGCATACTTTTCTGCCTCTTTAAGATCTTCTGAGGAAATATATTTTTCTCCTCTTTTAATATTTCCTTCTCTGGGGGGTTTGACTTCCCACAATATCATTACTAAATGATCCCTGAATTGATCTGATGATATGCTGTGGGAGGGGGAAAAAGAAATCTATGTGGAATAGTTAAAAGTGTTTTTGTAAAATTATAAAGAATATTCTCCCCACCATGATGAGATAGGTTCCCACTCTCCCAGCCTTCTGAAAAGGAGTCAAAACATGGCTCTGTGGCTTCAGACAAGAACCCAGAAAGTCTGGTTGGTGACCATAGAGTCTTCTCCTTCACCCTTTTAATTAAGTTTTAACAGAGTTTAATTATTGTTGTCTTCTAAAAAATTTACTTTCAAATTTTTAATTCTACCTTTTTAATTTTTAAATACTGCATTTATATTTTGATGTTTTATTGTATACTGCCTAAAATCCTGCTTTGAGGAAGAGGGGCAACTCACAAATGTGACAGCTACTTAGGCAGCAGACAGGCAAACAGGCAGGTAGACAAAGACAAAATAAAACAAGAACAGCTAAAAAAAAGTGGAAGGAAAGCAGGAATTGGCCAAAGAAGCCATAAATACTACCTGTAGGCATAAATCTGATTTATTCAAAAAATCACATGTAAAACAAGTTTTTCTAAATGCTCCATATTGTCTCTTTCTACCTACTCACATCATTTATATGTCTACATTTCAGTAAGAAGGAAATATTATTGTTTTATGTGTTTGCTTCCATTCTGAATTTTAACACAGAATGATCCCATATAAAAAATATTAAGAAAATAAAAATGTTTTTTTAGTACAACTAAGCTTTAATTAGTGTAAAGCCTTCTCCATTAGATTTTCTTAGAAAAAAAACTGCTTTCTTATGTATGTTTTATTTTTCATCCTTGGATTTTTTTCATTTCTTCATTTTTACTGGATAAATTATGTTATCAAAGATGTATGTAATTTAACTAAAGAAAAGCTATTGATTAATATTAGTTTGGCAGTATACAGGTAACATTCTACTCATTTATGTTGCTAAATGAAACATTTGTTAAGTGAGTTTTTTTGCTGTTTTATGACCTTTCTTATCACAGTTGTTAAGTTAATCACTGCAAGTGTTAAGTTAGTAATATGGTTATTAAGTGAATCTGGTTTCTCCACTGACTTTGCTTGTCAGAAGGTTACAAAAAGTGGTCATATGATCTCAGGACACTGCAATGTCATAAATATGAATTAGTTGCCAAGTGCCTAAAATTTTGATCACATGACCATGGGGATGCTGCAGGGGTTGTAGGTGTGAAAAACATAAGTCACTTTTTTAATCCCATTGTAACTTTGAACAGTCACTAAACAAACTGTTGATTATCATTACTCAAATCATCAGTTTTCATAAAGTATAGGATCTATGAATCTGAAATAAAATTATAATTGGATTAGGTTAAATAATAATACATGCCACATTAATATTTTCATTTTTGATTTGGCAACTTTATTAATAGATTGTGAGGATGCTATAGACCAGCGGTTCTCAACCTGTGGGTCATGACACCATTTGGGGTCGAACAACCATTTCACGGGGCTCGCCAAACAATGCAGTCCGCCATTTTTTCCCCCTTAGCTGTGCTACTTCCTCTTATTCTATTGGCTTTTGAAAGCCAATAGAATAGACTCTCTTGAATAGAGTCTAATTCTATTGGCTTTCAAAAGCCAATAGGAATTGTCCAGGCTGTCTCTGCCCTGCTGAGCCTGCCAAAAGTCCCAGTCTGCAAACGGTGCTGCAAGTTGTCCGCAGCGAAGGTGAGCTGTCTAGAAGTTTCCACCCCTCCCTGCTGAGCAACTACTAAAAATGTAAGTAAAAGAGGGCCAGGGGTGGGAGGTGGGAGGCCGGCGGGCGCAGGGAGGTTTGCTGGCGCACGTGGGGCCCAGCGGGTACCTTATCTCCCTTGGGCTGGGCCAGCTGGTGGCCCAGCCGGCGGTTGCCCTGTGCCATCGCTGCCCCTTGCCAGCTACACCTCAGCCAGTGCAGGGGGCGGCACCATGCATGCACGGCACTCCTGGGCAGGGAAAGTCCTTGACTTATGACCGGTTGGGAAGTCCTCAACTTATGACCGGTTGGGGGTGGCGGCATTAAAAAGGTTGAGAACCACAGCTATAGACCTAATGCATCTTGAATTCAATCAACCACTTTGCAATAAACATCATAACAGGTTTATCAGTAAGCTGGATGACAACATTAATTATATAGTGTCTTAAAAATCATGCTCAAAGAATGTTCTTCAGTGGTTCTTCATCAAATTGAAATATCAAGTGGAGTGCACATGGCTCAATATTGGGTCTTTTAGTTTTCAATATTTTCATTAGCACTGTTACAAAATATAGGTAGTCCCTAGATCAGCGGTTCTCAACCTTTTTCAGGCTGCGACCTCGACCTGCGCCGTGCATGCACGGTGTGACCCCGACCTGCACCACGCATGTGCAGTGCGACGACCTGCACCGCGCATGTGCGGCGCGACGACCTGCACCGCGCATGTGCGACAACCTGCAGCATGCATGCGTGGTGCTGTGGTGCACATGCATGGTGCTGCCCCCTGCACCAGCCGAGGCGTAGGCCGCCGCCCATTCGGGGCGGCGGCAGGCAGGCCCAGGTGCTTAGGTGCTCCTGGGCGGCCGCGGCGGCGACGGTGCAGGGCGACCACGGGCTGGACCACCAGCTGGCCCAGCCCAAGGGAGGTAAGCCACCCGCCGGGCCCCACGCACACCAAAAACCCTCCCTGTGCCCGCCGGCCTCCCACCTCCCACCCCGGCCTTCTTTTACTTAAAGTTTTAGTAGTTCTCAGCAGGGAGGGGTGGAAAGTTCCGGACCGCTCGCCTTCGCTGCAGACAACTTGCAGCTCCGTTTGCAGACTGGGACTTTTGGTGGGCTCAGCAGGGCAGAGACAGCCTGGACAATTTCTATTGGCTTTTGAAAGCCAATAGAATTAGACTCTATTCAAGAGAGTCTATTCTATTGGCTTTCAAAAGCCAATAGAATAAGAGGGAGTAGCACAGGTAAGGAAAAGGGAAAAAATGGCGTAACACAGCTAAGGAAAAGGGGAAAAAATGGCGGACTGCGTTATTTGGTGACCCCCGTGAAATGGTCGTTCGACCCCAAATGGGGTCGCGACCCACAGGTTGAGAACTGCTGCCCTAGATTATCACAACATTTGAGACTGGAATTTCTATTGCTAAGCAATGCAGTAGTAAAGTGTAATGTCATATGATCTGATTGCTTAGCCTGGCAGTTCTGTTGCCATCGTAATCTCAGGATCACATAGGCCACGTGACTGTGACATGGGAAGAGATGAGTGGCCCAGACAAGCAGATTGGCAGGGAAGAGATGTGGGTCATAGCTATGGACAGGTGGGTGTTGGATGAGGGGTGCTGTGGGCAGGCACTACAAAGCACAATCAGATGCCACAAGTCAGGTGGGCATTGCAGGCAGCTGCTACAGTGTGTATGGAATGTAGAAAGTGCAGTCATGTGACCGTGAGGAGGCTGTGACAGCTGCAGCTCCAAGAATTTTGTTTAGTTCTGTCATAACTTTGAACTGTCACTGAAGGAATGGTTTTAACTCACAATACTGTAGTTGCTATAAAGTTAAACAAATAGCATTGGTTTTAGAAAAGAAGTCAGTGCTTTTCTAGTACACAGAGGCAAGCGAATCCGATAGATATTAAAAGAATGTAAGGATAAATGTTATATTCCTAGAATCAAGTGACAAAACTTGTCAAATAAGAAATTAGGATATTCTTTATAGGTAGTTCTCAACTTATGACCACAATTGAACCCAAATTTTTTGTTGCTTAAGCAAGAGAGTTGTTAATTGAGTTTTGTCCCATTTTATGACCTTTCTTGCTACAGTTAAGTAAATCATTGCAGTTATTAAGTGAGTCATGCAGTCATTAAGCAAATCTGGCTTCATGGAAGCTGCCTGGGAATCCGGCTTGTTGGAAGCTGTCTGGGAAAGTGACAAATGGTAAACACATGACCCCAGGACAAGTGCAACTGTCATAAATAGATGCCAATTGCCAAGTGCCTGAATTTTGATCACATGACCATAGGGCTACTGCAGTGCTCATAAGTGTGAAAAACCGGTCATAAGTCATTTTTTTCAATGCTCTTGTAACTTTGAATGGTCACTAAATGAATTGTTATAAGTCAAGGACTACTTGTATTAAGAAAGTAAAATTAGAAAATTTTAACTAGGCATGTGCAGATTTGTTGTTTACATTGAGTGTAAAATGGCTTTGCACCCCTTGTAAGAGGTGGGCCTTACTCAATGTCAAGTACTTTTGTCTTGAGTGTTAAATAAAACTTTTGAGCTCTGTATTATAGTATCAGGCATTTTGACGTGACTAAAGAAAGAATGAATGAAAGGGAAGAATTTTTTCTAATAGCCTCCACTTACCATATCTTTTGGGTTTCTCAAGAGACATTTGCTGAAGTCAAATAAATTGTGGAAAAATTGTGCCAATTGCTCATCTTTTAAAATACAAATGCAAAATAGTATAAGGTGCCTGCTTTATTACAAAAACCCCAATAGTTTTTTAAAATAAAAGATAGACTGGCTGAACATTTCAGTCAAGCTTTAATAGTACTGTTGGGTCACCTATTCATTTTCATTTCTAAAGAAATTATTTGTGTGTACCTTCCATCTGCTATAAATTAAGATTCTATAGATTGATGGAAAAGGCCAGACTGCTTATGCCATGGGTTTTATTAAACCTGATGTAATTTTAATAGTTTGTTTATAATTTTCAGGATTACTTTCTATAAAAAAACAGATATTTTTTATAGAAAGTGATCAATTTTTTATCCAGCAGTGCATAGTGAATTATTCTTTGATTTTTACTTTGTTATGGTACTTTATATATGATATATTGGTTGCAACAGACCTATATTCTATATTGTTTCTAAAAATGTATTGCCATTTTCATAAGTTTCTTCACATACGATGATTATTAGGAATGTTAGAAATCTTGTGATGAGAGCTCCTATCCTGGGTCATTGTTTCAGTTAGGCTGCAGGTATCAGCCTATCAAAATGTCAATATTTAGATTTGTCTTCAAAATTTAAAATAACACTCAAGTAACAATGTCTTAAAGATAAAACAAATTAATTAGAACCGACAATTTACATATTAATGGAAAATCTTAAAACTGTAATTTTCAAATTGAAGCCAGTGCAATTCATTTCCATACAAACTGCCACAGTGATGTCACTGCATTCTGCATCATGTTGCAGTCGGCATGGCTGATGTGGCAATGGGCTGATGAAGTTGAAAAATGTAACCCAGCCATATTTGGGGTTTTGTAGTTGAACTTTTAAACTAAATAAGCAAGAGAAATTATCTTAGATTATGTCTTAAAAATATAGAAAGAGATTTTTCAAGTAGAACCAAGATCTACATTAGAAATGAGATTTTCCGCTGATATTTGTATCATGTAGTTAAATATATATTCTGAATAATACCTTTGAATTATGTGAGTTTGCTCTTTCAACAATATGGTGTTTAACTTAGGTTATATTTGCAAATATTACAATATCTTTTAAATATATAAATTGTTATATTGTTCCTCTTTCCCCCATTCCTAAAAGTCCAAAGTAATAAGGTAGATTTTATCTCTTCTGTTGATCAAATTTAAAATTTTCTATGTAACTTTAGCTTTTATTCTTCTTCCGTTCAGTCATATCTGATTTTCAAAGACTGCCTGGACTAAATCTAGCCCTAACCCTGTAGTTTTCTAGGCAAGGATTTTCACAAGTGGATTACCTTTGCCTCCTTCCTAGAGCTTAGAGAAAGTAACTGGCCCAAGGTCACCCAGTTGGCTATGTTTCTAAGGCAGGATTAAAATTCATCTCCCTTTCTGTTGCGGGCTCTGGGCAAGTACTATGGAGTGAGGGCTGGTGTAATTCTTGTAGAAATCAAAGGACTCTTACAAATTCCAGAGGATTTTAGCAGAGAGATTTATTTGCAAAGGTTCAGAAGCAATTAGCAACAGAAATTCTGAACTCCGAGGGTGGGTTCAAACTACAGTTTTATAGCTTTCTTTTCTCAGGAACAAAGGACTATACATTCTAATAGAAATTGTGATACATTAGGTCCATTTCTCACGGGCATACAGTGGAGAATTTTGCTTCATACAATGTTTCTAAGTGCAATGTGCATTTGGTTAGTCATGTATTTCTAACATAGCATTATTCCAGTAATTGTGCAGACACATCATTTTATTTTAAGAATGATTTCTTCAATCATTCTACTTTATTCCCCCCTTTGGAAGTTTTCCAGCTTAAACTTCCATCATTCTATCTCCAGTTCAGGATCTTTAGAGGGCAACATTTTATATTCCCATTTATTTTGTTCCAGGAACCAACTGCCATTCTTGACTGTGAGAGTCACTAAATTACAGTTATCCGTTCCACAGGAGTCTGCTTTTGTTTCATTCTTTTCAAACAAGATGTGGTCTATCTCCTTTGGGTCTTGGGTATGCCACTTAATACATGACCACCACTTACATTTGACCGTGGAGATTGGACACCTGTCTGGTGAGCACAGATACTTATGGTTTGGGATATAGCTGTGGATGTAACTGATCCCTCCGCAACCATATATTTCAGCCCAATAATTAGCTGCCTTGCAAACATCAAAAGTGACGCTAAAACTGGAGTGTGGATTGGATTTCCATTGGGAGATCCCTAATAGTGCCTGGTCCCTAGAGCTCCCATCTGTTCTATGTGTTTTGATTTGTAAAGCCCATCTATCAGGATTAGACTTCGGGTTATAACACTGATCTTGGACCTCTTTTCTACAAACTTTATATACAGTTCTATTGTATGTACAAGAGCTAGGGGAGTTATCTTGGCACACTTATGGTTTCATTGTATGATAAATCAAAGTCTTAGTTATCAAGTTCCCTTGTTTTGTAATCTTGATGTAATTTTGACAATTCTGGTTTCCCTGTGTTTTTGTTCTTTCTTTATGTGTGCTACTCAATAATCTTCTTTTAGAGGGTTTCTGCAGTATGATCTCTCATGTAACCATTGCACTGATTTGTGCAGGAATGTGTGTGTATATTCCCCATATTAAATAACTAACAGGTATTATGAGCTGTAGAATCCTCATATCTTCCACCGTGCGTAGAGAGACAGCATCCGGAGTGTCTCAGCAAGGTTTGATATTCACACCATGTGTTGAGAACCTGTTACCGGTAGGGTTCGACAGGGTGTATTTCTTGTAAATCTTAACACTAAAGGTTTGTCAGTCTTATCCACCTTGTAAGTTACTGGATCGGCAGGTGCAGCTGCTTTCAATCTACCCCAGTTGATCCAGGACTTTCCTTCCAAGGTTTTAACTGCCAAAGGAAAACACATGACAACAGTATATGGTCCTTTCCATCTTGGGCTCAAGGGATCTGATTTCCAGTGTTTTACCCACATCCTATCTCCTGGTTTGAACCCATGTGTGTCGTGACCACTGGAGGGGGTTGTTGTTCCATCATATAATGGCACAAATTTGAAACAGCCAAATTATGAAGCTGTAACTGATGTAGCAATTATGGGCCAAGTCCGGCCAGCCCTGACTGTCAGGTTTAAATAGACAAGGAAGATGGCCAAACATGAGCTCATAAGGGCTAAGTTGTAATTTAGTGTGGGGGGCCAGTCTGATTGCATACAAAACCATAGGCAAAACATCTGGCCAATGGTGATGAGTTTCCAAGCAAAATTTGGTAATAAGGGTTTTAATCGTGCGATTAGTACGTTCCACCCTACCAGCCGATTGGGGGGGTGAAAGGCACGATGAAATCTCCATTTAATTCCTAATGCCTGGGCTAAAGCCTTATTGATTTGGTGTACAAACTCAGGGCCGTTATCTGATGAAATCCTAGAAGGGCAACCAAATCTAGGAATAATTTAAGAAATATTCTGGCAACCTGTATAGCTTTCTTATTTACAGTTGGAAAGGCCTCAATCCACCCTGAATAGGTATCAATTATAACTAACAGGGCTACATATTTCTTACTTCTGGGCATATCAGTAAAATCAACAATGACATAATCCATTGGAAAATAAGCGATTGGTTGTCGACCAGGTGGTACTACCAGTCCTTGGTGTGCATTAGTTTGGGCACAAGTGGAACATTGAGAACATACTTGTGCCGTTAGCGAAGAAGCAAAGGGAAGATAGAAAAATTGTTCAAGTTGCTGTAATAATGCAGTTTTTCTCAAATGATGTTGCTTATGGGCCTGAAAAATAAGGGGGCGGGCAAGCACAATAGGAACAGCAATGTGTCCATCGGGAAGGTTTACCAGCCTTTAACCAGTTCGGCTTGTACATCCTATTCCAATTTTTGGCTTTCCTCTCTCGTATATGTAGGATCAAGTTGTTCTAAGTAAGTATCTAAATACATGAATCTGGTGACATCTGACTGGAGGGGGGCCTTCTAATGCAGCTCTTTTGGCTTCTTTGTCTGCCTTCCTATTGCCATGGGTAATAAAGCTTGCGTCTTTTTGATGTCCAGGACAATGGATGATTGCAACTTTAGATGGTAATAGGGCTGCCTTGATGAGTCTTTTAATCAAAGTTGCATATTGGATGATCTTGCCTGTGGAGTCCAAATATCCTTTCTTTGTAGATTGCTGCATGTGCATGAATTGTCAAAAATGCATATTTACTGTCCATATATACATTTAAAATCCTTCCTGCAGCTATTTGGGTTAGGGCACATAATTCTGCAAATTGTGCACTTGCTTGGCTAGGTAACTGTGCAGATTCCACAGTTGCAGTTTGAGAAACAATTGCGTAACCAGTGTATCTAATTCCTTGATCCATAAAGCTGGATCCATCAGTAAACCACTGAAAGTCTGTATTATGCAATGGTTGGTCCGTAAGGTCAGGTCTGCAAGAATATTGTAGTTCTATTGTTTGCATGCAGTTATGCACGGGCATAGTTAAAGCTGGTATTGGCATAAAAGTGGCCGGGTTGAGAGTAGAGCATTGTTGCAATATAACTTGTGGATTTTCTAATAAAAGGGCCTGTATCTTATGCATCCTTTGATTGCTAATCCATAAATGTCCCTTATTGTCAATAATTGTCTGCAGGGCATGACTAGTACAAACAGCCACCGAAGCAGAAAAGGTTAACTTATTTGCCTCCTGTAGTAACAGCATAACTACTGCTAGAATTTTTAAACATTGTGGCTATCCTTGTGCAGCCATATCTAATTGTTTTGACAGATAAGCGACTGGGCGATTCCAATTTCCCTGCTTTTGAGTAAGGACTCCTAAAGCCACATTCTGTCTTACATCGACATAAAGTGAAAATGATCTAGATATATCAGGTAGTCCTAGAGCTGGCGCTGTAGTAAGAACTTGTTGAAGGTTTTTCATTGCTCGGGTCTGTTCTTGTTGCCACAAAAGAGGTTCCTTTTCTGGTCCTTTTAAAACTTGATACAATGGTTTAGTTGTGAGAGCAAAGTTATTTCTTCCTCAGTGGGGGTTTCCTTTCCTTTCCATTTTTGGGTGTATGCCAATCTCGCTGCAGTTAAAATATGCAATAGTAAGTAGAAAGATGCTTTGATGAGTTTATCATTAATAATCCCTAATAAGAAGAGATTTTAAATCAATTTTTTGTAATAGTATTTCTTCCAGCCAATTTTTTATCCAATTCCAAAAGTTTTGCACCTTTGAACATTCCCACATGTGGTAGTAAGTCCCTGGAAGCCTCCTACATTTCCAAATGCTGGTGAGGTTTTTTTTAATCTATTTTTGCTAGACTTGTAGGGGGAAGGTGCCATCTATAAAATAATCTTGTATAAATTTTGTTTGTAGGAGGTGGCTAGTATTAACCTCCTATTTCTGACCCATAATGATTGCCAATTATCTAGGTCAATACTATAATCAAAATTTTTATTCCAGATTAACATTGTTTCTTTTACCTGTTCTTCTAACAAATCTTGTTCTAATAAATAATGATATATCTTTTTTATCATTTGATCTTCTGTTCCTAGGATTTTATCTAATTGTGTATGCTCTAATTTTATCTCTGGTTCTTTTTTGTCTTTTCTGTATCGTGACTGTATTTGTAAGTATACCCACCATTCCAACTCTATACCATCTTCTGATAATCTTTTCCTTGTTTTCAGGTCCCCATTCTCGTCTAAGATATCTTTATACGTAATTACTCTTCCTAAATTTATGAATTTGGGGTGCACAATATCTCTAATATGGATAGCCAATTGGGAATTCTTATATAATTTTTTTTTAATTTTTATCCACATGTCTAATAATGCCGGTCTAACATGGTGATTTTGAAAGTACTGATGAGCCTTATATTTCCCATCCCACATTATGGCATGCCACCCTATTTGCATGTCATGGCCTTCTAATGCCAGTAGTCTTCTGTTCCTTAAGTGTATCCAATCCTTTATCCATACTGATATTGCTGCTTGATAATATTTTTCCCAATTCGGGAGGCCGAGCCCTTCTCTTTCTTTTGCATCCTGTAATAATTTCAATTTAATTCTTGGTTTTCTACTTTGCCAGATAAATTTGGATGTAATCCTGTTTAAATTTTCAAAAAAATCCTTGCCTAATCTAATTGATACACATTGAAATAAAAAGAGTAATTTGGGAAGTATATTCATCTTGATTGGTGCTATTCTACCCATAAAGGAGAGCTGCAAGTTTTTCCATCTGTCTAAGTCTGCTATAATTTGATCTATTAATTTATCATAATTTTCTCTTTTGAGTGTACTACATTTTGTCGACAGTTGGATCCCCAAGTACCTTACTCTTTTAGATGTCTGGATATGATTTTTTCTACTAGCTCAGTTTCTTGTAAATTGGACATGTTTTTAATTAACATTTTAGTTTTTTCTTTATTAATTTTCAACCCTGCGACATCTCCATAATTTTCCAGCACCTGTAATAACCTTGTTCCAGATTCTAAGGAGTCTTCCAAAATAAAAACTAAATCGTCTGCATACGCCTGTAATTTAAGTGTCTCTTTTCTGATTTCTAATCCTTTAATCAGCCTATCTTTTTGGATTATTCTTGTAAGTACTTCTAAAGAAAGAATAAATAATTAAGGAGATAGTGGACAACCTTGTCTTGTGCCTTTTTGTATTTCGACGCTATTTCTTAATTCTCCGTTTATGATTACTTTTGCTTCTTGTTTGGAATAAATTGCTTTAAACATGTTTATAAATTTCCCCCAAAATTTCATCTGTTTAAGTTGAATCGACATAAAATTTCATTTAACATTATCAAACGCTTTCTGAGCATCAACAAAAATCAATGCCATTTGTTTTTTGCTATGTAATTCATAATATTCTAAGATGTCTAGTATGATCCTAACTTTATATCTAATTTGTCTTTTAGGCAAGAAGCCATTTTGGTCGGTATGGATAAATTCAACTATTTTTTTTAATCATTATAGTCATGAAAATCTTATAATCCGTTTTCAGTAAAGAGATGGGCCTATAGTTTTTAATGCAGGTCAAATCAGAATTTTCTTTCGGAATTAGTGAGATGATTGCTACTTTCCATGAGTTTGGGGTTTTTGTTACATTTAGTACATCATTAAATAAGACCAGTAGAGTTGGGCCCAAAAGTTCTTGGGGTTTTTTATATATATTTCAGATGGTAATCCGTCAAGGCCAGGTGTTTTAATACTTTTTTGCTTTTTAATTGCTTCTATAATTTCCTGGACTGTTATATCTTTATTTAATATATTTTGAAATTGTTCCAGGACCTTCGGTTAGGTCCACTTTCATAAGATATTGTGATATTCTTTCCTCTGTAACCTTATCATCCTCTTTATAAAGATTTTTATAAAATTCATACGTCACCCATTTTTTTCTTCATTTTGATGTACCATTTCCCCTGCTTGATTACATAATTTACTAATCCATGCTTTATCTTTTTGTTTTTTCAATCTATAAGCCAACCATCTCCCAGGTTTATTTGCCTGTTCAATTTTTTTTTGTCTAATACCTTTTATTTTTTGCCATTTCTTCCTTTTCTATAATATTCAATTTATGTTTATTTAAATCTAGCTGTTGTTTTAGTTCTCTACATTGTGGGGTGTTTTGTAGTTCTAATTCTAATCTTTTGTATTCTTCCTCTAAACTTTTTCGATATTGCCTTTTCTTTTTATATTCATTGGCCATATGTGCAATTCTCCTCTTTCTTATTTGTCTGGAAAAATGTCCTCATTTGTTCCTCCATCTTATGCTTAAATTCTGTTTGGTTTAAAATTGCCTTTTTTAGAGTCCACCTCCTTGTTGTTGTCTTCTGTTCTTTCCATTTAATTATAATGGGATTATGGTCTGCCCAAGTATTAATATCTATTGCTATATAATCAATATCTGAATTTAATTCTTTTTTTGTCCAGACCATATCAATTCTGGACCATGATTGATGCCGCCCTGAATAATATGTAAATTGCTTTTCATTCAGATTTCTCTCCCTCCAACTATCTTGAATATTTAATTCTTCTGCCATTTTTAAAAAAAGTACCAGGCTTTGTTTTCTTACTTCTTCACTCTTATAATCTAATTCTCTATCTATAATTGCATTAAAATTGCCAATTATACAAATGTTCTCATATTCCATATCAGCAATAACCTTATGCAGTTTCTTATAAAATTGTCTTTGTTTTTCATTGGGGGCATAAATTCCTACCAGGGTGACCTTTTTTTATTCAAGGAAATTTCAATAATCAGTATTCTACCTTCCTCATCTCGATAGATTGGTCTTGCTGGGATTCTTTCTTTAACATATATCACAATTCCTCCTTTTTTCTGCTGTGAAAGCGATACAAATTTGGTTCCTAACTTAGAGTAATTTAGTAGAGCCTGATCTTGAGTCTTTATATGTGTTTCTTGTAAAATTGTTATGTCTAAGTTTTTCTTACTGAGCTTATTCAAAATTATATTTTTCTTAGTTGGGAAGTTTAGTCCATTTACATTTAATGATAATACTGTTAATATTCCTACATTATTGCCTCTGTTTTGATCTTGTTGCCCTTATTGGTCTATCTTCCTTGAGTTCTTTGTGTCTACTTTCATCATCATTGTCATCGTTCATTCTCATTTTTTCTTTTCTTTCCATTTCCCGTTCTTTGCCTTGTAATTCTTGTGTCTTTCTATTATATCTCTCTGAATTGTTCTCTTCTCTTAACTCTCTTTCTTCTAGTTCATCTTCATTGCCTAGGTGCTGCTGGAAAAACTCTTCTGCTTTGTCAATCGAATCTAGCTTATATCTTTTTTCTTGCCTAGTCACCAGAATCCTTCCGGCATCAGCCACCTAAAATTGATGTTTTGTCTTATTAATTTTGATGTAATATGTTGGTAGGGCCTTCTCAGGTCTCTTACCCTCCTAGGGACTTGTTTAAGAACAGTTAGTTGTTTACCTCTGTATTCTACAGGGTCGTCCCTTGTTTTGTGCAAAATCTCATCCCTGATTGACTTCTTCACAAATCTAATATGTACTTCCTTGGGTAGGTTATTTCTTCTCGCATAGTTTGTGTGGGTTCTCTATGTTTCATCAATCTCATTTGCCATGTCTTCTTTCCCTGTCCCTAGGGCCCTTGCTAACAAGTCCGTCATCATTTCTGGAAGGTCCTCCCCCTTCTCTTCTTTCACATTTTGAAAATGTAAATAATGGTCTGCTTTCTCAATTTCAAGCAGGATGACAATTTTTTTTCTAATTCTTTGTTTGCTTGCGAGAGTTTTTCATTCATTTCATCTACTCTTCTTTCCTCCTTATTCATTCTGTCCTCCATTTCTAATAATTTCTGTTCACCCCCCTTAAGCATTCAACCTTTTGTCTCTATTTAGCCTCCTCCAATTCAATCATATAATAGGTTATGTTCAATTAATTCTTATTGGTCTAAACTCTCAAATCAAATTACCACTTATCCCTTTTGTTTTAGAAACTTTTTAAAGCAATTAATTCACTTCTTAAGATATGAATATCACTCTTCCCTCATTTAATGCTAATTGGTCGTCAGTTCTTATTCAAGATGTCTGTTCTCTCTGCTCAGTCCACACTATCATTTTTCAAGTTTATTTTACTTTTTGTTAAACTTCTTCTTAGCTTTGCTGCAGGCGCCAGAAAGAGAAACCACTCTTGATCACCAGTCCTTACAACCTGTGAGTCTGTTACTTTAAGGTCAGATCTCTTTTTTCCCCTGCCTCCTTTTTCACCACTATCAGACAGGGGAGGTGATTTCCCCCTTTCACTCTGGGGCTTCTCCTCTTTTCTTCTCTTCTTTGAAATTCTCCAGAAAGATTTCACACTCTGGAACACCTACAAGAGTTCGCTGAGTGTTCACTCCACCAGGTTAGTTGAGTCACTGTCCCGTTAATTCACCGCTATTTCAGACAACTGTTATTTCTTTTTTTAAAAATATTTTATAGGTTTTTTTAATTTTTAAGAAAAAGTACTCAGGACACACCGTGGTGTTTGGGTAATCAGACATTCAAAAGTAAAAACATAAACAAACAACTCAACTTAATACATTCACTGTCTCCTCTCTATTTCCCTCAAATAACATAATACATTTAAAATATTCCATTTCTAAATTAAATTTCTATTACTACTAAACCTATTTTAAAACTTTATCAGTTTACAATTACCAAAATCAAATTTAACTTTAAATCAACAGTTATCAATTCAGGTATCCCTTCCAGATGTATTCTAGTTCTTAATTTCTCTCATCCCTCCTTTTATCGCCAATCTCATTTATTTCTTATTCCACTACACAATAGCTATCTTAGTTAAAAAATAAGGTTAAACCTTAATTCACTTCAATTCATTACACAAACTTCAAATTTCATCCAATTGATTATCATACCTTATAACATCTATGTTATTGTACAAAAAGATCATCTAACTAATTTAAAACACTCCATTAATTATTAAAACCATCCCAATCTAAAAAATCAAGATTTTTTCAATTCCAATACATAATTTTCATCAAAATAAATCTACTATTCCAAAAAGTATTCTTAATCTATTAAAAATATCTATTCTAAAAATCACCCTCGTATATATATATATATATATGTTGTTTAAAATTGTTGACAAAGAAATAAGGGAATTTCTGATATAGCTATTTCGAGTTTCTTAACTCTCTTCAGTCAGACTCACCCTTCTGGGATTCGAACCTGGGCAGTCTGCATGCTAAGCAGATGCTTTAACCTATTGAGCCACAAGGGAGAGAACTTGTGGCTCAATAGGTTAAAGCATCTGCTTAGCATGCAGACTGCCCAGGTTCGAATCCCAGAAGGGTGAGTCTGACTGAAGAGAGTTAAGAAACTCGAAATAGCTATATCAGAAATTCCCTTATTTCTTTGTCAACAATTTTAAACAACATATATATATATTTGTGCGTGCTGGATGGCTCTGGGTTGAGCTGAAACAAGCAAAAAGGAAAGAATGATTCCTTCCTCCCATATTTGGGTTTACAGGGTGCAATCTAAAAAATAAACACTTGAGACATATATATATATATATATATATATATATATATATATATATATATATATATATATATATATATATATATATATATATATATATATATATATATATATATATATATATATATATATATATATATATATATATATATATATATATATATATATATATATATATATATATATATATATATATATATATATATATATATATATGCTTTCTGAGGTTTTCGCGGGTGTTTGTATGTAGGTCTTTGGTTCTTCGGGTTTTCTCCCGCATAGAATTTGCCAAGACACTTCAAATTCTACGCAGGAGAAAACCCGAAGAACCAAAGACCTACATATATATATTGTTCTGTCTGGCCCCTCTCAGCTCATTAAAATCCACATAAATATGTCTTTAAGAGGTTTATTTAACACATTTCAAAAGGATTCACTTCAAAGCACGCTGCTGGCATTTTGCTGGCAGGAACGGCCAAGTCTCATTTATTTACATTTAGATTAAAACATGCTCTTCCCACACCTTCCAATTAACTCACTCTTTCTTTATCACATTGTCCAGTACCTCATTATTCTTCCGTAGATTTCCAAAACATCAGAAGACTGAACTCAAACGCACTGCTCCAGATATCAGGCTACTCCTTGATTAACGTTGCTCGTGACAAAGGCGTAGTCTCTCTGTCCCCTTCTAATATAGTGTCCGATACGTCACTTCCCCCTATTACTTCCTTTTTCCACTTAACTGACACCGTCGCTTATCAAACCTTCGGAATCTCGGATCAAGCCATCTATCTTCTTGCTCCAAATCTGACCCCTCACTTTGTGAATCTGACCCAGACTGCCTGTAAATCTCCTCCCTGTCTGGCTCAGCTGCCGGGAGGGGAAAATACCCAGAGGGGCCTGGCTGCTCTTCCTCGGCTGCCGGGAGGGGAAAACACCCAGAGGGGCCTGGCTGCGCATCCTCATACTCTGACACTTCCCAAGCTGGTCTAGGGACACTCACAACACTATCCCCCCAGCAGGCCCCTCCCCTTGGGGCCGGCGCAGGGGATGTGGTTTGTAGGGAAACGCAGTATGAAAATCCCAAATTAACTGAGGAGCCTCAAGATCACGAGCATCTACCCAACAGCCAGCGGCTGGCCCACCCCCGGTCCAATCAACCAAATATTGGAAGCGGTCGTTGAGCCATCGGGAATCTCGGATGCCGGACACCGCCAACCGGGAAACGGGAACGTGAGCACGGCGAGCTGTCGGGCCCGGATCCGGAGGTCGAAGCGGAGAATCAGGGTTGACAGGAACAACCAAGGAGCGATGAAACACGGGATGTACACGAAGAGACCTAGGCAAAGTCAAACGATAGGTCACCGGATTGATGACCGTCTCCACAGGAAAAGGACCCAGGAAACGTTGATCAAGCTTGCGGTGAATTCGCCCTGGAAACAAGTACTTGGTGGAGAGCCAAACCCGATCTCCAACAGCTAACGGCGGCGTGTCGCGACAAGAGCGGTCTGCAACCCTCTTGTAGTCTTCCTTGGCCTTAGTCAAATGGTGCTTAACCATCTCTTGGACAGACTGGAATTCGGTTAAATAGTCCTCTGCAACTGGAACCGGAGAATCGAGGAGCGTGAGCGGGAAAAATCTGGGATGATAGCCGTAGTTGGCAAAAAACGGAGTGGTCTGAGTGGAAGTGTGCTGAGAGTTGTTGAAAGCGAATTCGGCCACGGAGAGATATTTGGACCAATCGTTCTGTTGGTCGTTGATGAAACAACGCAAATACTGCTCCAGGATGCCAATCACTTTCTCTGTACCCCCATCAGTCTCTGGGTGATGCGTGGAGGCTAGATTAACTTGGACTTGAAGCGCAGACATGAGTTCTCTCCAGAACTCCGAGGTGAACTGGGTTCCTCGGTCGGACACTATTTTGTCAGGCAAACCGTGTAGCCGGAAGATATGTTGAATGAACAGCTGAGCAGTGACCTTGGCTGTCGGTATTCTTCGGCAAGGAATGAAATGTGCCATCTTGGTCAACATGTCCACCACTACAAAGACAATGGTGTAGCCGGCAGAAACAGGTAGACAAGTCAAGAAGTCCATGGAAATAGCCCCCCAGGGTCTCTCCGGCGTGGGCAAAGGCTGTAATAATGCCGGAGGGGCTCCTGTGGCATGTTTTGCCTGATGGCACCGTACACAGGAATTCACATAAGACTGAACATCATGGCGAAGTCTGGGCCACCAAAAAGTCCGAGACACTAAGTGGAGAGTCTTAAAGAAACCAAAATGACCTGCCGCAGGGTTATCATGGCATTGATTCAGGATGAGACCATGGAGTGGGCCTGCTGGAACATATAACAGGTTGCGGAAGCGTAATAGACCCTCGGACAAGGTCCAAGGTGAGTCGGGACCCACCTCTTGCCTCTTCTGTGCCGCAAAGTCATCTAGTTGTTGCGCTTCCCGAATCTGTCATCGTAGATCTACCGGATCGTGCACGGCTGCGATCGATTCGATAGGCAGAACGGTTCGAAGCGGCAAGGGGTCCTTGATCTGTAGATACTCAGGTTTACGGGACAAGGCATCTGCTCTTTTGTTGTACCCTTTCGGAATGTAGGTGACTTTGAAGTTGAATCGAGCGAAGAACAAAGACCAACGGATCTGACGTTGATTCAATTTCCTGGCAGATTGCAGATATTCCAAGTTTTTATTTTCAGTCCGAACTTCCACTTGGTAACGGGCTCCTTCCAGGTGGTGTCTCCAGGTCTCAAAAGCAGTCTTGATGGCCAATAGCTCCTTTTCCCAAATGGTATAATGGCGTTCGGAGGGACTCAGTTTCCTGGAATAATAAGCACACGGGAACAGGGTGCCGCCATCTTGGCGTGTTTGAAGAAGCACGGCCCCTATAGCAACATCTGAGGCGTCGGCCTCTACTACAAAGGGACGACACGGATCTGGATACTTGAGAATGGGTTCCTGAACAAACGCCTTTTTGAGGGTCTGAAACGCCTGTTGCTCGGCATCGCCCCACCGGAACTTAATGCCTTTCCGTAACAGTCTAGTAAGGGGCGCAGTCAAGGCAGAAAATCTCGGAATGAATATCCTGTAATAGTTCGCAAATCCCAAAAGTCTTTGGACATCTTTTGCTTTACACGGTGGTTGCCAGGTTTGCAAGGCCTCAACCTTGCCAGGATCCATGGCGATGCCTTGTGGAGAAATCACATGTCCCAGAAACTCAATGGTGGTTTGATAGAATTGACATTTCTCTAACTTGGCGTAAAGGTGATGCTCTCTCAAGCGTTGCAGAACTTGCCGGAGATGCTGGAGATGAGTTGCTCGTGATGGGGAGTAAATCAGGATGTCATCGAGGTAAACCACCACAAATTGATCTAATAAATCCCGGAAGATGTCATTCATGAAATGTTGAAAGACGGCCGGTGCATTGGTGAGTCCAAAGGGCATGACGGTATACTCAAAATGACCATACCTGGTCCCAAACGCGGTTTTCCACTCGTCCCCCTCTCTGATGCGAACCAGGTTGTAAGCACCCCGTAGATCTATCTTGGTGAAGATGGTCGCTGATCGGAGACGATCCATGAGATCAGGAATCAAAGGCAGAGGGTACCGGTTGCACACCGTGATGGCATTGAGCTTGCGATAGTTACAGCATAGGCGTAAATCTCCGGTTTTCTTCTTCACGAATAACACAGGAGCTGACAAAGGCGAGGAAGAGGGACGAATGAAACCCCTGGCCAGGTTTTTGTCCACAAAGTCTTTTAATGCGGCCAACTCGGGTTCTGACATGGAGTAAAGGCGTCCCCTTGGAAGCTTAGCATTTGGCAGCAAATCAATGGCACAGTCATATGGTCTATGCGGAGGCAATTGGTCTGCTTCTTTCTCACTGAATATATCTGCAAAGTCCGCTAGGT